>CAVLJG010000001.1:110159333-110525565 GCA_963669975.1 Acanthoscelides obtectus | reverse complement strand
CGTCTAGACCGTTAGGTGAAAAATTAAAGCTTCCGCCTTTTGTTGGGTACTTCGACAAAATTTAAGCAAAGAGGACTTTTTATACTTTTTTTTAATTCTCTCTAGCTTTCAATGGAACCTAACTGGTCTAGACGACAATGACCACGTCTCAAGTTACATCCACAGATTTGGAGTTTTCAATACCATCACGGAACGTCATGGGAACCAGGCAGTAAGAATGATGAAGGACTGGATCAAGGGCAGAAAACGACTGGCACAGGAGATCAATCGACGGATTTTCTTATTAAAATGTAGACAACATGGCATTACACCACATCACATCACCCACCGTTTAACATCAATCACACACATACTAGAAAGCCATTCAATAGAAGATGGGATGAAAAATCGTCTGCACAGGTTAGGTGACAAAATACTCACACTTGAGATATCTTCCTGCCACAGATGGTTGAAAAAACTTCATTCCATATTCAATTCACTCCAAAGTGACATAATTTCTTTCACTTCTCCACTAATTTTTGATAATTTCAAATATAGACAACTCAGACATTACAATAAAATCTTTCATAACATAAAAAACTCTAATATTCGTAAGTTTGACAGATTGTTGAATGGCACCAGAAAAACCTTGCTCAACACTCAACAAAATTGGATAAAGAATCTCAGTAATGTTGACATCCCTCATGACATTTTAAAATTTCTTTCCCTAGGGCCTATGTTCAGTGTAGAGCCGATTGTTAACAATGACATTCCAATTAGATCAATCCTAGCTGATGTAGACACAATAGCATCCTCCATAAGTGATGACACTGAAAGAAACATTTTCACAACTCGTTCCACTAACCTCATCACTAACTATTATCATAGTAACAATCTTAATAAAAAGCATTCCTTTTATCACAACCTTTTAAACGAAACTAGAACATTTCTAAAACAACATTCTGAACTTATGGTTACAAGATCTGACAAAGGCAATATTACAGTGATAATGCTTAAACAACACTATTTAGATCTTTGCAACTATCTTATCAATGATGACCCACCATACCATGAAATTAATAGAGATCCCACACTTAAAGTGGAAAAGAAAAGTAATGACATTGTTAAAGAACTTCTCAGCACTGGACAGATAACCCAAGAACAAAAAAGAACTTTGACTACTTATAACTCTGTCCCTCCCAAATTCTATGCACTTCCGAAAATTCACAAACCTGTAGTCTCAGTAAGACCTATAGTTGCATCAATAGGTTCAGCCACTCAGGCTTTGTCTTCATTAATATCGGCAACACTAAAATCAGCACATGCTGATAATGATTACTACATCAAAGACTCATTTGAAGTCTCTCGTCAGTTCAACAGATTACCAATACCAGCCGACCACATTATCGCCAGTCTTGATGTGGTGTCGCTATTCAGCAATATCTATCTGGATGCATGTACAAGAACTATAAATAAACACTGGGATGAGATAAGTCAACACTGCAACATATCTCTGGAATCTTTCACCAACATTATAACATTCCTCTTTCATAACAATTATTTCTCTTTCAACAACAAAATATATTCTCAAACACATGGTTGTCCTATGGGATCTGTTCTATCACCAATTTTGGCAGAATATGTCATGGATGATCTGCTTGATACTGTTATTCCGACACTACCCTATAACCTCTTCTTCATAAAAAAATACGTAGATGACATTATTTTATGCCTCCCCTCCATTGGTCTGGATGGTATTGTCAGAGAATTCAACAGCTATGACCCCTACATCCAATTTACCATTGAAAAAGAAGATGAGAACCTGTCTGTCCCCTTTCTAGACACAAGACTCATCCGCACCAACAACAACAATTTATTGGTAGACTGGTACCAGAAACCTATGGCCTCAGGTCGGTTTCTCAATTTTAGGTCATACCATAAGCTAGGGATTAAAATCAATTTGGTAAAACAGATGAAAACAAGGGTAATCAGCATCTCAGATAATACTTTCTACACCTCAAATTTACATAAACTATCAAAACTGTTCATCAATAATGGTTATCCGAAGTGTCTGATTAACAAGATCTTATTTAGTTCACCTTCCAATATTTTGCCGAACTCTGGTGATGCAGGTGATAGTCGCACAACCCCTAATAACGGAACTGATGTAATTCCCAATAATAGCATCAATCCAAACAGTTCAAGCACCAACCAGGACTCCAGACCTGGTTTTGCTGTCCTGCCCTATATGAATGAACTGACCCGTAAGCTGATCAGATTGTGCAGTCCTTTGAACTTTCGAATTGCTTGCAAATCCGTCCTCACTATAAACTGCATTTTTTCAAAGATGAAAGACAAAGTCCCGCTGCTTGGCTTAACCAACACAGTCTACTCTATCAATTGCAACAACTGCAACCAAATATACATAGGTCAGACCTACAGATCTCTTAAAGGAAGGATTACATCACACAAAAGTGATTCTAGGCTTCATCCTGAAAGATGCGCTCTAGCATCTCATGTTAACACAACAGGGCACTCTATGAATTACACAAGTATCAAAGTTCTTGATAAAGAAAAACACCTATCCAAACGTTTATTTCTGGAAATGTCCCACATTTTCATGAATAACAACTGTATCAACAAAAAGACAGATGTTAAACAACTGAGTGTCATTTACTCATATTTGCTAAACTGCGAAAAATTGGAGAACTTACATATCTCCCCAAATTTCGACTCTTCACAACCATAAATAGAATCTGTGTTTTGGCCGATTCCACCAGTAAATTTCATTCCACTCAAAATCTAATAATTCTCTTCTCACGATTTATTAATAATTGTCAATTTAAATTCTCATTAATTAAAATATAGTTTAATCAACTGCCTCTGGTCGGTTTAACAATTTCTTATATAACATTCTGAAAATCACATCATCTGAAGTGATTTGGCAACGTTTGGCACACGCCCACAATTCGTTCCATCTTTCAACACAGACATTGACAACCTTCGGCCTTCTGTCAAAGGGTTCATCTCACTCATTATTCCATGACCACCATTTTGTGCAATCATCAAGTGGCTTCACGATGTAATGCTCTAATGTTTTTAAATAATTTTTAATCTGTTTTTAACTTGTTCTTGTCATATTTTATATAATTTTGACCACTGTATCGTCTATCCAGCTCTCACCATGTTACTGGACGTTTCCCTCATCCTATACGTAAACAACAATTAGCAACATCCTCACATACTACTGTAAGTTGAGTCAATTTAAATTCATTTTACACTTTTGTTGCTACTGTTATCATTGTAATTGCAGCTCCTGATGATGATGGCAAAGTCTATTGAAAGCTGGAGAGAATTAAAAAAGTAAAAAGTTAAATTTTGTCGAAGTACCCAACAAAAGGGGGAAGCTTTAATTTTTCACCTAACTGGTCTAGACGACAATGACCACGTCTCAAGTTATATATGTATGTATATATATAGTATTCATAGTTAAGTGCCTTAACTGTTAGGAGAACATATCCCTGAATTTCGTTGGGTAGAAGGCAAAGTATTGCAAAAGTACACTCTTATTATTATTTATTCGTCGACTATGTGTTCCCTTCATTGTTGCTTAAAAGCAGTTTCAGCTACAATCTCGCCGACTTAGTAAGTAACTATTTTTCCTCCTAATTGTTATTTGTTGCTATTGTTAATAATTGTTTCCAGCTCCAGACGATGAAGACATAGATCTTCGAAAGCTCGAGCTTAAGTTATAAGAGTGTACTTTTGCAATACTTTGCCTTCTACCCAAAGACATTCAAGGATATATATATATATATATATATATATATATATATATAAATATATGAGCGGTAGTCATTGCCAAAGCCAACGACTAGCTTTCGGCATTCTCTATGGAGCCTTCATCAGGATTCTGAAAACACAATTGTGATGCTAGCAAAGAAAACAGGACAGATTTAAATTGTCAGACAACTTACTCGTCGGTGAGGTTGCAGCCGCAAGGTGTTTCAGAACGAACGTAGAGAAGATCGAAATTATAATCAGTATAAAAACAAAAGGACGGGGACATTCGGTTTGTTGTAAAACGACAGATACCTTCGTTAAATGTTAAAAATATCAATCCACCCGAACAAGTTAAAAATATTACACGTGAGACGACATTTTGTTGAAACAATCGGAATGCAGATTCTAACCTTCTGTACCCGCAACACGTGGAGAGGGGGACGACACGGAAAGATAAAGCGTCGACAGGTGACAAGTGATTGACGCGACGGACCGTGGAAATGTAAACCTGTCTGTCCAGCTCTGGGTATGAAGTATACGACGGACGCTCGGTAAACCTCCACCCAAAATTACTAAAATGCTGAATTAACTTGTCTTGGAAAATTTTTGTGTAGCTCATATGAGTGGAAAAATATGAGATATTGATAGAACCTTGAAAAGATGTGTTTTGTGAGTTTATATTAAAAAAGTGAGTGAGAAAAAGTATTCTAATTTTGTGAAGATGTTGGTTCAATTTGGATATGTAGCCGTTCTAGCTTTTCACAATTCAACAGGCAGGAATAAACGACACTGAGCTGCTTGACATCAGCCTTTTTATTCATGGAATGATCTGTCATGAAAATGTGAGACATTTCTAAAAATAAACGTTTTGAGAGTCTTTTTTCTTTATCAAGAACCTCAACACTGCCATAATTCATGGAGTGACTTGTGTTGTTAATATGCGATGCCAAAGCACATCTCTCTGGATGTAATCTGGCGTCACTCAGCTGGTCAGAGTCCAGATCAACGAGGACTTGATCTGGTACGAACATATCTCGTTAATAACGGAAGCTGCTGGAAAAAAGCTGGGCTATTTGTTTAGGGAAAGTGGTACGCTTCCCGACATGACCTCCTCACTCTGTACAAGGTCCAAATAAGTCCTAGCTCGAGAATTGCTCACATGTTTGGTGTGCTGCCGCCCTAACTACGTATACATTATCCATGATCGATTCTTTCATCTGAAAATTGGCAAATTTGCAACAATTATAATCATCATCATACCTTCTTAACTTGTCAGATTAACAACTGCCGTACAAGTTATCAGGGTGTACAAGCGGGATTCTCAACCCAGAAAATAGCTCAAATTCTAAGCTGATCGCGTTTAAGAAATTTGAAACTTTTAACATTTTTATTTTAGTACTGGTAGTATATTTTACGAAACTGTGAATCTTAACAGTACCATCCATTATGTTAGATAACTAGAAATAGAAGGTTTCTATAAGAAATTGACGTAAAGGAGGTTGACTCTTCACTTCCTACGTAATGCCGACATCAGTTCATAAAGGATTAAGTTTAGCGCAATTTAAGCGCCCTGAGAAAAAAGTTAAAAGAGTTCATCAGAGAAATCAAACGGATCATGTCAGTGAGACAGGCATTCTGTCCCTGCCCTACTAGTATTTATTGTCTATCTGGCAACGTTGTCTCATTTCACATCTACGGGGCGGCGCCCATCGCGGCAGGTCTACCAATTTTTCGGTAGATTTACCTATTTTAGTTATATTCGACCGAACTACCGATTTCAATGTGAAATCTACCCAAAATTCGTTCAAGTATGTTTCTGTGCTCTTCAATTTTTCAACTAGAAGCATTTCAGCATTTGACGCTATACCTACCCTTCCGCTCTTCAGTTTTCAATATCGAGTGGAACTCAGCCAAGGCCTTTCAATTTTTACATCTTCGGCAAGCTTTTGCTTTATGTTTACCGAAATCTACGGAGAAGTTTCGCACATATCTACTGAAAACAGATCGGCTACACCCGGCAACACTATTTCGTGTGCGTGTACGTATATATTAGTCAGCCGAAACGATACGCCGGGCGGTGAGTTTAGGTAGCAGGAGTACGCCGATATAATACCTTTCTCTATCAAGGCAAATGTAGGGGGAAATCTATGATACGTGGAGTATTGCTAATAGATGCATAGAATTTCCGGGGTTGAGAGCGTATAAACATCAAAAACAAATCAGTATACCCTCCTCCAGTACTTACAACCCCGAATTTTAGCAAACATTTTGATGGGGAGCCTCTGAAACGTAGAAAAACGTTTGATCGATTTTTATTCTTTTTTGTTTTTGCTCCTAGCAACTAGAAAGTTTTACATCATTGGCATACAAGCGACCTTGTAAGATAAATTCACCCAAATCTGAGCGGAGCTTCTCAAGTTATGGGCGGTCATAGAATTAACAGACTGACAGACAAACCAACAGACCAAAAACCGACAAATCGACAGACCGACAGATCTTCGGGCAGACCGACGAAAATAAGTGATATGGTTTTTCACGATGTAAATGTCATATAACATCCAAAAACCATATCTCATTTTCGAGACTTTTCGAGACTACAATACTTCCTCGCCCAGTGGAGTGCGAGTATAAAGGCGGCTAGAGACATGTGAAATGTAGCAAATGACAAATGTTTGATTATTTGCGAACTGTTTGTCCAAATATTTGCAAAGTACCAAGCATACATCTACATACATGTGTTGATTTGCCAAGTTTCAAACAAAATTCGGAAACGTCAAATTTTGTTGTTTGCTGTTTGTTTGCAAATACGGATATAGAAACCGCAGCTGCAGCTTTTCTTGTTATAAGTAGTGCCTATTTGTTACTAAAGAAGAAAAAGGAAAGAAAGCCAAGAAGATGGTGGACGGTGTCACTTATCAGAAGCACAGAAAGGTGAGTTTGCAGACTGGAAATTAAGAAATAGTTTAATAATGTAATCTTTACTTGTAGATACAGTGTCAGCAATTTGTTGGCAGATCTGTTAAAAGAACCTTCTGGTTTCTTTGAAAACTTTTTTTTATGGTAGAGTCGTATATTGTAAAGAAAAACACAAAATGGAGAAAAGCCATTCCAGCGAATGAACGTCTGGCCATAACATTGCGATTTCTAGCCACCGGTGACAGCTTTAAGAGCCTTTGCTATCTTGTCAAAGTTTCATCCCAGTTGATATCAAGCATTGTTCCTGAAGTTTGCAAGGCAATAATAAAAGTTTTTTTGAGATACAATAAAGGTAAGAGGTACAATTTGTAAAATAATATATATTGAACGTAATTTATAGGAACATAACAAAGCTCTCTGGACAAATTGGAGCATATAATAGAAATAATACCAATCTTAAAACTAAAAGATAGAAATATTTCACTGAAAAGTTGTTAAAAAAGTTGCGATTGTTATATCTTCGTTGGACTGTAATGAATTAACATCGTCATTCACTGTGTTGATAGAACGTAACTCTGGTTCCGAGTGATAGGAATGGGAAACATCTGAGACTGGTGAAGATGAAATCTGTGAATGGTGGAGAGTATGGTTGTGAACATCTGACAGCTGTCGGTAGTGGAACGACGTGTGTTTGAGGAGCAGGCGGGTGTTCATTACCTGAGCAACAGGTATACTGATACTGAGAATAAACCATTTTTGTGCGAAAAACGCTATTATCTATTTGATTCATTACGATGTCTCGCGTTCAGTCATCCATTTTGCGCAGTTTTACAGCAAGAAGTTCGCAATATAGATCGCAGTCATCTTTGTTTTTTTTTTCTTCAGTATAGAGTATGCTTCTTGCATTTGTGTATGCAGGGCTTCATCTGCTGCTAACGAACCTCTCATTTTCTTCTTGCTAGGAACCTTGAAAACGCTTTGTGGTGAGGATTCATATAATGTTGTTCCAACATTTTCACCATGCTCACTTCCATTTGTTGCATCAGTTACATCATCCTGTATTTGTTCCGGTTTGTCGCCTTCGCCGGATTTCTCGTCTAGCTGTGGCAGAATATCCTGAAAATCACAAAATTAAAATGTTATTATCCTAGAACGCCATTTGTCACTATTGTCTTAAAATAATAATAATAATATAATATTATCATTAACACTAATTCTATTTCCGTTTTCCTTTCACGGTTGTGACCAGTTAAATTTATTCAGATGAAGAAGAACTGACTTCGACCAACTGATATTATTATTTTCATTATTACACTGATCAATAGCCAAAAAATATCCTAAATAAAATCAACAAAATATTGCTATTTTTAATGTGCTAAAATCGGAATGAAACTTATTTTTTCAATATTAGTTCAAGTTTTAGAGATACGGTAATTATATGTGTTCCTGCTGTGACAGTGTTAATATACTGTAATTCACAAGAATGCACGTGCTACATTTTTATATTCGGCAAGGAAAGATGATGTAATCGGCATGATTGTGGAACTTTATACATACGTGTACATTATATTGTTTTATATTAGCCATTTTTGCCTCAGTTGGCTGACAGCGTTCATGCAAGATGTCTCGAAAGTGTGTAAACAATCCAGATCAGTTTTGTTACGTGTGTGGTGATGTGACTTTTGCGTCTCAGAGACGGTCTATTACTCCACTAATAACAAAGGCATATCAGCTTTATTTTGGTTGTAAACTAGGTGATCAAGACAAACAGTGGGCACCCCACATCTGCTGTAATACATGTGCTTCAAGCCTGAGGAGCTGGTTAAATGACAAAAAACGGTCTATGCGCTTTGCTGTCCAATGGTTTCGAGAGAGCCTACAAATCATATTAATGATTGTTACTTTTGCATAGTACCTTGTGTTGGACAAGCCACAGGTATGTCCAAGAAAAAAAAATCGGTTATTAACTACCCAAACATACCATCTGCGATGAGACCTGTGCCTCACAGTGACGAAAATCCTATTCCAAAACCCCCAGAATCCTACACTTGCGAATCAGAAAACGAATCAGATCATGGCGATCGAGTGATTCGTTAGGAAGAAGATATGCCATCAACGTCAAGAGATCCTGATTTTATACCGAGCACGTCATGCCACCAACCGCACAAAATAACAGAGTCAGAATTAAATGATCTTGTAAGAGATTTAGAACTTCCAAAATGTAAGGCAGAGTTACTTGGATCAAGACTGCAGCAGTGGAACTTGTTAGAAGACGATGTTTCGGTATGTGTTTTTCGTAAACGCCACAAAGACTTAGAACCATTTTTCAATATGGAGAATAACTTGGTTTTCTGCAGTAACATTAACGGCTTACTGGCGGCTTTAAATATAAACTATAACCCATAACAATGGAGATTATTTATAGACAGTTCAACATTGAGTTTAAAGGCGGTGTTATTGCATATTGGAAATATTTTACCATCTATTCCTGTAAGGTATGCAGTTCACATGAAAGAATCATATGACAATATGATGTACCTATTGACATGCATAAAATACGATGAGCACCAATGGCATATCTGTGGCGATTTGAAAATTGTTGCACTTTCACTTGGGCTGCAGCTAGGCTACACAAAGTTTTGCTGTTTTTTGTGTGAATGGGACAGTCGGGCAAAGGCACTTCATTACACCAGACAAAACTGGCCTGTTCGTCAATTCCTAGAGCCAGGTCAAAATAATGTACAGCATATGCCATTAGTAGATTCGAAAAAAATTTTATTACCACCACTGCATATCAAATTGGGCCTAATGAAAAACTTTGTCAAGGCATTAGATAGAGATGGGTCTGCTTTTCAATACCTGCGTCAGAAATTTCCAAGACTAAGTGAGGCAAAGGTTAAAGAAAGTATTTTTGTTGGGCCACAGATTCGAAATATTTTGAAAGACACACAGTTTGAAAACACTTTAACAGGTATTGAAAAAACTGCTTGGAATGATTTCCGTCTGGTGGTCACTAATTTCTTGGGAAATAGAAAAGGTGACAACTATAAAACCGTTGTCAAAAATATGCTGTCATCGTGTCAAAAGATGGGCTGTAATATGTCTCTTAAGATACATTTCCTACACTCACACCTGGACTTTTTTCCTGACAATTGCGGAGCCGTAAGTGATGAGCACGGCGAACGTTTTCATCAGGATATTTCAACAATGGAAAAAAGGTACCAGGGAAAGTGGAATCCTTCCATACTTGCAGACTACTGTTGGACTCTTGGTAGAGATGCTCCAGAAACGATCCATAAAAGAACAGCAAAAAGACAGCGCATATAGTGATTCTTATAAGTATATGAATCTTGTTACTTTTTTAATATATCCTTAAAAATAAAAAGTTTTTTTTCTAAGCCGCTACTAATTTTTTTATTTCATTGTCATTTTTTGATTCAGCGCCCCAAAACTAACAAAGAAGTGCACTTTTCCCACAAGATACAATTAAAAAACTAAAATTTGTTGTCCAGTGTTATTATTGTTATTATTATTAGTACCATAATATTCATACTCATTGTGGCTCAATAATTGTATGTATGCACTTTCAGATGCGTACATCCCAAAAAGGGTGGAGAAGTATATCAAACGACTGAGAGATTGTGGAATTTTCCCCATTGTGTGGGCGCCTTAGACGGAAAGCATATAACTATACTCCTATTAACAGTTGATCCGAATATTACAATTATAAGAATTATTTTAGTGTCGTACTAATGGCTTTGGTAGATGCAAATTACTGCGTCATATATGCAAATTGTGGTTACCAAGGCAGGCTTAGCGATAGAGCAGAATTTCGGATTACTCAGTTGTTTACCAAAATGGAAGGTAATAAGTTAAATTTGCCTTTGGGTGAATTCTTTAACGGTACCAACTCCCGGATGTCATATGTCTTCATAGGTGATGATGCATTTCCTTTAAGCACGTGTGTGCTGAACCCGTTTCCTGGACTGCACACAAAGGGCAGTAAAGAGAGGATTTTTAACTATCGTCTATTACGGGCGAGAAGTGTAGTAGATAATGTTTTTGGAGTAATGTCCTCTGTATTTCGAGTCTTACGATAACCAATGATACTTGAGGCAAAAAAAGTGACAATTATTACTATGACTTGTGTCGTGCTGCATAATTTTTTGAGAAACAGTACAACTTCATGGTTACAATATTCACCTCCGGGAATGTTTGATGCTACAAAAGAAGGAAATATCGAACAACGTTTCTGGCGTCGTGATCAGGATGACATAGCATCACTGTTACCTTTTAAGAAGGTGCCAAGAAAAGCAAGTATGGAGGCAAAAATTATTCGGGATGAATTTGCAGAATATTTCATGGGAGAAGGTCTGACTGATTGGCAAAACAATTACTGTTAAATCTTGAAATTTGTACACAGTGTCGGGCATAAGTAGCCCTTATTTGAAAAACCATAGGAAATAAAAAATAAATAAACGGTTCTACTAACCTCTGAATTTATTGTTTTCTTTGGTTCGTCCTTATTCCTCAAAAAACGTGCCATTGTTTCAAAGGCAAACCAAGTGGGTTTATAAATATCACTAGTACCTGCTCCACTTTTACTACTGTCTTTTACTTTATTCAAGCATGTTTGGAATAATGACATTAGTGACTCCTTTTTCTTTTTTAAGTCGGATATAGAAGAAGGCGTGCTTAACTTATTCTTTATCCGTAACCATGCATCATATGCGTCGTTCCTATTTTTATGTTGAATATGCGAACCATGCCATATTACAGGTTCATCTTCGTACAATTCTAAAAACTCCAGCACAAGTTCGTTTGTCCACTCCAACTTGAACACGGGCACACTTGCTTAGCACTGCGATATCAATATTTAAATACGGGGCATGTGTGTATCTGAAACAACTACGCACAATCTCAAATATTTGTCTCCTTTGATTTGTACTTATTTACCGACAATTGATGGGAAATATTTGATGTATGACAAATAACAAATATTTGTGTATTTTCATATGCATAGTGTGTGTCTGATATATTTGCCAAATATCAAACATTTGCTGTTTGAAAGTTGACAAACTTCACATGTCTGTAGCAGCCAGATCCAATTCAAGAAAACTTAGAAAATTGGTTTACTGATAATAAGTTGACTGATTGAACAACGCAGACACTTGCTGTCAGCTTAAGTAAACGTGACAATGATACACTGCAAGGAGCAAAATCCTAGGTGTTGATAGGAATATGACGTGGGAGGCACATGTCGAGCACCTCCTCAAATCTTTTCCGAGAAAACAAGGTTTTTTAAAGTGTTCTTCTTACAAGCAACTATTCATATTTCTACAGTAAGATGACTTATTAACTGGGGTCATTCTGCTAGCGTCGTTGGGATTCAAAGACGATATGTAGGGTATATGTTTGGCTTAAAATATATAGAGTTATGTAGAAGCTCATTTAAAACATAGAATTTGTGAACCTCAATACCTGCAGGGTGAGCTGAATCATGTTAACATGGTTTTAAAGCAAACGACTATCACAGAGAACAAATAGGCAGGAGACAAGAAACCACCTGCGGGAGTCTCGTTCCTACCATACATTAAGGGTATCACGGATAGAATAACAAGGTTGCTGCAGAAACACAACGTCAAAGCCATCTACAAGCCGAAAAATAAAATCCAGCAACTCCTAACATCAGCAAAGGACCCTAGCGACCCCCTGAGCGGTACCGGCGTATACAGAATACCGTGTTCCTGTGGTAAAGTACACGTAGGCAACACTAAACGTAGGTTCCAAACACGTATCAAGGAGCATGAAAGAAACTGTCGACTGGGGCAAACTGATAAATCAGCGGTGGCCGAGCACGCACTCGAAAGCGGCCACAATGTTCTGTTCGACCAAACTGAATTCCTATCAACATCCACCCACTACTCAGCCCGAATGTACAGAGAAACAATTGAAATCTACAAACACAATGGGAAGTAATACCTGTACTCTTAAAATATGGTAAGGATGTAACAAAAAATCCACTAAAATTCTCCAAACGGTTTTTATTTTTTTTTGCAAAAATGACGCATCAAAGGAAGACAATTTAAGAGAGATCATTTGTTTTAAATTGAACGGGTAATTCAAAAATAATTCTTGTTTGGCAAAAAACCATTGGAGTACAATTTTTTTCTTGAAAAATATCAAAGTCAATACCCGTATGCACGCCACTGTTAAAGCTAAAAATTAATTTTGTATTGAAAAATATGCAACTTTATTAACTTCCACTATGTACTAAATATCAGTGAAATATCTGAAGCGGTTCTGAATATATTGATTAATTTCCATTTTTTCCTAAATCTTCAACAACCTGAGTTTTTGTAAGGAAACATTTTTGGACCATAGTTTATAAAGCAAACTAACATTAATTTTTAATGTAGATTCACACCCTTAAATATTCGCTTATCATTAAAGAACATCCTGTATACTTACACTTTGACAATTCTTTTCTTCTTTGACATGTGCAAACCATACTGTGTACTTAGCACCACTAAATTATTATTAAAATTTTTATAAATGACTTGGCCTACAAACCGATGGCCATTAGCATTGGACGGACTTCCACTTTACTCACTGATAACGGGACTGTATGATTTCGTGGAAAATACTGAACAAATCTAGTTGACCTTTTTTCTGAAAGACCTATGGTACAATGAACGGAAAGTTATAATTGCAAACCCAGACGTCGTAAGTTATCTCCAGACTCCATGCAGCCTAAACAGAAGAGAATACATTCGCGTTTGATTTGGCACAAAAGGTAAAATGCTCAGAATTGAAACTAATTAAATATTTGAATAGGAATAGCTTCGGGTGAAATTATAAGTTACCTTCGTTTAGCAGAGATGGGACAAATAGTTCATCTGAGGTATGCGATTACACGGAATCGACTCCTTCCTGCAGACTAGATTCGCGTTTGGTTTGCAACAAAAAGGTAAAATGCTCAGAATTAAAACTAATTGCATATTTGGATACGAATAGCTCCGAGTAAAATCATAAGCTACCTTCGTTCAGCTGAGATGAACCAAATGGTTCATCTGAGATATTCGATTACGTGGTATCGACTCTTTCCTGGGAATTGATTCCCTTGGTTCCTAACTTAGCGCACGATTCACATCGTCATTCTGCTTTGCTTTCATTTTCAAGAATTTTTTGCAGAATAGTCTAGTATTGTACATGAAACGACTTAATCAAAAACTGTCCAAATCCCATGAAGACATTGTATGAAATATTCAGATGATCGCGTGACGTCTATCCTGCCTGCGATAACATAGCTTACCATAGCAGGGACAGATTAGCCCTGTCAGGGTCCCTAGGCATTGCAATTCTCGAACTCTTTTTCTTTATGCGTTTCTTACCTTTAAGAAACATTTTTCCATCACAATGCAATGTATGTATATTTTCTAACCTGAGATAAAAGACGTCGTGGTTAGTAGTAGTAGTAGTCACCGACGGCCCCCTGGTGCGAAAGGGACGAGACTGTCCGCTAGAGAGCCCTCATCTGAACAACATCGAGCATGGATAATGTCGGAGCGACAGCACCCCAAATATGTGAGCAGTACTCGAGAATAGGCCTTACCTGGGCCTTATACAGGGTGAGGAGATCATGTAGAGGAAAGTTCCTCTTAGCCCCAAACCAAAAGCTTAGCTTTTCCCAGCAGCTGCCGCTAGTCGCGAGATGTGTTCGTGCCAGATCAAGTCCTCGGTGATCTGGATTCCGACCAGCCGAACTGAACGGATCTTTGGCAGAATGCCGCAATCCGCTGGAACTGGGTCATCGTTAGGGCACTTCTTGTTAGCCAATTTACAGTACTGTGCTCTGAAAGTATTAGACTGTGTTGTCAGAGAGAAAGGCGCTCCTGACCTTCTTTTCTCCAGTCTCCAACAGAGATCGGCTTATGACTTTGAATTTCTGCACTAGCAAATCTGTGGATCGAATGTATGTGTCTGTAACATCGTAAATCCAAAACGACGAAACCGGTAATAGTTTAGTTTTTTAGAAACAATTAAACCTATAGTATTCTTAATTTATAGATGATTCACAAAAATCTGTCAAGCCATTTGAAGATCATCATCGCTTTTTCAGGTGCTGCACAGATGTGAGTAACTTCCAGATCATCGCTTCCAAATTTGGTATCCTCTTACTTCAATGTCTTATGTAATATTGCATCAACAGTTACCTTGACTTGATGATGCAGCATCAACAGCATCACCTCACTTCACTCATTGCTTCCATTGAAATGGTCTTAATGAATTTAGGTTATAGATAAGCAATGATATAGGCTTCATGATGGAGTAGGAAAGAGATTTGAGACGCAGCGCGGTTATTTTAAATGTACTCTTGTTCAATGCAGTAAAATATCATAAAACAAAAGAAAATAGTTTTGTAAAGTACTTTAAATAAGAACTTTTTTGATACAGAAGCGTTTGACCCATTTTGGAAGTTCCAATAGATCACCGCCATTTTCAACAATGACTTTAGACGGCCTTGAGACATTGTTGAACTAAGACAGTTCCTTATTAATTTGAATTTTGAAAGAAATATTTGTTATTGGGGAAGGATACAAATTTTCAAATAAGATTTTTGCCCGATGAAACGTTTCATTTACTTTTTTCCTGGTGCGTGCAAGGAGCTCTCTGTCAGTGCAGGGCCCCTAGGCAGTTACTTACTATGCCCAATGTTCAAACTGGCCATAAACCATAGTCATGAATAGAAATGACGTCACTGATGCAGATGCAAGGATATAATAATAATAATAATAATGTTTATTTTATTAATACATAATAGAATAAAAAAGTATTGCAAGGCAAGATTCAATATTTTCGTTGTACAGTAGATTGTAGCAGTGGTCATTACCGGCTGCCACCGATGTCAAACGATTTTTCTTTGCTGATCGTATCTGTAATTTTGGACAGATTTTTCTTCGTGCTTAATGTTACTGAACAATGCAAAATGATGACGAAAAGTATTTAGTTTGATAGGGTACGTTTGGTTTGAGATTATACAACTTGAGATTTTTAAAAAATTGAGATATCTACTCCATATACTCTAGTACCTTCTTTTGTTTATTGTACCATCATTTTTGCATGCTATCTTAACCTCGTTATTTTCATTATACAGGGTCGCGCATCGAAAACGAAACAGACGCATTTACTGGCAGCTCAGTTTTTTTTTTTGGAAAAACGCTCAGACCCGTCGATTTTGTTTCGAGGGGGATACAAGTTTGGCAAAAAATCACCAACCCTAAAATCTTAAATGGAAAGGGGGGTCGAGTGACACCTTATTTTAAAGGTCTTTCAATTCCCTTTATAATGATGAAAAATACATGAGCTTCAGTTCAGTAGTTTTGAAGATTTATTGATTTAAAGCTTAAATAAAATTAATACATCACCATTAGTAGAGATCAATACATTTGCCAGCAGAGTAATTTAAAAATGAAGAATGAAATGACCCGTTAGGCAAGTAAATGTTGAAAATGGCCACGATGACTGTCCATGCAATAATAAAAAACGTTGCCGCACTTTTTGCAATATTTGAGGCGTAATTTGAAGGCACTGATTCACAATTCTTTGTCGCAGGTCTTCTAATGATGTTGGCTGAGTAGCATAGATTTTGCTTTTTAAATGACCCCACATAAAGAAATCCAAAGGTGATAAATCTGGCGATCTTGGGAGCCATTTAGTGGCACCTCTTCTACCAATCCATCGATCTGGAAACGTCTGATCTAAATATTGTCGAACACGTAATGCGTAATGTGGTGGGGCACTATCCTGTTGGAACATCCACCTATTCGCAATGTACCGCCGATCATTCTGATATGGCTGTTAATGCAGGACATGTGACGTCTTTCAGTAACTCCAAATAAATTTCACCGGTCAAATTTCCAGGTAAGAAAAAAGGACCAACTAAATGATCGCCAAAAATACCAGCCCAAACATTCAATTCCTGTGGCTGCTGTGTATGAATCTCATGATAAATTCTGGGATTAGAATCGGACCAATATCGGCAGTTATGATGATTTACTACACCATTTAAGAAAAAGGAACATTCGTCGGAAAAGCAAGTGTTGAATTGAAAACGTTCATCGTTTATAATTCGTTCACTCATATCTTCACACAATTGTAATCGCCGATCAAAATCGTCTTCATTAAGTTCTTGTACCAGGTGAATTTTACACGGATGACTAACGTCGACTAACACCACTCACAGTCTCCAATTTGCTGGTACTCAACGTTGGATCTACATAAACTTGCCCTAAAACCCCCACTTCTATTGCTTCGTTCCTTATGGGATTTTCAATGTTGCGTTTTTTATTGGCGACTGACCCAGTTTCCCGAAATTTAGCTACAAGTTCTAGAACATATTTTCGTTACTGTTCTCATGTTGCTCATTAAATATTTCTGATGTTCTATTAGTGCACTGATTATTTCCGAAAAATATTTCGATAATTTCAGCTCTTTCTGCTGTGGAATATACCATGGTTAATTTATGTAATAAAGCGTTACAAGTTATTTTAGCAACAAAGTTTGGTCAAATCAATCGCAAACTATGTACTAAATTCCAATTTAAAATAAGTACGAGATATTTCCTTATCTTTCTTCAATGAATAACTTTTTTCCACAAAAAAAGGCTCCAATAGGTAGTTTCAACAACAAAATGGTAAACAAACCATGGGCGTAGTGAAGAAAAGAATGTACTTATTAAGTAAATTCTTTTAGTCAAATTTCTTCTGAAAGTAGTACAAACTAATCTGATATACCTATTTAAGCTTTAAATCAATAAACCTTGAAAACTACTGAACTGAAGCTCATGTATTTTACATCATTATAAAGGGAATTGAAAGACCTTTAAAATAAGGTATCACTCGACCCCCCTTGCCATTTAAGATTTTAGGGTTGGTGTCACCTCCGCCCAGGGGGCTGCACGTGTTAACGTGATTTTTTGTCAACTTTGTGTCCCTCTTGAAAACAAAATCGACTGGTCTGAGCGTTTTTCCAAAAAAACCTGAGCTGCCAGTAAATGCGTCTGTTTCGTTTTCGACGCGCCACATTGGATATCGCTTATTCCAAGCATGGCTTCAGAAATATACGAGTTACCGATTTCTTCTAACTACAACTAATTCTTTCAACTTTTTTGCTCTCAGTCGGATGTTTTTACGTGTTGTCTCATTTTATAAATACCTAAACATCCTGTTTGAAGGGTTTTTCCTTTCCTGCCAACACATTTTCTCATTTTTTGTTGTTGAATAAAAAGCTTTCCCATAAAGTTGGTGTACCCATTTTATGGAACGTATGTATATCACGTTCCATAAATAATGAACTTGCGTTTTCCCCATTTTCAAAAGGATATTGGAAATTTTTAAATCATGAATCGTTTAATTTCGACTCAGCTCTATACCGACAAATCCTTCTCAGTTTGAGAATCGGTGGGTGTTAGATAAGCAATACTGCACCGTTCAGAAAATTTCGCGTTTAATAAGATTTGCCAGAACAAATGGAAAAGATTAATGTGCTTGGTATCCCCTTCGTCAGAAAGTTCACCCTACAAGCTTCTACGGATAATTTTGGTGAATTGCAAAGGAAGCTATCTGATGGATTTGACAGATTCGTAATTAGAAATTCAAGTTCTCGTCGCAATAGTCCATGCTCTCCGGTAACAATTCGCTTATACATGAATGATATAAACTTTTTTTAAAAATCTGTTTTTCGAAGGAAACCTAATACGCTGAAATTTAGTGTCTGCGAAAGGTTGGGAAATCTGGAAACTGGAGATATTACAGAACAAAATATGTGAGTTAACCTAAACATACCTCAGTCCAAAAGTTGATAGTTTGCGAGATACAGGGTGTCAAAGTTACAATTTTATTTTCTATTTTTCCTTACTGCTTGAGAAGTTGTTCAGATTTTGGCATTTTTGCTAGTATGAGCAACAAGAATCCGTTATTTTTGATGGCTAAACTATTTTGGCAAATAACTTATCATAACTTTTTTGTGCTACCCTGTATACAACAGCTGACCACAGAATCTTATTTTCTCGTATGTACACAACAAAAGAAGTTTACTTGCTAGAAGTGTCCAAAGCTAATAGTTTTCGAGATATTTGCTTTTAAAAGTCTCAATGTATTATTTGTACCATGATGATAGGACATTTTTATAACATATGTAATTATCATGTTGCTTTGGATAATATCTGAGTAGCGTTGCTGTGGTTTTTAATAATAACAAATGAAGATGGCATCAAAACTAAGAAATGGAAATAATAACAAAAAATGTTTAAAATGAGCACCTTGACTAACACACTCTCGAGCTCGAAGAACTAATCCTTGCACTCTCTAAAACATTTTGATGTTATTTTTCATTTGCTGGCTATGGTGAACAATTCTTTGTCGAAGATCATCTACAGTTTCCACTGGCGTATTGTAAACGCGTCGGTTTAAATCACCCCAGAAGAAGAAATCCATAGGATTTAAATCCGGACATCTAGCCGGTCACGATACAAGTCCTCATTGACCTATCCACTGGACTGGATAAACTCTATTTGGGTGCTCTCTAACTAATATACTAGAATGAGGTGGCGCGTCGTCGTGCATAAACCACATATTCATGCGTGTTTGTAATGGAAGATCTTCCAGCAGAGTGGGTAATTGTTCTTCAAGGAATTGTAAATACTTTTACTAGGTGGTAACTCAACGCCCAACTAGCAAAGTAGTGCTATAAGCTTTTGGTAAAAGAACCGTTCAGCCATAAAAGCTCTCTATTGTTGTTGCCCGAACATCAAAATGCTGCCTAAATGTTATGTAGAATGCAAATTTGCTTTCTGCAAGATATTTGCTCTAAAATGAGGTGATTAAAATATTATTATAGCATAGTTACACAACACCTTATAGGACAAATTTTTAACTGTTGCATAAACTTTTATACAACTATTTTATATTTGCACGTTAGTCAAAATGGTTGTGTTGTGGCATCCATGGTAACGTTTATAAAACAAACCCGAGCCTTGTTGTTTTGCTGTGTTAATTTACTACTTTAGCCAACAAATTGCTCCCAACGGAAGCACTTATATAACTGTTGTTTAGTAACTGTTAAAGGCTGTACATATGCTGAATATGTTGGTATACAACTTCACCATAACCTAACTTTATGCTGTCATATTTTAGTTAAAATGCCATAACCAATGTTTTAAGACATGCATATTGGTCAAAAAGGTTTTATCAATTGTTCAAACAGAAGATATAGATCTGGTATAAATTCTAGGTAAATCATTCGACTCTGTCGGTATTTCACTTCTGACATTTGTCAAATTGTTGTATAACACCTGCAGGCAACACCAAAATATTCTAGTAAACTAAAGACAACATGGACGATGCCATGATTATACACAACCACCCGCCATATTGGGCAAACGTTTATTCCTCTATTTGATATTAAATAATTATGTTTCAGTTCGAAATTACAGATATAAAGTGATAAACATTAGTGTAATATTGTCTAAATATAGGATTTGTGGAAGATTTAACGCAGATAAGTTCAGTTTTCCATCTTAAAAATCTAGACATACTTTGGTCATTACCATAATATGAATCAAATACGAAGCGCGTAGAAATTGAGTAACTACTTTGCACGATAATCACAATAAAATTTGCTGCGCAAGTAATTCAATAGCCTTATATCGTAGTGTAGAAGTTTATCATATACCTGTGTATGAAATTCACAATGGCCGACATGTAAGTAAACAAGATGACTGTATTGTGTTAGTTATATATTCTTCACTTCGTCTATACAATACATAAGAAATAGTTTGGTTGCAATAAAGTAGAATCACGTAACAGAATAGTTGTATAGTTGACAAAAACTGAATCTTGCACTGACGCAAATGTCCTATAGCGGCTGCAAGAGGCTTACACTTTTGTTGTACAACTGTTACCTGCAGCCCTTAGATAACCTCTTAAATGACTATTAGGTGTGCCCATTACGCTTGTATAGCTGTTCTAAGAAGGTTTTGCCAATGTTCTTACAGTATACAATGCTGTGTAAGGAATACTGTATAATCAGGCTTGCAACTCTAATAGGAGTGATAATTGTTAGTTGGGCGGGTTCTATTAAATATTGTCCAATCATTCCTGCCCATAAATTAATTTGCAATTGTACTAGGTGACGAGTTTGTATTATTGCATGAGGATTTCGTCTGCATAAATGTGAAGATTATGCGGGTTAATAGGCCCATCCCTTCCCAATCCTGCTTCGTCCGAAAATAATATTAACGAAGTAAAACCATGGTCGTGGTTAAACTTCCTTAAGAGCCATGTACAACACATTCCACCCTTGCGGGGTCATCATCCGCGCTTAAACCATGTACTTTTTGCAGATGGTATAGATGGAGCAGTTGCTCTTGAAAAATGGTATTTACTGTACATTGGGAAACTTGAAATTATCGAGCTACATTCCTAACCCCAACTGTAGGATTTTCAAAGATAGCATCTAAAACATTTTCTTCAATTTCAGCTGTACGTACAGTTCGGCCGACATTTTGATCAAAACTACCTAAAATCCAAATGGTTTTTACTACTCAAAATAGGGCTATCATCATTTGTTACCAGTTTCTTGTAACCGCTGATCGATTCGTTGAATTAGACAGGTGTCTATTAGGGAATCTGTCAGTGTACAATCTTCGTGCTTTAAAGCATTACATCTTGCCTATATCATACATTAAATTTGTCATTCAGTATATTTACTTCCAAACTAAAAGCTATCCAACGCGATTTCTCCTAAACGGATCATTAACGCTCTTAACTGATCAGCGGCTTGTTAGATGTCGGACACCAAACTTAACCCTACGATCCTACGCAGGGGTTCCCCTGCATTTACTAGTAAAGTCATACCATTTCTTGTATTAGGTGGGGGATTTGTTTAGAGGAGAATGCCATACAGAACATCTTCAATTGTCTTTTAGACGCAATTAACTTTTTTTCAAAACGTTGGGATTATCGACAATCCACTAATTTTGTTATATTTCACTTTGATGTAAGTATATGATTTTTTTGGCAATTATAATTATGAAATCCTTATTCAATACATATTAAAATTATTTTACATTTTTTCCATCATAATAAAGCCATGGAAAAACGATGGAGAAGACGTCAGGCCCAGCAGGTATGCAGCATTTGGCCTATCCATTTTTGTTACCCCGCGCTGGATTAGTCTTGCAGCTCTGCGTATTAGAGCTCGTACACAGATTAGGTATAGATTTTTCTTCGCATCAACTTCCTCATGTCATAGATTACATCCTATACAAACAAGTGTGACGCGCTTTTTATCCTTGAAACTAGGACAGGAAAACAAAGTATATTTGCTCACAATATCGATTGACGCAGTGTCAAGACCACCGTTCAATGCAGTGCACACAGTGAGTACCAGACAATTAATGAAAAATATTTTCTATTATATATAAAATCAACTTAGTTAACTTACAATCCACTCTGTAATTAACATAATACTCACAAGATGTTATTTTACAAATAAAAAACCTTATACTCATACAGAAATGATTAAATTATTTTATTATAACATAACATAAACTAAAATGTAAGCTTTTTGAAGATACCTATATGAACTCCACCATTTTAATCTCTCGAATTTACATTTCACGACGTTTGTATCCAAAAAGCCATACAAGGTCAAACCTTTTGGAACTTGCTCATACAATCTAGACATGCGTACAAGAAGGGAAAGGAAGTCAAGACGACGAAGCATCCGTTGTCATCTCGGTTGAAGATATGCAAAAGCAAAGTTCATTTTCGAAATCTACCAAAATCTTTGTTAAGCCCATTCATTCGATCGCTAAGACAAATGTGGTAATCAAACAAGAAGCAGTGATAAGAAAGGAGCTCCTCCAGGGAAGGTGATAAGAACATCCAGGTATATTGCGATCCTAAATTTATTTTTTATGGCTTCAGTGTCGATTATTCAATCAATCCTGATTATACCTGGACCCGAACGCGTTTACAGTGCCATGACTTCAAAACCACCTTGGTAAGTACATTAAGGGCCAATTTCAGCAACAACAGTCCGTTATTCTCCACCTATAGGGTAACAGACCGACAGATACAGCGAATGAGATTCAAGTTCCAATCAACAAATTTTAGCAACCAATAGCTATGAAATGTTGAAAACAAAATCCTGTCAAGGTATGAGATGACAACTTGTCATTGAAACATCACCAGCTTATTGGATATTAAGAAATTACATATAATTCAGTCAAAATTTAAAGAAATGTTTGATTTTTGAATAAAATTCATGTTTTCTTACTATTGTTTATTTTTTATTCATGCTTATATTATTTTCTTCAATTGATATGTGAAACCGCGTGTTTTTTCCTATAAACCTCTTGCAGATAGCCATTAAGCACCTACTTGATGACAGGCTCTACTAAAACATATTGCTCGTTTCCAAACATTCATTCATTTACTTGCCGTTCATCAGAACCATTATGGCACCTTCGATTGATATTCCCACAAAACCATTCAGGTTTTTTGATATCCATACATCCATAAAGTTAAATATTTTTTTGTTGTTCAGGAACTGAACAAACATCCACACTATATTCACAGCGATTAAGAAATTCCCAAATATATGCCTTAAAGCCACAAAACTTATACTCTGAAGGTTTAGTTCCATGCTATTCAATGACAATACGATGACTTGTGTGGTTGTCAGCGGCCATTTTGTGAGGGTGCGACAGGGTTGCCAGATTATGCATTAATATACCGTTTCACCCTCCTGGTCCCAGTGGAGTAAGTTCCGCCAACTGTTGAAGTATACTCTACTATGCTTCATAAGACTATTCGTGACATTTTTCCCAAAATCATTGCACAACACAAAAAAATGCAAATGAAAATTTCAAATTATTTCCATGATGCCGCAAAATAGCTCCGTCGGTACCTTGGATTATACATCTTGACAGTAGGGATGTTCGATACCATCCTATATTTAGAAGTATCAATACATTTCACGAGTATCGTCATCTTTCGATCCGGACTGTGTCAGAAAGAGTGACTGCTATTTGGCTGCGACATTACACTGCCAAATCAGACATATCTTTCATCATTTTCAAAGAAATTGTACAAAATCTTCAAATTTATGAAGTTTTACTTCATACGTTGTTACCAGACATGCCCAAATCATTAGTTGCTGCCGTGATATCCATCCCGACAACTGCATCCCCACGGCTAGGCGACCTGTATGTTAAATTTGTATTGATAGGGCAGCGAGTTATGCTATAAAAAATATGTCACAGTGTTTGTGCACTGATTGCAACGGTTAGGTGATACCAAAAATATTTTCATAAATAGGAGGTCTTTCCCATTCCGGATCGAACAATCTACCAAATAAGCTTATAATCATGATACCTAGTAAACTTTCACGAAAAAAATTCAAAACCAGCAAAAAACATTCATTTCGCACCCTCCACCACGGGACGTGATTGTCGTTAGACTTGGCGAGTGACAGATAGATATCCCCACCAGTCAAAAAGAAAAACATTACTAGTTTTTATGGTTTTTTGGACTTAAAAGACATTATTTGTTAAACATTTTTCTTAATTTTTTGTCTATGTCCATAGTAATTGCATTATGCATCAGGGAGATGCAGGGATTGACACGTCTTACACATATTATCTGTGTTTTAGGATGGAGAGGACTTAATGCTTTTGTTGCTTTGAAGAAATTAATTAACCCATAAATTAATAAATGATTACTATTATGACGTAAAGGAAGATGAGGAATTGGATGGTATGTATTTTATATTCTTTTTTCTTGCAAAATACAGACAAATCCACACTATTCAACAGGTATGTAATGATAACTTTCAGTATATTGAAGTTGGTAAATTAGAGAGTGCCATGCATTAACAAACGTCCAAATCTGCTGTCAAATTTAACAGCTAGAAAATCGACCTATTAATTGCCGCATTCCCATTCGCTGAAGGGGATAACGGATTGTTAAATGTAAACCTATAACATATATCAAAATACATGAAAGTTGTCCTGTTTTTTCGGTACAAAAGCATCATGTTGGGATCAAAAAAAATTCTTGTTTATAATACAGTCGAATTTTCACGATTTTATTCAATATTTCAATAGAAATCACTAATATTCAGAGTACTTTGAGACCTTCTGTCAAATTGCATTTCGATAGGGTATTTTCCCATTGGTCCATAATATTAATGTTGATGAAAGACTTCCTTCCACGATACTGCTATTATTTTTGCTTTATATAAACGAGATACCTTATGATGTACTTGATGCATTGAGAACCTAATTCGCAGATGACACCCAATTGTAGCTTCTGGTTCTTCTGAGGAACGGTTACAAGACAATATAGATGTTTTAATTTCTATGCTGCATAACTGGTTCTAAAGTAGTAATTCATATTTATTTCTAAACAAGGCACACTGTATTAGATCTCACACAAGGCAAATAAATAGCAACGACTATATTTCGATTTGAATAATATTAATATCGATAATGTGAAATATATAAAATTCCTGTATGGATTGGAAGCGCCACAAAGACTGTGTAATAACGAGGATTGACTCATTATATCATCTATTATTAAATTTAAGAGATATTTTACCATTAAATCAATGAATTAGTTTGTATCATGCACAGATTGACTCTGTTATGAGATGTGGCATTTTAGAGGATCTCTACTAATTCAAAGGTTGCATTCATCAAACAAAAAAGAATTATCAGATGTCTGACAGTGCTAGAACATGATGTACAGATCTATTTAAGAGATTCAAATTACTAACACTTACTTATTTATACACACTGGAAACTTGTTCATATATATATGTTACGGCTAAAGCCCTAAATATGGTGACAACTACGTTTAGCCAGCTAGAGCTAGGTGTAACCTCTGCCAGTTGGTTAGTCTTAGGTGTAACCTGTACATTAATCGCCAAACCAAGTCCAACCAAGGTGACCCCGGCTACACCCACATCTAGCCAATCCAATGTGTAAGTCCCCAAATGTTATTAGCCTAAACATTTTAACCTAATGCCTTTGGAAATCAAAAATTGTCACAATCTAAAGAGATTTAAGAACCTCTTACATGACTATTTAATGGAATATAGTATGGAAGACTTTGTAAAATATGCCGTCAAATCTTATTTTTTACTATATGACTGTTTTGTTCTTAAATATAGGTTCTTTAGATCACAAAAAGTATGACAGTTACTGCCACCGAAATACTTGTTTAAAAAAAAAAATTATTCTGATTAACGGTACAAAAGGACTTTTGTGAAACCTTGTCACGACGATGCGTAAAACAGGACGGTTAGACAAGAAGTGACAAGATTTCCTCACACATGGATTTAGTACCATGCAGTAGAAATATAATATGCTGATACAGATGATGTTAACATGTGAACTTCAAGGCGCGAGATAAGATTCCATAGCGTAGCGACAATGCTAGCAAGAAATACAAGTACCAGGTAATAATTATAATATTATATAAAATACAGGATGATGATGGATATAACTCCTCCCCCCTTAAACTCTTAGAACGTCCTCGTTCTTATCGATCTCAATAGACTGATTTGACTTTCGAGATGATTTTTTCTCTTTACAGAACTTTTCTAGTTGTACCACAAGCACAAACAATATAACAACAAATACACCTATTATAAGAGTGCTATTGACATGAGAATGGTAATTTTTAAACTTAACTGGTATAATTTCTTTAATCTTGTTCAAATTTTCCTTAATATCTGAAAAATCATTGCTATTAATGTGGAAACTATCTATCGTGTGCGTTGGCCCCAATGTAAGATTGGGAATATTAAAACCTAAGGCCTCCACTGGGATAATAGTGTGACGAAGGACATATGAAGCATCGTTTATAATCAGTGTGCAGTTACTCCTAACAATATAGTTACCAATTAAAGTAAAAGGCATGATTTCGCCATCACATTTTTCGAAAACGGTGACCTTGATGTTATTGCTGCAGTATTCTCAAGCAAATATGATAAACTTAAAGAATTCCTGGCCTTTACAATATTACAATGGTCAACTGATCGCGGCGTGCATTTTTGATTGGTTGCAGATTCACAAATAAATCGATTCATGAATTTTTTACATTGATTAGGACAACTTTTAATCGATACCTCATTGTGCAGAAAATATTCATGTTGAAAAAGTACTAACATTGTGTTACTGGTCAATAAAGGATATGACTTTGATAAATAATTTATACTTAGTGGCATCTAGAATTGGTATTTCAACTGCACACAGAAGGATATCATCGGTATAAATAACACCAGTTCTGCTCAGGCTAAGAACTTCGAAAGGGTGAGTTTCATATAACAAAACCAAATTTTTCTTCGAATAAATAGATCTTAGGTAATTTTCAATATGGGTCAGTTCCTTAAGACTAAAACTAGCTACATGTGTCATCTGTTTCTGTGATAAGGATATTGTGCCTTGGATCAGTCTGAGATAATCTAAAATTTCTCGTAAAGGAATAAATAGTTTAAAAATCGAACTTTCATATTCGTAATCATAAATTGACTTTTTGACAGTTTCTGATAGCAATTGTACATTGTTTTGAATTACTTTCATATCGTTCTCAAATTTTTGTGAAATGAGCTGAGCGTATGATTTTTGATTATTGATGGCTATTATAATGTTATATAAAATACAGGGTGATAATGGATATAACTTGACTATTCCAATACAAATAAACACTAAAATCATTTGAATGACGCTTATGAAAAATTTGAGAGAATATTTGTAACTCACACGAAAATTGCAAAATACACTGTCGTTCGTCATTTTGCAATACGATACGTAATTTTCCACACTCTGGCGCTCCAAATGAAACATTTTTCTACGATACAAATCCACTTGACTGTATTGATGACTATACTGGGGTTCATTTAACCCCTAAGCAAGTGAATTGTTATATTTGAATAGTGTAGCATTCTGGGGTAAGAATCTTTTTTAAATTTTGATCTATCTAAAAAGCTTATCAGCAACTTGAAAATCCAACTCTAGGTCTCGCCCCGTACCGTGTGAAGTTACAACCTGATATCCATTAAAATATGCATAACATTAACAATTGCTGTCCGTATTGACAAAAAACTCTACCATTAAACTATAAAGTTAAAGCTAGTTCGAGCTTTTTACTTTATTCGGATATTTGAAGTAATCTCCCTAAACATCTGCTTTCGTATACGAAATTTTCTCGTACACCGTTAATACAAGTTCCCTGGTAAACTTTCTCAGAAGAGACTTCCCAGCACATTAATCTCTTCCAGCTGTACGAGCAAAACTTATTAAGCACGAAATTTTTCAGGCGGCAGCATGAGACGCTGCTTATCTCACACTTGCCTATTTTAAATTAAATTTGGATAATTAGAGGAAGATACTTCTGCTGTAATTTCTTATTTAACTACCTGAAATAAACTGGTGCAGTAGTTATATTATGTCAAAGTTTGAAGACGCGAGTAGTTTGAATCACTTCTTTCTACGTCGCCCCCCGCTTCGGGAGCCCTTTTTTTGGAGCGACGACTTTGCCGTGGTTGTTCGTCGATGAAAAAGAGTCTTTCCTCTTTTAGCCCAACTAGCGAGGAAGTATTGTTATCGCGAAAAATTTCGAAAGTGACATATACTGTTTTTTTGATGTTACATGACATTACGAAAAACTATTTTGCCGTATTACCTAACCCAATAGTGAACTTTTAGAAAACTGCCACGATTGTGACTGGATGGGCTAGTTCTGCTCCTGGGAGAGCACTCTTGGTTGGTACTACAAAGGGCCATCATGGTGGGCTCGAGGGAACAACATCGAAGATAAAATTTATTTTTCAAATATCTGCGGGATTAACAACAACATTGATGCTGTTCATCACTACCTGCAATCCAATCGTCCCGCCATGCTTTTCTTGGCGGAGACAAAAATGTCGGAGTCTGCACCAATTAGCCATTATTATTATTATTATTATGTCTTTATTGAGTATTGTTATATACAATACAGAAATCTGCAACAGGGCGAAGTCTAGCCTAAGCTACTCTACTTAACCCTAAATAAAAGCTAACAATGAAGAAAGCCACAGATAATACATAAAATGCAATCATCAGAAGTGATCAAATACAAAATAGCATAGAAAATATGAGATAATTTGAATGAAAATAAACAAAAGCCTAAGACACAAAACAAAGCGAAGAGTATATAATCAAAAACTATTGAACTATCCATTACATTGACTATTGTAATAAAATTGCCTTACCAGGACTTTAAGCATCGGTACAGAACTAAACTTAAGCGAGTCATCGATACTATTGTATATAGTAACAGCATTATATGAAAAAGATTTTCTAAATAAAGATAAACGAAACTTAGGAAGAGAAAGTTTATTAGTGAACCTCGTATTTAAATCATGCAAATCTCGCCTAGATACTAATTTTCTTTTCAGGTAAGCAGGGCTCTGTGATGATAAAATACGGTGAACTAAAATAGAAGTATAATATTTATGAGTATATTCCAGTTTTAACCATTTTAACTCATTTATTTTAGCTGAGATTCGATCAAACTTTTTGTGCCTAAAAACAAATCTACAACAGCAATTTTGTACCTTTTGAAGTCTGTATTTCAAAATAGAGGTTAAGAAGGGATAATAAAGCGTGATTGCATGATTTAAAATAGGTAATACTAGGCTCTCTGAGAGCTTTTTACGTAATTTAAAATTTAAAATACCACCATTTCGATACAGTAGCCTTAAAACTAGGTAAGTCTTTTTCACTAATAGTGAGACGTACTCTTCAAATCTGAGCTTACAGTCGAAAATAACACCAAGATTCTTTGCACTATTAACTACTGAGACTGATTTTCCATTTAATGTTAAGTCGATATGCTGCATAAAAATTTCATAACATGGCGGAGAGAAGATAACAACTTGACATTTATCTGGATTGAGGTTTAAGTTGTGATTAAATGAATATTTTTGAATATTTTCTAAATCTTGATTAATATAAGCAGATGCGGTATTTATAAATCTAGGATCGAACGACAGGTATAATTGTGTGTCATCAGCATAACCTTGTATCTTGCAATAAGTGATAGTTTTAAAAATATCAGACGTATATATAATAAATAGCAAAGGTCCTAATATGGAGCCTTGAGGGACTCCAGAAGTCACAGGCTGGAAGTCAGAATACGAGCTATTATCAACCACAACGCATTGGTAACGGCCCTGAAGGTAAGATTTGAAAAGTCGGCAGCCCAATTGATTATACCATAATATCGTAACTTTGCAAGAAGTAAGCAGTGATCAATCGTATCAAACTCCTTCGAAAAATCAAGAAATACAAGAGCTGTAGCAAGGCCAGCGTCGAGAGATCTAATAATATCAGCTGATACATTTAAAAGGAGCGAAGTTGTGCTATAGCCCCTTCTGAATCCAGACTGTGATTCAGGTATAATTTGGTTAGAAATCACAAATTCGTATAACTGTAAATAGATCACCTTCTCCAGTACTTTAGACAGAGCAGGCAGTATACTAATTGGTCTTAAGTCATTATATACAGACGGTATGCTTATTTTGGGCAAAGGTTTTATAAGAGCATATTTCCATAAACTAGGATAATAACCAACCTCTATGCAGCAATTTATAATATGAGTTATGTGTGGGGCAGTTACAGAAATAGAGTATTGTGACATTTTTGCACTAATTTCGTCCACACCATATGCGCTAGACGTTAGATCAAGAACCAGTTTTTTTACTTCATCCACATTAGCAAAATTAATAGAAAAAGAAATATTAGAAAATTTGGCTGAATTATAAAATGCAGTAGCTTCGGGACAGCTATTTGGTGGACTAAAAACTGAAAGAAAATGACTATTAATTTCAAAAGGTGCTTTTAGCTGTAGAGGTATATCTGTATTATGTTTTCTTTTGATATTGAGGCGATTGACTGCTTGCCAGAGATCCCTATAGTTACGACAGTTTAGTGTTGATGACAAAAATACAGCTTTTTCATGTCTCAAAGCAGAGCACACAGAATTGCGTAATTCTTTATATATAGCAAAGTCCGACAGTTTACCGGATTTTTTATACTTTTGCAAAGCTTGATCCCTTTTTTTCATCATAGCTTTGAGGTTAGGGGTAACCCACGGAGCAAAAGGTTTTGTTATGCGAGAGGTTCTAACAGGGGCATGTCTGTCAAAAAGATCGACTATTAGATTATTAAACAGCGCTACTTTATCATCGAGATTATTTATATAGAAAATATCATTCCAAGGTAAATTTACTAAGTCTGAATTGAAAGCATCATACGAAAAATTTCTGTAATCTCTGTATTTTAATATGAACGGCTTAGGACGCGATGTTCGGTGTGAGAGCTCACAGTAGATTGCTTTGTGATCAGATATGCCAAAACTATCAATAACACCCGAGTTTACAACTCTTTCAGTTGCACTGGTAAAAATTAAGTCAATTATCGTTTGTGATAAGGCAGTTATTCTAGTTGGCTCTGTAATGAGTTGATGGAAATCATATGAAATAAAGCAATGATTGACTTCGTTATCATACGATTGATCAACGTTGAAATCTCAAAGAACTATAATGTGATCAAACTGGGGAGTAATAAAGGAAAGGACATTGTCCAGATAATCCAAAAAATCATTATTGCTTACTGATGGGGGCCTATAAATTACACCAATTATCAATACCTCACCATGCGTTTTTATAGACAACCAGATGTGCTCAATTCCCAGAAAACCATCAAAATCTTGAAGTATTTGCTTGCAAGCCATAGAATTTTTAAAATAGATCCCAACTCCTCCACCCCTGGTAGAGCGATCATTTCTAAGTAAAGAGAATCCTGGAATACCAACTGCTCCACTAGAGATATCACTGTTCAACCAAGTTTCAGAAACGCACAGTCAAAATCCAATACTAGATGAACAAAACAATCAAAATGAGTGAAAATAGTTCTGCAATTCAAGTGGCCAATTTTTATGTTTTTATTGTTCATATTGAATTCTATCCTTAAGTTGTCCTAATTTGTTAAGGTAGCACAAACATTGAGTGCTATTAGCTGAATGGTCAGTAGGAAAATTTGTTTTAAACTTATTGTTGGAAGTCTTACAGTTAATACAACAGAGATCAGGAGAAATGCAGTCGCGCTTTTCATGATTTCCTGAACATTGAGGACAAATCGTAGCTGAACTCTTGCAATCTTTTTTATAATGCCCATAGTTATAGCACTTGAAACATTTTGCAACATTAAAATGCTCCTTTACATTACATCTTTTCCAACCTATATATAAAAATCCTTTGCTCATAACATTTTAAAAAATAGAAGGAGTAACTTCAAGGACAACATTGATACCGTCCTTAAATTTAAAATTAGTAACCACACGAATATCAGCTTCCGTAGCATCTAATTCATTATCTGCGATGATAATTTCAGAAAGGCGGGCATCTTCGGCAGCTGATTTATCAACACTGTAGACTACAATCTTCCCAAACTGATTGAACGAGATGTCGACGTGAGGCATGACATGATGAAAAAATGTCAACCAAAACACGAAGACAGAATCGTTTAACATACAAGCAAGCTGCCTTGCAAACGGTTTCATTAGTGAAATTGCTGCATTCAATGAGTGATTCTCTGTTCTCAAGCACTACATTTATTGTTCGAATATTAAAATTCCAACGAGTTGTTGTTCCTTGGCGAATTTTTCCCCCACAATTCTGTTCAGAACCTCTACGCGTTGAGGAGAATTATTAAAAAATCCCGGAATATCTTTCAAATCCCCAAAGAACACCCGAACTTGAGCACTTGCGGAAGCAGCTTGGGACATAATCAGGTTTAACTGATGCGCATAGCAATGCACATAGTGAGCAAATGGATATCTTTGTTTAATTTTTGCCTGTATTCCAGCATTATGTCCGCTCATTACCGCGGCTCCATCATAGCTTTGTGAAATCAGTTTGTTAGGGAAATTTCCTATTAATGGATCTACGACGCTCAAAATATGTCTTGTGACAGTATCAGTGTCACATTTTTCGGGATTCATATAATTCCAAAAACGTTCTACTGGTTCGCCGTTAAATACGTATCTGAAAATTGTTACCAGTTGGGTTTCCCCGAAATGTCCGTTGTTCCATCGGCCAGTATCGCCAAATACGAGGCTCTGTTAATCTGTTTTATTATTTCTTCATGACAAACTTCAAGAATACAATCCAGTATATCGTTCGCTTAAGCTTGTATCTAGCTCACCAGAAAAATTAATCAGTCCACGAAATATTCCCAGGTTTTGGGAGCTCTCGGTTTCTTTGTGGCCCCGTAGTGCCAATACAATCCATTATTTTTGATAGAACGTACCTGTTTTTTGTAACGGAATCATTATTCTGTTGTATATTTCTCCAATATGCTGAATCTAACTGAGCTCTGATGTTAACAGTCCCAATAAAGCCAATTCCATAGAATTATGAAGATGTGTTTTAGAGTTTTCATGCTTCTTAATTTTTCACTCAGGTGCACTAAATCTGTAACTCCTACCTCCGTCCAAGCTTTGTCACCTAAAGCAGAAAATGGCATTCTTCCTGTTTCACCCACAAATCCAGTCATTTCTGGTGTAAATCTCCCTGCTGAAATGCCGCGTATAGCACTTGTCCCGACTAACGCCCTGTGTTTCTATAAATATGTCCGGCAGCGTACTTCGCATTAGATCTGTCCGGATCTGTATAACTTGCAGCACATGCTTATGCTTAAATCGCACATTTGATTTTGTAGAGAGAGCGGCTTGTGTCGAAGTAATGCACAGACCTTTTTCAAGTGGCCCATGAATAATGTTACGCTGCGGTCGCGACGAAACTGACAAGTGCACAATTGGTCGATTATACAGTATATTCAGATAAGAGATAGACCGGATGTAAACAAAAGGTTCGGGTGATTTTCACGCTAACGCCGCCGTCTCGACGTAAAACAGAAAACAGGAGCCCTCATTGGTCAATTCGCAATTAAATGCCTATGCCGAGCGGCAGAGCAGTCGTATCAAGGCAGAGTCACATTCAGGTTCAGACGTGTTACGTATGTCGTGTGCATCATTGCAATTTGATATTTCTTTGGACGTTTTCGTTTGTTATCTTATTAAGTTGTTGAGTTTGTCGTTGTTGTTGTTATACCTTGTTATTGATTGTTATTGTTATCAACTGCTTGCGCAAAATGCCCAGTAGTACAGATACTGCCGATGAAGTTGTAAACTCCTGTAGTCCAACTAGGAAACGCTCTAAAAAAAGACACCTGACTGCAGAAATGAAAGAGGTCATTTTGAATATATATATAAGATCGAGCGCGAGGAGAACGAGGCATCAACCATCAAAGAAATTGTTGTGAAGGTTTCTCACAAAGTTGGGGTGTGTCGCGCATCAGTGTTTAATGTGTTAAGACAATACAAAAAAAATCACACCTTTTCTGAGCCAATGACCAGTAAACGTCGCAAAAGTATTGTTAAATCATTGGATGAAGCTGATAAGCATGCGATTAGGAGGAAAGTGCATGAATTCTTCTTTAGGAATGAAATACCTACTATAGATAAAGTACTGCAGGAGGTAAATGGAGATACAACGTTGCCAAATTTCAAACGATCAACTTTCCATGTATTACTAAAGCATTTAAATTTAAAATGGAAAAAACGGGGTCGTAATAGTTTACTACTGGATAGAGAAGAAATTGTGCTATGGAGGAGGGATTATTTAACAAAAATTGGGAAATATAGAAATCAAAACAGGAAGATTTATTACCTTGATGAAAAGTGGGTAAACGCAGGACACACTACAAGTAAAGTATGGGTTGACGTTTCTGTAACTTCATCCTGGAGGGCCTTTCTAGATGGACTGTCCACCGGATTAAAAAATCCAGCAGGTAAATACGAGTAATAGACAACAGTCGGATGTTTTTCAAACCTTGGGAGCAAGGTTCTAAACATTAATTCCAGGGGGCAGATAAAACATATTACAAGTAACAAAACTTTTATAACTTTCGATAAAGTGCGTGGATGTTTTATTGTCATTTTCATTTGTTAGAACTTGTTTTAGCCATGTTTTTATGTGTTTTCGATATTTCAATAATTTTTTAATATAATCTCAAAATATGTCGAATATTATAAACTTAAAAAAAGTTTTATATTGTGTACCGTTCCTAATATTTCTAATCATTTTAATTCATACTTTAAGCTTTATAAAGTTATAATTTGTTAATATTAATATTTGCGCGTATTTCAGGTTCCTGATCATTCATCTTTTAAAGGTTTATAACTTTAAATTAAATTGTGAAGCGCTGAGTAATCATACGACGTTCAATATTCTTTCTTTCAATATGACTAAATAATCCCAATTATAGCAATCTGATACTCATGTCTCAATGTTTTTTCGCTGAATGTGATGAAAACATTTGAAAAAGGTTCGCTTATTGAAATAAATCTACACCAGTTAGTACTTCGATTTCCAGGTAAAGGGAAAAGGCTCATTATCTGTCATATTGGCAGTGAGGATGGATTTGTTGTTGACGGTCTGTGGTGCTTTGAGTCTAAGAAAACTGGAGATTACCACGAGGAAATGAATGGCGAATCGTTTGAACAGTGGTTTTCAAAAATTTTACCGAATCTAGAGGAAAACGCAGTAATTGTGTTGGATAATGCGCCTTATCATTCTCGAAGAATGGAGAAGGTCCCAACAACGGCTTCAAGGAAAGTTGATGTTCAAAATTGGCTCCGCTCGAAAAATATCAACTTTGAAGAAGCAATGCTGAAAGTACAATTATTAAGAATTGTCAAGGATCACAAGGCGGAATATCAAAAATACGCCATTGACGAAATGGCAGCAAGTCAAAATAAAACTGTGCTCCGTTTACCTCCATACCATTGCGAGCTCAATCCCATTGAGCTCATATGGGCAGAGGTTAAAAATTATATAGCTAAGCACAATACAACTTTTAAATTTTGTGACCTCAAAGGACTTTTCAAAGAAGCACTAGAATTAATAACAGCGCAAAAATGGGAAAACTGTATTAAGCACGTCAAAGACAAAGTTGAAAAGAGAATGTGGGAACTGGACAATATTTTAGAGGAACAAGTCGAGCCATTCATTATTGACGTTGGTGCATCAGGCAGTAGCGATGATGAAAGCTCATCAAGCTCATCTTTCCAATAAAAGATGTCGTTCATCAAATTCGGTAAGTTATAAGTAATAAAAATAAGCTACTGTATTTTTTAATTAATTATTGACATTTTTGAACCCATTTTGGCAAAACCTATTCAAGAATCTACTTTCTGACAATGTTCAACCATGCACATTTTTTTACGTTTTGAACGTTTTAATTTGGTTACATATTTACCTAGAAATCAAAAAATATACTAACCAATATTCTAAAAGCAATTTTAAGAGATATACGATTATTTTTAATTTAGGCTAATTTAAACGCCATTTTGAGATTATATTCGACTGTATTTCACCAAACATCAGGCGGCATCTGAAGCTGGAAATCGAAGCGAAAATTTTGAAACCCTTATGTATATTTACATCATTATATATTTCTTACCCCACCCCCACATGATCCTATATCCATCACCAATCGTATACACATCGAATTGTGCTAATTTACTACAAAGTATCTACTATCTAAAATATGTACTGCGTGACTCTTAATACGTCCCTGCCGAATGTTACAGCGTTCGATGATCACGTGGTCTTGTTTATGTCCGGTCTATCTCTTATCTGAATATACTGTAATGCTTTCTCAGTACAAAATAGACTCGATGCGAGGGCAGCGTTGCCGGTATTGTTTCTATTTGTGTGATAACATGGAAAATAAATAATGATCAAATTACTACTGTTTTTTTCTGTTAAGGCAAAAGTTTTGGCAGTTCTGCAGCTCTGAAGAACTTAATAATAATAATAATAATATTAATAATAAATTTATTTTCCATCAGACATGCATGAACATGTATAGGTTTCGTCAAAAAGATACAATAAGTAAATATGTACAAAGTAAATAAATAAAAAAGCAAACAGATAACATCCAACAACAAACAAGTTAAAATTAGTGATAAAAAACGATATTTAAAAACTGACAAAGTCGCTAATTGCATAAAAACAGTTACTTATAAAGTAGCTTTTCAGCTCAGATTTGAATTGGCCTATTGAGGTGATCCTTTTTATGGAGTTCGGCAGGTTGTTAAAAATTTTAGGAGCTAAAATACATGGTGATCTGCTGCCTAACTTATAACGCGCAAACGGTATATGGATGTCGTTTTGTCTGCGAGTGCCCATTTGATGTATATGACTATATATTACTGGGAAAACAAAAGTTAAAGAGTGTGTCACTGAGTTAAATACAACATCGGGAACAGTATTAAAAAATACTCAACAGATATGCGATGAATTTGTACAATTCTTTACTGACATAGGCGAAAATTTAGCAAGTAATATACAAGCAAATGTACAAAATACTCAGCCTCCAAAAAGAACTTTGAACTCATTTATTTTGGATAAAGTCGAGCAATGTGAAGTATACACCACTGTTATGTCCTTGAAAAATCGGAAGTCCTGGGTTCGATGGTATTAAAAGCGAGCATTTGAAAATTATAGCCGAGGACATAACAGAACCACTCACTTACCTGATCAACAAATGCTTTGAATCTGGCATATATCCCTCAATTTTAAAAAAAGGTAATATAATATCGATACATAAATCAGGAACAAAAACAGATGTTAACAACTATAGACCAATATCAATAATATCCAGTGTAGCAAAGGTTTTTGAAAAAGTTTTATCTACTAGAATGATTCGATACCTCACAAAATTCAAAATTTTAAGTGAAAATCAATATGGATTTACAGAAGGGAAGGCTACATCGGACGCAATAACTAAAATTGTAAATCAAATACATCAAAATATTGATAACAGAATCCCTTCAATCTGCATTTTTGTTGATTTAAAGAAAGCTTTCGACACAGTTAATCACAAATTATTATTAGAAGCATTGGAGAGAATTGGTTTCAGAGGAAACGCGTACTCACTGATCGAAAGTTATTTGTCAAATCGCCCACAATCTGTGCAAATATCAGGATCATTTAGTAAAAAAATGTATATTAAGTGTGGTGTCCCACAAGGAACTGTCTTAGGTCCGCTATTATTCAATACATATTTAAATGATATTTTCCAAATTAATTGTGTTGGCAAAATAACTAGTTTTGCAGATGATACTGCAATATTATATGATGGCACTGACTGGTCTGATCTGAAAAATGTAATTGAAAATGATTTTATCAAAATTATTCGGTGGTTTAACAGTAGAAAATTAAGCATTAACTACTCTAAAACACATTTTTCACCATTTGGATCTTATGCTAGGCATCTGCCAAATTACATAAATTTCTCCTTCAATATTAATGATCAAAAAATGCAAATTAATAGAGTGCCCAACATAAAATACCTTGGAGTGGTCTTGGATCCTCACTTACGATGGGACATCCATGTCAATTATATTTTAAAGAAAGTTAGATTTGTATCCTACAAAATTAAATACCTTGGGAATATATTGACAGAAAAATATCTTCGAACATTATACCATGCACTGATTGAGCCTCATCTCACATATGGTATATTAGCATGGGGAGCTGCATGTTCCTCACATATCTATAATTTAGATGTTTTTCAAAAAAGTATTCTAAAAATGATATTTAAAAAACCGAAACTTTATCCCACTGAAAAATTATACGCAGATGTTCGAATGTATGATATAAGGCAGCTTTATTTCTTACACAGTATCACTCACTACCATAAATTTGTAAACACCGACCAAAAAAATTAAACATAATCATTATACCAGGTACAAAATTCGTGGCACAGTAGTTCCTCAACCGCATAAATCTATAATGCAGCGATCATATCTCTATTTAGCGCCTAAATTTTATGAAATTATACCTAAAGACTTAAAAGATTTACGTTTTGGAAATTGTTTCAAAAGAAATTTAAAAAAGTGGCTACATTCTATATCTAGGACTGAAATTCATAAACTTCAAAGTACGAACATCAACTAAATACATAATCTACTGTAGCTAATTTTTGTCCTTTTTTGTCATTTGCATTCTACAGTTTCAACTTAAATTTATTGGTCCATGTACAGGCGATGCCTTCTATTGGGCCTGTTTTGATTTTATATTTATTTACTCATATTGTTTGTTATCTTTGTACATTGAGTGAATAAATATTATTATTATTATTATTATTATTCAAGGTGAAATCATCTTTGTTTAAAAAAGTATAGATAGCCATATTGTAGAGAAAAAGCGAAGGCAGTGTCATTATTTTTAATCTCTTGAATAATTCTCTGCAACTATAAGTGCTGCTTACTCCCACCATACACCTCACCAGCCGTTTTTGACTTAGGAACACCTTAGAAGCGTTCACCGATGAACCCCAGAAGCATAAAGCATACAGCATGCGAGACTCAACCTGACCATGATACAACATCAATAGCTTAAGGGCCAGCCGCCCCTGATCGGCAGGCATTTTAGAAAACAAAGTGGTTGGGCCATTGCTTTTGATTGGAAATTTGAATGGAGACGTTTATTTGGATAACTTGGAAAATACCATCAATCCGCTTATCACTGAAACCATTGAAAACCAAGTCGAAGTAGATAAAAACCCTATACTTTATGAGGCTAAATATATTTCCAGCATGACGGCGCTCCTCGTCACTATGTTCTTCCAGTTCGGCAATTGCTAGACCAGTTTCCAGATAAATGGATACAACCCTATAGAATGGCCTGCTAGATCTCCTGATTTGACGCCACTAGATATCTTCTATGGAGCCATTTGAAAACTATTATGTACTTCCCAACCTGAAAGTGTGGATGAACGTCGTCAACGCATCATCGAAACCTGCCATGATATCCCACAACACGTTTTTGAGAATGTTCGCTAGGAATTTGAACATCGTCTATATCATTGATTGGCCAATAACAGGCAACATTTTGAACCCCTATTGAAATAAAAAGCGATATTTTCTTGTGTTTTTGTTTTCTATCTGATGTAAGATACATAAAGATTTTTCTAATTTTCTTGAAAACGAATTGAACTATTTGAAGAAATCAAAGGTCATAACAAAGGACTTTGAAAAACCCTTCAAACAAGCTTCTACCCAATACCCCTTGTCATACAAAATTTTAAAGGGGATGACACTGGGTGGGCAGAGGGTTAAAGGGGGTGGAGAAGTTTGTGGTTGTCCCCTTTCACGAATCTTTCGATGTGTCTCGGCGTTTTTGCCTTTAATCACTGATTTCCGATAAATCCGTGATAGGAAGTTGTCAAATGAACAAACACTCTGTATGTATACTAAGTGACATATAAATCCGAACACCCAGTTTAAATGGTTTTATCTTAATAAAATGTTGTATAAGTACTTAATGAAGCATAATAAGTAAATGATAAAAATTTCAAAATGATTGCACTGCTTTAAAGCCCTTTGACCTTTAATAATGTGTGGATGCACCCTGATGTGCTACGCATTCTCCAACGCGCCTAGGCATGCTTCTGATCAGGGGGTCAATGTCCCCCTGTGGTATCTCATTCCAGGCAACCACCAACTCCTCTCGAAGTGCTTCTAGAGTCTGAGGAGGACGTTGCAAATTGAGCAATCTCCTACCCATCATATCCCACACGTGCTCAATTGGGGATAAGTCGAGAGATCTTGGTGGGCATGGTAACAATGTGACATCATTATGTTGAAAGAAGTCTATTTTGACTCTTGCAACATGTGGTCGGGCATTATCTTGTTGGAAAGTTGGATCTGCCAGGGTGTCAAGATAGGATGAAAGATGGGGTTCTAGAACTTCGTGGATATAACGCTGCGCGTTCTGTTATCTCTGATGAAGATTAAAGGTGACCTGGAACCATAAGCTATAGCACCCCAAACCATAACTCCAACAGTGTGATGAACATGTCTTTCAACAACAAACTGTGGATTCCTCCTTTCATCACGTCGCGTTCTAACCCTGGCACGACCATCGTGCATGTCTAAACAAAATCGAGACTCGTCACTAAAGACAATACTGTTCCATTCCTGATCCCAGTGTGACCGTTGTCTGCACCACTCAAGGCGATTATGTCGGTGTTCTCGAGTTAAAGGGAGGACCCAGTGTGGCCCGTATGAAAACAAGCCAAAACTTCTCATTCGTCGGTAAACACTTCTCATGCCAATAGGTCTTCCGTGATCTGCAAACCATTCATTTGCAATGGACCTGGTAGTGGAGAAACGGTCCCTTAAGGCCAATAATCTTTGGCGGCGATCTTCACGGTCTGTTGTTCTACGGCGGCGTCCAGTGCCCCTTGCTCTTTGCGTACGGTCTTCTCGAAGCCATGCCTGACAACACCTAACCACAGTGTCTACACTTCTTTGCACTCTAACTGAAATTTCCCGAAAAGAAAGTCCGGCTTCCCGAAGTCCCACTATACGGCCCCTATCAAACTCACTAAGTTGACGAAATCGTACAGGTCTCCGTACTCTAGGCATCGTAACCGATCGTAAAGGATGTCAAGAACCAAAATCCGCCAACGTTAATTCTTTATTGCGGCTGAAATATTCATTTTTCTATATTTTATTATATTTTATTAAAATAAAACCATTTAAACTGGGTGTTCGGATTTATATGTCACTTAGTATATAATTATGAATCTTGACGGATATTTACTCTATTATTCTGACTCCAGTCCGTCAAGTGGCATCTGCGACCTTATATCACCTGACCTCCGTATGAAAGTCGACGATAATGCAAGTGCCTCGCCGAGCAGAATAGCGACCAGAAGGTATCAAGGGTGTCCGAAAGTTTCTCCGCCGCAAAAACGAACCTAACAAGTTTTCTATTTGCGGAGAAATCAGGGAAAATCCACAGGCAAAGCCTTTGGGACGTGTCGCCCGCCAACTTGATTTGTGTCGGTCGAGTAGGAGTTTTATGGGGGTGCGGGTGGCCTCTGTCTTGGTCTCGGTGGCCGCGACAGATGGAAAAATCGTCATACGTGACCTCTATACAATTTTTATTTCTCAAAATAGCGGCCTGATCACCTCGGATGTTTAACAAGTGCTAATCAAGATGAATTGGTTTCTTTCGGATATCGTGAGAGAATAACAATTTGCGACGTTATAAAGGATGTTTCAAATTCGATTCTCACCATTGGAATCTCGAAATCGGTAAGAGATAGCAAGTCGGTTAATGAGGGAAAAGAGTGCGTTAAGGTAACTAAGAAAATGGCACAGAAGGTTTCGTACCTCCAAGTATTTCCGGAGATAGATGAAACAAATCGATTTTTCTATAAATCGTTTTTATTATTTCCTGACTATTTGAGGTGGGAATTCAAAATAAAAGGAATAGTAAGGTTGTTACCACTTCTCCTCTACAAGGTGGCATAGACGCCCCATTACATTTTTACCCAGTTGACTATGGTTTTTGATTCTGACGCCAAAAATGTATATTTTTTGTATTTTATTTCATAATAATCCATACACTGCCTGAACAGAGTGATCCAATTAACAGGCAGGGAGAAAACAAAAAATGATACAAAAACAAAACTCTGAACAGTACATGATAAAAAGACATAAATATAAATTATTCAATTGTTAAAAAAGACCTCTTGAGATCGATTTTGGTGGAACTAAAAATATCGAGTTCACTTACACTGTCTCAGACATTACACATAACATTGCTCATAAGACCCGCAATCACCTACGCATGCGCGGCTTGGTGTTTTCTTGCCAAGACGCACATGCAGAGACTTCAAGTCCTGCAAAACAGAGCCCTACGCACAATTACTAACGCCCCATGGTACGTATCAAATGAGACTATTCGCAGAGATCTTGATATCCCATATCTAAGGGACACTCTGTTGCGTGATTCAGTAGACTACACAGTCGAGCAGGTTCGCAAACATTCCAGGCCGCGCCTCGCACTGTGATCAAAATTAAATTGTAAATTCAGACCAGCCAAAATTATTTCAGTATACAAAACCGATCAAAATTATTTTTTGGAGTTACAAAATAATTCGAGTACTAGTCAAAGCAATAATGCTCAAGCTATATCAAATGATTTACTTCTCTTTTTGCTCTATTTCTTCCTTCCGTTCTTTCCTTATTTCCCTTTTCCCCTTGAACATGTTTGGTATCTGGGTAGCCAGACCTGACAGACTAACAGACCAACGAGACTTTTAACTAAGAGCGAAGGTCCACCGGACCGTTCTGACGAATAATGACGAATAGTATTGGACAAATTTTGATGTTTCCCAAGTATCTCAGTAAGCAATGAAATTTCCCCAACGGTATGCAAATACGCCCCAAAGATCGCATTTTTTTCCTAATTTAACCTGAACTGTATCTTCTACAGATATTGAGATCCCCAAGCCTACAGTATATTCAGATAAGAGATCGACCGGACATAAACAAGACCACGTGATCATCGAACACTGTAACATTCGGCAGGGACGTATTAAGAGTCACGCAGTACATATTTTAGATAGTAGCTTTGCGTAACTTTGTAGTAAATTAGCACAATTCGATGTGTATACGATTGGTGATGGATATAGGATCATGTGGGGGTGGGGTAAGAAATATATAATGATGTAAATATACATAAGGGTTTCAAAATTTTCGCTTCGATTTCCAGCTTCGGATGCCGCCTGATGTTTGGTGAAATACAGTCAAATATAATCTCAAAATGGCGTTTAAATTAGCCTAAATTAAAAATAATCGTATATCTCTTAAAATTGCTTTTAGAATATTGATTAGTATATTTTTTGATTTCAAGGTAAATATGTAACCAAATTAAAACGTTCAAAACGTAAAAAAATGTGCATGGTTGAACATTGTCAGAAAGTAGATTCTTGAATAGGTTTTGCCAAAATGGGTTCAAAAATGTCAATAATTAATTAAAAAATACAGTAGCTTTATAATTACTTATAACTTACCGAATTTGATGAACGACATCTTTTATTGGAAAGATGAGCTTGATGAGCTTTCATCATCGCTACTGCCTGAAGCACCAACGTCAATAATGAATGGCTCGACTTGTTCCTCTAAAATATTGTCCAGTTCCCACATTCTCTTTTCAACTTTGTCTTTCACGTGCTTAATACATTTTGCCCATTTTTGCGCTGTTATTAATTCTAGTGCTTCTTTGAAAAGTCCTTTGAGGTCACAAAATTTAAAAGTTGTATTGTGCTTAGCTATATAATTTTTAACCTCTGCCCATATGAGCTCAATGGGATTGAGCTCGCAATGGTATGGAGGTAAACGGAGCACAGTTTTATTTTGACTTGCTGCCATTTCGTCAATGGCGTATTTTTGATATTCCGCCTTGTGATCCTTGACAATTCTTAATAATTGTACTTTCAGCATTGCTTCTTCAAGGTTGATATTTTTCGAGCGGAGCCAATTTTGAACATCAACTTTCCTTGAAGCCGTTGTTGGGACCTTCTCCATTCTTCGAGAATGATAAGGCGCATTATCCAACACAATTACTGCGTTTTCCTCTAAGTTCGGTAAAATTTTTGAAAACCACTGTTCAAACGATTCGCCATTCATTTCCTCGTGGTAATCTCCAGTTTTCTTAGACTCAAAGCACCACAGACCGTCAACAACAAATCCATCCTCACTGCCAATATGAGATAATGAGCCTTTTCCCTTTACCTGGAAATCGAAGTACTAACTGGTGTAGATTTATTTCAATAAGCGAACCTTTTTCAAATGTTTTCATCACATTCAGCGAAAAAACATTGAGACATGAGTATCAGATTGCTATAATTGGGATTATTTGGTCATATTGAAAGAAAGAATATTGAACGTCGTATGATTACTCAGCGCTTCACAATTTACTTTAAAGTTACAAACCTTTAAAAAATGAATGATCAGGTACCTGAAATACGCGCAAATATTGATATTAACAAATTATAACTTTATAAAGCTTAAAGTATGAATTAAAATGATTAGAAATATTAGGAACGGTACACAATATAAAACTTAGTAACTTTTTTTAAGTTTATAATATTCGACATATTTTAAGATTATATTAAAAAATTATTGAAATATCGAAAACACATAAAAACATGGCTTAAAAAAGTTCTAACAAATGAAAATGACAATAAAACATCCACGCATTTTATCGAAAGTTATAAAAGTTTTGTTACTTGTAATATGTTTTATCTGCCCCCTGGAATTAATGTTTAGAACCTTGTTCCCAAGGTTTGCAAAACATCCGATTGTTGTCTATTACTCGTATTTACCTGCTGGATCTTTTAATCCGGTGGACAGTCCATCTAGAAAGGCCCTCCTGGATGAAGTTACAGAATCATCAACCCATACTTTACTTGTAGTGTGTCCTGCGTTTACCCACGTTTCATCAAGGTAATAAATCTTCCTGTTTTGATTTCTATATTTCCCAATTTTTGTTAAATAATCCCTCCTCCATAGCACAATTTCTTCTCTATCCAGTAGTAAACTATTACGACCCCGTTTTTTCCATTTGAAATTTAAATGCTTCAGTAACGCATGGAAAGTTGAAGTTTGGCAACGTTGTATCTCCATTTACCTCCTGCAGTACTTTATCTATAGTAGGTATTTCATTCCTAAAGAAGAATTCATGCACTTTCCTCCTAATCGCATGCTTATCAGCTTCATCCAATGATTTAACAATACTTTTGCGATGTTTACTGGTCATTGGCTCAGAAAAGGTGTGATTTGTTTTGTATTGTCTTAACACATTAAACACTGATGCGCGACACACCCCAACTTTGTGAGAAACCTTCACAACAATTTCTTTGATGGTTGATGCCTCGTTCTCCTCGCGCTCGATCTTATATATATATTCAAAATGACCTCTTTCATTTCTGCACTCAGGTGTCTTTTTTTAGAGCGTTTCCTAGGTGGACTACAGGAGTTTACAACTTCATCGGCAGTATCTGTACTACTGGGCATTTTGCGCAAGCAGTTGATAACAATAACAATCAATAACAAGATATAACAATAACGACGACAAACTCAACAACTTAATAAGATAACAAACGAAAACGTCCAAAGAAATGTCAAATTGCAATGATGCACACGACATACGTAACACGTCTGAACCTGAATGTGACTCTGCCTTGATACGACTGCTCTGCCGCTCGGCATAGGCATTTAATTGCGAATTGACCACTGACGGCTCCTGTTTTACGTCGAGACGGCGGCGTTAGCGTGAAAATCACCCGAACCTTTTGTTTACATCCGGTCTATCTCTTATCTGAATATACTGTAGTATCGTTTTCTTTATATGGCTTCAATCTCTTCCTCATAGAGTGACGTGCTCTTTCCAAGGATCCCTCGTTGGATTGCAGCTCCACGTTTCTGAAGCATCCTGTATAAGATTCCTCGTTCAGTAATCACTTATCCAATTACCTCGCGGTTAGTGGCTTTCACCAGGCCACGATCCCAGAATGCAATTCGCCCCAGCAGAAGGATAAGACGATTCCCTTTTATCCAGACACGACATATGAGACCGAACGCGCGCGCTTCGCAGACGTAATTGCGTCAATTATAGCGACAATGTATTAATTTAATGGACTGTCTGTTAAGGGATTCCTTTCGTAACGTACGCGAACGCGAACGTCTCTCTAAATGGGTAGAGAGACTCACTTACGTTTAGCGTTCTATGCAAATATTGAGACTTTACGGCCTGAATAGGCAAGTTTCGCAGCTGAGGCAAGTGATTTCTAAATAACATTGTAGTAGGAAAAAGGCCTTTCTCTGTAGCACAACGGGGTTAATATTGTGTTAGTCATCTTTTACTTTGCACGTCTACGGGCGAGGAAGTGTTGTAAAAGCGAAACATTTTTGTGACGTTATTATTAAACAACAAATTTGAGTTGAGTACAAGTACTATAAACTCAAACACAAAAATAGATAATAGTGTACAGACAAAAGAAATATAACAATTTGACAATCTTAGCACTTCTGAAGTAGACATATACAGAATGGGAACAATATGTTAAGCACTGCGGTGTCTATCGTAATTGTTTTTGAAACTGTTGACGGATTCCGAGTTCACTTCATAAGATGAAAGACTGTTCCATGCATCGAAGACACGGTTTGAGATGAAGCGCTGACGAGTAGAAGTTCTAAAAGCTTCCTTCTGCAATTTGAAGTTATGGCCTCTGAGACTGTTCGTTGCCAGACGAAACAGATGCGACATGTCCACACCAAACAAATTATGCAGTGCTCTGAAAGTGATGATGAGATCTCCTCGTACTCTTCTATCAGCAAAAGCAGGCAGGTTATATAGCTCGAGGCGGTCTTCATAACTTGGCCTACGTGTGCCATATGGCATACGTGTAGCACGACGCTGAACGGCCTCTAATAAGCTGCTATCGCGAACAAGGTTTGAATCCCATACCGGACCAGCAAACTCCAGTAGGGGTCGTACGAAAGTTGTGTACAAAAAGGAGGAGGTACTAACGGTGCAACCGCTAAATGATCTTTCCATCATATATAGCAACCGCTTTGCCTTAGAGGTTATGTTCTGTATGTGCTCCGACTAGGTGAGCCGGCCATTAACTGTCAGACCAAGATCTGTGTGATGAAGAACAGTCTCTAAGGAACGTTTGCCAATCTTATATGTTAAGTTAGGATTATTATTTCCCAGGTGGAGAACGTAGCATTTCGATAGATTTAAAGGCAGGAGCCAAAGTTCTGACCTCTTTCTGATCAGCTTGAGGTCTTCTTGAAGCACAGATGAGTTCATGACAGTGTTATAGACTTTAGTATCATCTGCATAGATGAAATACATAGAATAAAGTCGGGTGGGAAGGTCGCTTGCATAAAGAAGAAAAAGTATTGGCCCTAGCACAGATCCTTGTGGAACTCCACTAGTAACACGATGGCTAGAAGAATAGGCGTCTCCAACACGGACGGAGAAAGATCTGTCTAACAAAAAAGCTTCAATCCATAACAACAAATTTCCCCTGATTCCGAGATGTTCAAGCTTGTGCAGGAGCCTTTTATGCGGAGCTCGATCGAAAGCTCTGGAAAAATCCAGAAAAACCACGTCGACCGGTTCATTTGCGTCTAAAGATCTGGTCCAATTGTCAATGCAGTGTAACATGTTGGTGATAATTGATCTACCAGGAATAAAACCATGTTGGTTGCTAGGCAGCAGGTTGTTCTTGAACGCAAATGTCATAAGTTGTTCCTGGACGATCTTTTCGGCTATCTTCGCAGCTATAGGCACAAGACTGATAGGACGTAAGTTTTTCGCAGATGTTTTATCTCCTTTTTTGTATATAGATGTCACAGATGCAGTACGCCAACAGGAAGGAAGGATGTGATTTTGAATCGAGGAGTTGAATATAATGCACAGGGAGTATGCGAGAGCTGAGGCACAGGACTTCATAACGGCAGAAGTAATCCCATCCTTTCCAGGGGACGAACAAGTTTTCAGTTTAGTAACGTGCCTCTCAATGTCCTGAGGTTGAAAATCTATGCTACAGATGGTCGCTAGGCATCTATGAGGGCTGGATAAGTTCAGAAGAGTACCATCACCATCAGGTTCATTCACAAAGTCTTCAGTGAAAGCATCGGCAAGAAGATTGGCAGATTTTTCGGCATCAGTATGTAGGTGGCCATTGGGATCACGGATTTGTGGGGAAGAAACTTGTGTCCCCCTCGAAAACAAAATCGACGGGTCTGAGCGTTTTTCCAAAAAAAAACCTGAGCTGACAGTAAATGCGTCTGTTTCGTTTTCGATGCGTCACCCTGTATATAAGTATAGAAAGGAACACGTCATAAGTATCACATATAATACGTCTAAAAAGTAAAGGTGAAATACAAAACATACTAAAAGAATAACAGACAAACTGAAAACATACGATTTAAAAAGTGCATTTGAATGCCAAGTTAATGAACCTCTTGACAATTGCATTATTTCAGGTCCTTCAAAAATGCAAGAAACTCATCTATGATGTGGAAGGTGTTAGAGAAGAGCGTCCTCTTAAGGTGCTTTTTGAAGAGCATAATATTATCTATTTGTTTAAGAAATTCTGGTAAATTGTTGTATATTCATGTACCAGCATATTTACTCGACTTTTCGTGAGTAGTTAAGTTATGCTTACCTAATCAAAATTGGTTCTTATTCCTCGTGTTATAATCATGAAAATGTGAGTTATTTTCAAAAGGGCATTTGTTTTTATGAGTATAGGATAGTGGTTTTAGCAAATAAATTGAGAAGACGGCCAAGAGTTGATATTTCTTAAAATTGTCTCTACAGGACGTCTTGAACGATAAATTGCACATGTTTCTAATTACTCCTCTTTGTGTGATAAAGACTCTGTCGATAGTTGAGGTCTGTCCCCAGACAACAATATTATATGACAGGACCGAGTATACAGGTATAAACGCATAGTAGACACTAATCAAGGTTTCACGACACAATTTTTTTTAGACTATTTATGACGAAGGCGCCTGTATTTAACTTTTTGCAAATCCTGTGGATATGGGTTTCCCAGTTTAGGTGGCAATCCACCACTAAGCCCAAAAAATTTTTAGACAGAGAGAGCTCGATGTTGTGGCCATTAAGGAACAAGTTAACATTACAGGATTGCTTCTTCACAGATCTTATATTCATAGCTACAGTCTTATCGTGATTAATCATTAGATCATTTAGATTACACCAGTTAGCAAACTCTTGGAGCACTGTAGTCTCCCACCACAATCATCATCCGTCCCAGTGAATTTTTCCTCAGCCAGAAGTAGCGAGGTGACGACTCGAAAACCATCAGACGAATTAAACACTGTTGATCACTTCAGGCAGCAGAGATCTGTTAACCCTCAGCGGTCAGCGACTAATCACTGCCCAACTACTATAACATCGCAGCAAGTTTCACGACCAGTGTATGAAGCCCAGTCTCAAAGAGTATTAAGCAGTCCAATGTTTGCTAGTCAACCAATCCAGAACGGTGATAGCGACAGCTGCTGGAAGAGTGTGACACATAAAAGAAAAAGACCAGTAATTGGAACATATAGTCAAACAAGTAGTAATGTGCCTTCAGCTGTTCCTAAGATGGCAACTCTACATGTGTCCAGGCTTGATCGCACAACAACTGATGAAGCGATGAAAATCTATTTGACACCCCATTTTCCTGAAGTTCTAGTTAATAACATAAAGTCGAAATATCCGGAACGTTACGCTTTCTTTAAAATTTCGGTTTATGAAAATAACTTTAAATCAGCAATGAACCCAGAACTGTGGCCCCAAGGTTGTTATGTACAACGTTTTTTCTTTCGGAGAAAAACAGTCGAATCGACCCAGTAGTCTTTGATCCTAAATTACTTCTGTTAAATCTAAATGGGATAACGTTTGACAAAATTGATGAACTATCAATTGAAATGTCTATGTTCAAAAACTTGTTATTTTATTGCTTTAATGAGACATGGACTAATGGTCAATCAATGGTAAGCTATAAAATTGATGGTTATGAATTAGCAAGTTTTTATGCCCGAACTAATCAGAAAAGAGGTGGTGTTGCTGTATACATTCGTAAAGATTTACAATACAAGCCAATAGATCTGAATAAATATTGTTTTGAATTGGACATTGAAGTTTGTTCAATATCTTGTATCATTTCAGACAAAAAAATTAAGATAATAAATTGCTACCGTTCACCTAATGGTGACGTAGGCGTATTTTTAGAAAAGAAATTTTAAATACTGTTTTTGATCCTAATTATATATTGCTTGTATGTGGCGATTTTAATTTTAATTGTTATCAGTCAAAATGTATTAATTTTATGAAATTATGTAATATTTTCTCTATGTTTGGTTTGTATCATAAAGGCGGTTGGCCAACCCGAGTGACAAATACTTCGGCCACGAGCATTGACCACGTTTTTACCAATATTACTCTGTTCGTTTCCTGTGTCTATGATAATACAGTGTCAGATCACAGAACGACTCTGTGGGACTTCGATCTTTGCTCCAAGAAATCGGACAAAATTTACCTGAACAAAAGAAGTTTTCATCAAAACGCAATTAGCGACTGTAAATAATCTTTATTAAACGAATCTTGGCTGTCAGTTTACTCTAGCTTTACAGTTTCTGAGTCGTTTGGAATTTTTTTTAATATCTTTTTGTACTATTTTAATACGCATTTTCCTTTACATAAAGCCTGTAAGGGAAACGGCTCAAAAAGTTGGGTCACACATAACGTAAGAGATTCAAGCAATAATTTGAAAGATTTATATCATACTTCACAAATAAATCCAAGACTAAAGTCACTGTATAATGATGCTAAAAAGGCACATAAAAAATTGATCAGAGACACAAAACGAACATTCTACCAAAACAAAATTGTATTCTCTAAAAATACCACCAAAGCGTGCTGGCAAGTGGTCAATGCAACTAAAAATGAGAACAAAGTTCGAAAAAATAAAGTTCTACATAAAGATCAAAATGAAAAAGTGTACGACCCTCAGCTGTTGGCAAATATGTTCAATGATTTTTTTAAAAATGCTCCAGATGATATAATACAAAAAATTAATACCTCAGATAGTGCAGCTGATTTCAAATTTAATATCAAAAATTATTTCAAACTTTACCCTTATACAGATAATGAGCTCAGTAACTTACTTTTGAAAAAATTAAAAAATTCCAAATCTTGCGGTTTTGATGACATTCCCAATTTTCTGGTAAAAGAAGTACTACATCTTATAATAAAACCAATAACACACCTTATAAATATCTCATTTTGCTGCGGAGAGTTCCCAAGTAGGCTGAAACTAGGCAAAGTTATACCAATTCTAAAAAAGGGGAACGAGCTTGATATTACAAACCACAGGGCAATCACTGTGCCGTCTGTACTTTCTAAAGTGTTTGAATATGCCTATTTGGATAGACTTCTTCTACATCTTAAGAACAACAATATTTTGTCTCAAAACCAGCATGGTTTCACAGATGGTAAGACCACAATGTCAGCCATACATTCCTTTTATGAGAAGCTTATAGAATACATCGACGCGGGCGAGTGCCTTACTGCGGTATTTTGTGATCTCAGTAGGGCATTCGACTGCGTTGATCACAACAAATTCTTGGAGATTGTTGTTAAATATGGTTTTGTCGGTCAGTCTCTTAAATGGGCCAGATCGTTTTTAGTCCAAAGAAAACAATATGTTTCACTAGAATATCTTGATGCAGGAAACAATATGAAAAACTTTTTGTCAAGTACGTTAGACATTTCGATTGGAGTCCCTCAGGGCTCTATTCTTGGACCAATCTTTTTCCTCTTATATATTAATCGGTTTGATAACGTTCATCCAGATACCCATTTTACAGCATATGCTGATGACGTTTCTGAGATAATATCAAGTAATTCAAATATAATTTTGGAAGATAAATGTAACAACTTAATTAGGAATATCAATACATAGTTTAACCGGTACCCACTTTACTTGAATCCTTCCAAAACAACGCTTATTCGTTTTCATCATGCTCAAAAAACTGTAGAAGAGTTTCAAGTTAGATTGGGTGACGATCAACTCGATTTTAGAGGAGGAGTGAAATTTCTTGGAGTTCATTTTGATTCGAACTTAAATTGGAAGGCCCACTGCGAATTTCTCACATCAAAAATGTACTCTCAAAGCTATGTGTTGAGGCAATTAAAAACCATCTTAACAGCTGAACAATTGATACAAGTTTATTTTGCTAATGTGGATTCGAGATTAAGATATGGAGTATGTTTCTGGGGTTGGTCAACGCGCTTTGAAGATGTATTTGTGTCTCAAAAAAGATGCATCCGATCATTAGCAGGCATCTCACCAACAGAAAGTTGCAAAAAATGTTTTATAAGTTTCAACATTTTAACTGTCCCTTCGTTGTATATATATGAATTGTGCTTACATGTTTTTAAAAATAACGAAAATTTCAAGCGGAATTGTGATATGCATAATTATGATACAAGGACTTGTAATAATTTATATGTAAACTTTAGCAAATCAAAAGCAGCATTTCGATCACCTAATAAAATTGGTCCGCTTGTTTTTAATAATTTACTATGCCACATTACCTCGGTTAAAAATATTAACGACTTTAAGTTCCTGTTGAAGGAGTTTTTGATAAATAAGTGCTTTTATCGTGTTGATGAATTTTTGAACATAGCAATTTGATATTAGTTGTAGGTTTGTAGCGAACGAAAAATTGACAATTCCGATACAATTATATATTGTCTGTATGGAAATAAAGGTTATTGATTGATATTAATATTGTATTCACCTTCTGTTTCAGATACAGCAGAAACCACTGCAGTAGTATCATCCGCATATAAAAATACTCCGCCTTCAGTGATGTGGTCTGGTAAATCGTTTATGAAAAAAAGAAAGAGCAGGGGTCCAAGAACACTACTCTGTGGGGTACCGATATCTTGATTATAATAATCGGACACTGATTCATCAATTTTAACAGCAAATGTACTACCTGATAAGTAAGAAAAGATAAAAGAATTAATAGTACCCGCAGTCCCATAAGCTCTATTTTATTCTTAACAAAGATTTTGTCAACTGTATCAAACGCACGTGTCAAGTCAAATGATATAGTGAGCACAAGTTCCCCTCTGTCCAGTTTATCGGATATGTATTAATCTAGGTCAATGCAGCCCGACTCTGTAGACATACATTTGCGAAATCCATGCTGTCTGTTACTTAGAATGTTATATGGGGTTGTCCAAAACGGACGTAGGAAAGTAAACGCATATTAAAACAAGAAAGATTGATATTCAAATCAAGTTGGGTACTTTATTTTGATGGTTCATTTATACCATTTATGTATGAAAAATAATATCGCTCAAATGTTCACCACGACTGGATTTACAGACGTCCACGCGATGGTCGAAATTTTCAATGACATTTTGCAACATGGTCGGTTCTATGGCATTTATCTCGGCAATGTTGTTGTTTTTGAGTTCTTGGAGGGTGGCTGGTTTGTTGGCATAGACTTTGATTTTCAAATATCCTCATAAAAAGAAGTCCAAGGGAGTCAAATCACACGATCTTGGTGGCCATGGCACATTTCCTCTGCGCGAAATCACGCGATCACCGAAGAAGGACTGCAATCGATGGATATTGACGTTGGATGTGTGGCATTTTGCGCCATCTTGTTGGAAGTAAACATCGTCCATATCCATTCCTTCAAGTTGCGGCAAAAAATAGTCCTCTATCGTCAGGTGATATCGCTCAGAATTGACGGTAACGGCGTCCCCGGCCGCATTTTCGAAAAAGTAAGGTCCGATGATACCTTTTGACCACAATGCACACCACACAGTCACTTTTTGAGGATGCATCGGCTGCTCTTGATACTCACGGGGATTTTAGTTCGCCCAGATGCGGCAGTTTGGCTTGTTTACCGTCCCATTCAAAGTGAAATGCGCTTCGTCGCTGAACATGATTTTTAATGAAAAATTGGCATCAATTTGGCGGTGTTCAAGGAGCCAATCTGAGAACGTTCGGCGTGAAAAATGGTCGGCCCGACGCAGCTCTTGCGTCAATTAGATCTTGTAGGCGTGTACATTCAAATCCTTGTGGAGAATGCGGAGCAAACTGATTCTCGAAATGCCCAATTCTTGGGATCGACGCGTTGTTGATTGTTTCGGATCGTCTCTCACACTCTCATACTCTCCAGCAATATTTTCCGGCGTGCGAACGCTCCTTGGCCGGCCAGAGCCTGGCAGATTTGCCACAGAACCTGTTGCCTCGAATTCACGCACCAGACGACCGATGGTTGTTTCGTTTGGGCGGTTATTGCGACCGAAATGTTCACGAAGCGCGCGAAACGCGTTTTTTATTTTTGCACATGTTTGTAGTGCTCTTGAATAACTTTAATGCGATCGTCAATCGAATACGACTCCATAGCGATCAATGGTAAACATTCAACTAACAAAATCACATGTCGGTGACAGAAAACAATGATGTCGTCTATGTCAAATTGACGTTTACTTTCCTGCGTCCCTATTGGACAACATACTTGATGATAAATTTATATATTCGATCATACACGATTTTTTCAATAATTTTAGAGAAGATACTCAGTATCGATACCTCTTGCCACAATCTTTATGTGTAATTCCACCGCTTTGATAGCGTCTCCAGCTCTTGTACTACTGCTGCAGCTTTTGCGTGCACAATACAAAAGTTCGGGCTGAGCCAGAAAGGGGGCGAAACAGGGAGAAAGACGGAGATTTGAGAGCGCCATAGAGTGCATACGTCAAGTTAATATCGCTCGAAGACTACTCAAGCGTTCATCTACTTGATGTCGCTTTGCGTAGAGGAATTCCGTCACTACTTGGTAAAGTTCTTGCTGAAACTTCTAGTTCCCTTGGCAGCATATTTCCTAGTGAAATAAAAATGTGTTTATAACGTTGGCTTAAAGCATGCACGCAGCGTGTAAGAGTTTTCTTTATTGTAACTTAGCCCGCATCTACGGCACAACAATAAATTGTGTGTATACCTATGCGTTCCATATTACGTAACTCAAAAAGCGAAATCGATTATTCATGTCACTATATGATTATTCAATAAGTTGCCATCAATACTAAAAGATATTAAATGCTCAAATAGGTTCAAGAAAGAGCTGAGGAATCTGTTAATAGAAAGATGCTACTACTCAGTAGCCGAGTTTCTTTCAGGGTAAGAGTGATGCACCTAAAAATTAAATAGGAAACTATGGCTGTATATATATGTGTGTATCAACGTCAAGCCGAAACCGGGTGATAGGCAAAGTCATAACAGCTATCAGAAAAATATTTAACAAAATTTTATGTATGTGTTTTGAAAATTATAGGTCATTGAAAAAAATATAGAAATTTCACACCCTACGGCAGTCTGTCAACTCCTGTTACTACAAATATTAACTTTTATGGATTTTATTTTTACAATGTAATGATGAATAATGCATCTTCAAACTGGTGTCTCAACCTTACTGCCAGCTTTTCTCGTTCAGGGAAAATTGCCACTTATTTCCCAACCAAGTATTCCAAAGTAAAACTTTAACTGGCTGTACTGGAAAAAAATGTGCTACGAGAGTTTGGCAAGTAACCTTAAAGGTTGGCGCATTTAATAACGATTCCAAAATGGTATAACACTTAGAAGATTACTCGTTAACTTATGCACAATTTTTATTTGAAGAAAAACTGATGAAAATTTTTCAAAATTTCCTAATTAAACAGCGACTATGAAAACGCACAAGGACCCTTAAGGATAACTGTTTGCACAACAGTGGGCGTCAAAATGCTGCTGATGATGATTTACCTTTACAGCAAATGCTCAAACTGTTTTCCTTCAGCCGCAATGCACGCTCGATATCTTCTTAAAAAAGATCGGGTTATTAAACGAGCGAATCCACGGTTATTAACAAAATCAGCTGCTTCCAATAGTCTTTGCCGTAGTTCAGCTACATCTTGAATCGGCATGAAATACACTTTTTCTTTTACAGTTCCCCAGTAAAAAAATCTAACGGATTCAAATCTGGTGACCGGGCTGGCCACGGTATTGTACCAGACCGCCCTATCCATCTGTCTGGAAAGTTTTGATCGAGAGACTCTCTCACTGAGAGTGCATAGTGCGCTGGGCAGCCATCATGCTGAAACCACATGTCCCTGTAAATACTCAGTGGCACGTCCTCCAATAAATTTTCTAAATGATTTTGCAAAAAACCTAAATAAACCTCAGCAGTCAAAGTCTCTGGGAACTCAAACGGACCGATTATTTTACCATTTAAAATTCCTGTCCAATGGTTTATCTTGAAGCGATATTGAGATTTATCTTCTCTCATCAAATGTGGGTTTGCTACGTGTCACTCGTGTAAGTTATGCAGGTTCATGTACCCATCTTTCTTAAATGTGGTCCCATCTGACCATAAAATTGTTTCAAAGAACCGTTGATCTTCCCTGTGTCTTTCTAACATTGTGCGACAAAAACCAACTCGGGGCTCATAATCCCGGGGCAGAAGAGGTTGAACACGCTGTACGTGGTATGGATGGAGCACGTTTTTTTGCAAGATTCTATGGGCTGTACTTTTGGGCACACCTGTTTTTAGTTCTATTGCACGCACTGAAGTACTTGGGTCTTCTTCGACAGCTCCTAGCACCACGTCTTCGTAAGGAAGGAAAGATCTTCCCTCACCGTGTGATTGGTTTAGTAGTTGGCCCTCTGAGAATAGTAAGCGGTGCACATTTGTGAACACTCGATAATCTGGATGACGAGCTGCATTTGGGTACCTCTCACAGTAAAGTCTCGCTGCAGCACTAGCGTTGCATCTGCATTTCCCATAAATGAGGTGCATGTTAGCATATTCTTGTACGGTGTACACGGACATAGCGGTACTGCACAATCACGCTATCAAAGAAATACTTGGTTGGGAAATAAGTGGCAATTTTTCCTGAACGAGAAAAGTTGGCAGTAAGGTTGAGACACTAGTTTGAAGATGCATTATTCATCATTTCATTGTAAAAATAAAATCCAAAAAAAGTTAATATTTGTAGTGACAGGAGTTGACATACTGCCGTAGGGTCTGAAATTTCTATATCTTTTTCAAAGACCTATAATTTTCAAAACACATACATAAAAATTTTTTAAATATTTTTCTGATAGCTGTTGTGACTTTGCCTATCACCCGGTTTCGGCTTGACGTCGACTTCTGGGACACCCTGTATATATATATATATGTGTGTATATATATGTATCTGTATATATTTACTCGTATATGCGTACCTTCTATTTTTTTTTCTATTTTTATTGTACTTACTTCTTTTACACCTTGTTCCGTTTATTATTGTATCTGCTTGTTTAGTTTATGTTTTCATTCGTGCACACATGCGTCCTTCGCCCTTTCTCGACTAAACTGTTCCTTAAAATTGTCTGGTTTCTGGGTTACCAGACCTGACAGACTTACAAACTGACACTGTGACTCAAGAGCTAAGGTCCCATGGACCGCTCTGACAACCAACGATGACTTGACTAAACTGTGTTTCTTTCCATTTTTAACCGACAAATTTATGTATTTATACCTAATTATATTTCTAATTTTTGTAGATAATAATGTACTCGTAGAGATATGCCTGACGAGTCTTATATCATTCCTATGATCCGAAGACAATAAAGCATCTATCTATCTATCTATCTATCTAAGGTGTTCCAGCCTACAAGGGCAAACAAATTTTTGCTCGATTTGAGATACGCATACCCTTTATTTTTTCATCACTTGCCTCTAACAACTCAAAAAATAAATAGACTGAGTGACAAAAAATTTAAACACCCACGTATGTTTATTAGAATTCAATAAATCTTTAGATATCGATTTATCTTGCCACGAACAACAAGTGTCAGGTATTTCTGTTAAGTTTTTGTGGTGGCTGCGTGTATTGTTTGGTGATGGAGAAGCATGCAGTTTTCGTACATTTACGATAAGACCCCGGTAGAGACTTCTGACAGACTCAGTAGTACTCTAGCCATCGCTAATCAGTAGTTTGAAGAGCACGGAAGGATGGTTGGTATGCGTACGGTATATCGCCGAATGGGACAGTTTGGCCTTTTACCTTATCGCCCACATTGGGTGCAACCTCTTACAGCTGAACATCGGCGTAGCCGTTTGCTTTGGTGTGGAGATAGAACTCTGTGGGACCGGGAATAGTCGCGAATCCCGCTTCTGTCTGGGGACGCACGATGGTCGGGCAAGTGAGAAGAATGCCACGTGGTGAACACGTGACCCACAATTTGATAGAGAGCGTCACGTTCACCACACCGTGGGAGTTATGGGGTAATGTTGCTTATGATAGCAGATCACCGCTAATTTTCAGAGGCAATATGACAGCTTCACGCTATATTCAGGAGGTAGTGGAGCCTCATCTTATTCCATACCTAAACACCATCCAAAACCCGATTTTTCAGCAAGTCAATGCCAGACCCCATGTTGCCAGAGCATCGTTAGCCTTCATGGATCAACATCGCATCAACCGTTTATTTTGGCCATCACGATCGCCCGACCTATCTCCAATTGAACATATCTGGGACATGATAGGTTGCATGCTCCTGAATTTGAAACACTCTCCACATACTTTAGCAGCTCTTCCTCACGAGGTTGCAATAGCCTGGAATGAGACACCCCAACAGTATATCGATCAGCTTAACAGCACGATGCCCAGGCGTGTCAATGGGTGTATAAGAAATCGTGGATCCTCAACACATGTTTGAGCCAGCTTATGCAGTCAGTTTGAATCAAGCTGAAGATTCAATCATTTTACTAGTAAGGCACACTGAACATAACATATGCAAAACATTATTAAAATCGAATAATCAAACGTAGGTGTTTGTCTTTTTTTGTCCCTAAATATATTATTGCGGTGGGGGACAATAACCCGTGCCAACTTTCGGATTTGAAGGTTAATAGGGAAACCATTTTTGGATAACTTTACTACTTTACTTTGGGATTAACAATTAGACATTGTTAAAAACTACTTGACCAATATACTCCAATTTTGTTGCTGTTATTTAGAAGTATGGATCCTACGGATTTGAAAATTTCAAGTAGTTGTGTAAAATTATCGTCGCATTACCAGCAAGTGCCAAAACATGTAATTTGCCTCGTTTTGCGGTCATAACTTTTTTGCTATTAGTCGGATCTTTTTACGTGTGGTCTAAAAATCTTGCAAAAAGAGTTTTTTCGTTCCTGCCAACACTTTCGATTGAATCCCAAAAAACATTTCTCATTACTGTGTTGTCGAATAAGAAGCTTTCCCACAAAAATTAGTGTACCTATTTTGTGCTTCCATGTTTTGAATACTTCCTTGAACAACTTGCAGCAATAAAACCAGACTTTACAATTATTTCGCAAACCGCTAATATGATTAGACTAATACTACAATTGCAGCAACTTCCTCCAGGAAAGACTTGCCATAAGTAATATAATTATTGAAATACCCTTTAAATACTCGAAAACACGAGTCTCTTTTCAGTTTCTACCACCGTACGTTGACTGTGTTATAAAACAACAACGGGCTTACGTCAGCTACACAGCTTTGTGGAACTTCGAAACTTTCACGATAATTCTTCCCATAAAATCTGGCGGCTAAACTGCCTCATGGAGTTTAAATGTTTTAAATGCGTGATAAATTAATTTAACAATACGTGTTTGGGAACATCATTCAAATTCTTCTTCTTAATTGTTTGGATATTGAGGTAAGCCATCAGTATTTGGATAGAACGCGAAGCAATTTAACAGATGGTTGTTCAGTGGCTCGACAAGGATCTGGATATGCTCAAATAAAAACTTTAATGCGTTTGTGCAAATCCTGAAACGTATCCTGTGGTTTTCATGTTCACGAGATTCCGTTTCTTGTCCGAATCAAAGCCACATATGTGTTTAGATTTTTAGTTCATTTAATGCGCTTTCTGAGGCTACCGTTGTCTAACCCTATATCTGACTCAAATACCTTAAAAAAATATATATATATATATAAAAAGTAGGAAAATAATAGGCAAAATCCGTAAAAAGGCTGAAAGTGGATTCGAGCAGAAAATAGGATAGGTAACCCGAACGATACGTATTTCTGCTGGTTGGCTTCATCAGGCCCGAAATGAATGTACATATGCAACCATGTCCACACATCCGGATACGGGTGTAACCTGAGGAAACGAAGACGGAGAGGGAAAAAATCGACACACGAAGTCCACAATAAGAGCCAACCTACAAATTGTAGTATAAAATGGCTAGAAGACCTCGAAGTTTCAAGGAGACATCTAACCACAACCTCGCGGCCGGTTATAGCCACTTGCTGTGGTACTTCAAGCCCAAAGGATCTACAAAGCGAAAATGATCATGCGGAGAAAGGTATATAACAAAAGTAGGAAAATAATGGGCAACATCCGAAAAAAGGATGGAAGTCGATTCGAGCAGAAAATAGGATAGGTAACCCGAGCGATACACATTGTGTGTCGATTATTTCCCTCTCCATCTTTGTTTCCTCAGGTTACACCCGTATCCGGATGTATCTGCGTGTGTATCTACTTGTGTAGTTGCATATATGTACATTCATTTCGTGCCTGATGAAGCCAACCAGCAGAAATACGTATCGCTCGGGTTACCTATCCTATTTTCTGCTCGAATCCACTTTCACCGAAACCTGGTTGAATGATGATATCGGATATCGGCTATCCCAATTACAATTTTATACATGCGGACAGAATCGGTAGAGGGGGAGGTGTCGGCTTCTTTCTAAAAGAACACAAAATTCAAGTTGCTCCGTACAAATATTGATCTCCTTTTGGAAGAGGAATGGATCAGCTTCAGATTCGATGGCAAAACGTATACCTTCGGTGCATTGTATCGACCTCGTTCTTTCAATATTCCGCAAACATTTGACAGTATAGAAAATACCTTATCTACGAGCCCCTTCCCACTTCAGTTGGCCCAACTATTGAAATCTTAGTTTTTTTCTTATCAAACACAAATAATAAAAATGTAGCAAGGTGTCATAGGTTTAAAATATTAACAATGAATATTTTGATAATATATAGTAGAAAACACCAACTTTATGACTCCCTAATGAAATTTGCAGCATATAAATAACACTTGTTGCAATTACAGCATATCAACCTATTTTCATTTCAAAAGCCATTACAATTGTTTTCATCAATCACAGCTGAGAAGTTTTGGGTAGTTAAGGTTTTCAAAATGGGTAGAGGAAAGGTTATTAGTGAGAAAATTCGGTTACTGATAATTACATTTTTTTATTCTGGAAAATCAAACTCAGAAAACTTTGTTAGACTTATCGCGGTACATTGATAGATGTTATTATCTGCTCAGTTGGAGAAAATGTAAGAAACTGCAATGTGGTACCAATTCATGAGTTATCTGATCATTCAGCTGTTGTTTGTCACCTCCATAAACCATTAAGCAACCGGACGCAGAAGTTTTACAAGTTTAGGGACTTTCGTAACTTTAATGAACGTACCTTTTATGATTTATTTCATTTGACTCATTGGGATGATATTTGTCAATTACACAGCGTTAATGAAATGGCAAGTTTTTTAAATAACAACATACTAAATTTATTTGATAATTGTGCACCTATGAAAACACTTAGAGTTACTAAGCCACGAGCTCCTTGGCTAACATACAATTTAAAAATGGTTAATAAAGTCAGAGATAAAGCTTATCTAAGGTTTAAAAGAAGTAAGTCAACTGCCCACTGGAACTATTATAAAGAACTCCGTAATTATGCTGCTGCTCTTTGGAGAGAGAAAAAGGCTTATATGGAATATATCCTATCTGGGAGGAACAGTAAAGCAATATGGAGTTCTCTTAGGAAACTTAATTAAGTCCTCTATAAATACTCTTCCAGATAGCTTCAATGACGCAGATGAAATAAATTCACATTTCTCAAATATTCCGATCATAACCAAGACACAAAAGCAATTAGAACTACTGAGCAAATATCAAAACAATAAGTTTCCCAAGTCATCCTGTTTCCAAAAGATTGCCAAAGAATCTGTTGCGAAGAGTTTCTCATTTATTAAAACTAATCCTGTAGGGGCTGATGGAATCTCACTCATTATGATAAAATACATTTTCACTTTGCTCTTAGACCATATTAGGTACATTCATCATCAATCACGCAATATCAACATCCTGTTTCCCTGATGCTTGAAAGCAGGCTATCGTCATACCTATTCCTAAAATACTGATTCCCACGTCTGGAACGCAACTTAGACCAGTCAGCTTACTTCTCGCATTTTCAAAGCTTTTGGAACGGGAAATGAAGATATAAATATCTCAGTATATTTTCAGTAATGGAATAGTTCCATTAGTGCAGTCTGGATTCAGGGAAAACCATAGTACTCTGCTCTAGTCAATGTCACTGATGATGTTTTAAGAGGCCTTGATCAAGGAATTATCACTTGTTTCGTTCTGTTGGATTACACAAAAGCTTTCGATATGATAGACCCTGCAATTCTACTACTTAACCTGTCTTACTATGGTTTTACTGACGTTGCAGTCAATTTGGTAAGCTACTATTTGTCAAATAGAAATCAACAGCTTCGAAAATGTCACAGTCAACTGCTATAAAGTTTGGTGTTCCTCAAGGTTCCATATTGGGACCTCTACTTTTCTATATATATATATATATCGGATTTTCATCAATATGTCCATAATTGCACAATCCATCACTATGCCGATGATATTCAAATTTATTTTAGTTTTCAACACAAAGATTTCAAAATAGCAGAAGCATCGCTCAACGAAGACTTAACAAGGCTAGTAGACGTTTCGTGCTCGCATAACCTAAAAATTAATCCATCTAAATCTTCAGTTATGGTTTTCGGCTCAAAAAACAAAAGAATATTGATCGAAATGGAAATTAACCTTAAAATCTATGATTGCCGGCTTCCTATAATGAATGAGTGTACAAACCTGGGACTCTGGATTGACACAGAACTAAAATACAAGAAATACGTAAATTCATTATTTAGTGCATCATACTGCATTTTGAAGCAAATAATATCTACTTCAGTAAAGCTGAAACTTTGTGAAACATTGATTGTGTCAAAGATCAGTTATTGTAACAGTATATATGACTCCGCTCTATCATATAGTGAACAAAGCAAATTACAGCGTATTCAGAATTCGTGCGTCAGATTTTCTTGCGGAATACGAAAGTTCGATGACATTTCTTATAAATTCAAGGAACTTGGTATTCTGTAGATTAAAGGCATGCCAAAACTTCACTTATTGACACTCACACTTAAGGTCTCAGCTACCAAACTACCACAATATTTGCATAATAAGTTAACACGATGTAGTGACATAAATCAACTGAATACAAGGAATAGAAATGTGTTAGTGATACCCTTACACTCTAAGGTTGTCTCCAAAAAATTATTCAGCTACAACGATATTAAATTATATAATGATCTGTCTATTACATTTCAAAACTATACATTATTTAATTTTAAAAAGAGGCTTAAACTAAAACTACAAGTCGAGGTTTGATGATAAATACAAAATGCTAGAAATATGGACTATTCTTGTAATTGTTCTGTTTTTTTTTGTGTTGTTAATTATTTAGTAAGTATTGAGAATTATGGATACATTTTTATCGGTGGAATGTTTTATATATATATATATATATATATATATATATAACTTGAGACGTGGTCATTGTCGTCTAAACCAGTTAGGTGAAAAATTAAAGCTTCAGCCTTTTGTTGGGTACTTCGGCAAAATTTAAGCAAAGAGGACTCTTTATACTTTTTTAATTCTCTCTAGCTTTCAATGGACTTTGCCATCATCATCAGGAGCTGCAATTATAATGATAACAGTAGCAACAAAAGTGTAAAATGAATTTAAATTGAATCAACTTACAGTAGTATGTGAGGATGTTGCTAATTGTTGTTTTCGTATAGGATGAGGGAAACGTCCAGTAATATGGTGAGAGCTGGATACATGGTACAATGGTTAAAATTATATGACAAGACAAGTTAAAGACAGACTAAAAATTATTTAGAAAACGTTAGAGCATTACGTTGTGAAGCTACTTGATGATTGCACAAATTGGTGGTCATGGAATAATGAGTGAGATGAACCTTTGACAGAAGGCCGAAGGTTGTCAATGTCTGTGTTGAAAGATGGAACGAATTGGGGGCGTGTGCCAAAACGTTGCCGAATCACTTCAGATGATGTGATTTTCAGAATGTTATGTAAGAAATTGTTAAACCAACAGAAGCAGTTGAATAAACTATATTTTAATTAATGGGAATTTTAAATTAACAATTATTAATAAATCGTTAGAAGAGAATTATTAGATTTTGAGTGGAATTTAATTTGTTGGTGGAATCGGCCAAAACATAGATTATATTTATGGTTGTGAAAAGTCGAAATTTGGGGAGATATGTAAGTTCTCCAATTTTTCGCAGTTTAGCAAATATGAGTAAATGACACTCAGTTGTTTAATATCTGTCTTTTTGTTGATACAGTTGTTATTCATGCGCTCTAGCATCTCATGTTAACACAACAGGGCATTCTATGAATTACACAAGTATCAAAGTTCTTGATAAAGAAAAACACATTTCCAAACGTTTATTCCTGGAAATGTCCCACATTTTCATGAATAACAACTGTATACAAAAAGAAAGATATTAAACAACTGAGTGTCATTTACTCATATTTGCTAAACTGCGAAAAATTGGAGAACTTACATATCTCCCCAAATTTCGACTTTTCACAACCATAAATATAATCTATGTTTTGGCCGATTCCACCAACAAATTAAATTCCACTCAAAATCTAATAATTCTCTTCTAACGATTTATTAATAATTGTTAATTTAAAATTCCCATTAATTAAAATATAGTTTATTCAACTGCCTCTGGTCGGTTTAACAATTTCTTACATAACATTCTGAAAATCACATCATCTGAAGTGATTTGGCAACGTTTTGGCACACGCCCCCAATTCGTTTCATCTTTCAACACAGACATTGACAACCTTCGGCCTTCTGTCAAAGGTTCATCTCACTCATTATTCCATGACCACCAATTTGTGCAATCATCAAGTAGCTTCACAACGTAATGCTCTAATGTTTTCTAAATAATTTTTAATCTGTCTTTAACTTGTCTTGTCATATAATTTTAACCATTGTACCATGTATCCAGCTCTCACCATATTACTGGACATTTCCCTCATCCTATACGAAAACAACAATTAGCAACATCCGCACATACTACTGTAAGTTGATTCAATTTAAATTCATTTTACACTTTTGTTGCTACTGTTATCATTATAATTGCAGCTCCTGATGATGATGGCAAAGTCCATTGAAAGCTAGAGAGAATTAAAAAAAGTATAAAGAGTCCTCTTTGCTTAAATTTTGTCGAAGTACCCAACAAAAGGCTGAAGCTTTAATTTTTCACCTATATATATATATATACGTATATACAGGTATATATACTAAGTGACATATAAATCCGAACACCCAGTTTAAATGGTTTTATTTTAATAAAAGTTGGTGAATGTATTTATCTTACTGTAAATAACAAGTGAAAAAATTTTCAGCCTTATCAGTTGGACATTCCGGTTTTTATACTGCTTTTTTTAATTCACTAACGCTCTAAAAATGAATATTTCAGCCGCAGTAAAGAATCAACGTTGGCGGATTTTGGTTCTTGACATGCTTTACGATCGGTTACGATTCCTAGAGTACGGAGACCTTTACGATTTCGTCAACTTAGTGAGTTTGATAGGGGCCGCATAGTGGGACTTCGGGAAGCTGGACTTTCTTTTCGGGCAATTGCAGTTAGAGTGCAAAGAAGTGTAGACACTGTGGTTAGGTGTTGTCAGGCATGGCTTCGAGAAGGCCGTACGCAAGGAGCAAGGGGCACTGGACGCCGCCGTAAAACAACAGACCGTGAAGATCGCCGCCTAAGACTATTGGCCTTAAGGGACCTCTTCTCCACTACCAGGTTCATTGCAAATGAATGGTTTGCAGAACACGGAAGACCTATCCTCCCTTTAACTCGAGAACACCGACGTAATCGCCTTGAGTGGTGCAGACAACGGTCACTCTGGGATCAGGAATGGAACAGTATTGTCTTTAGTGACGAGTCTCGATTTTGTTTAGGCATGCACGATGGTCGTGCCAGGATTAGAAGGCGACGTGGTGAAAGGAGGAATCCACAGTTGTTTGTTGAAAGACATGTTCATCACACTGTTGGAGTTATGGTTTGGGGTGCTATAGCTTATGGTTCCAGGTCACCTTTAATCTTCATCAGAGGTAACATGAACGCGCAGCGTTATATCCACGAAGTTCTAGAACCCCATCTTTTACCCTGTCTTGACACCCTGGAAGATCCAACTTTCCAACAAGATAATGCCCGACCACATGTTGCAAGAGTCACAATAGACTTCTTTCAACATAATGATGTCACATTGTTACCATGGCCACCAAGATCTCCCGACTTATCCCCAATTGAGCACGTGTGGGATATGATGGGTAGGAGATTGCTCAATTTGCAACGTCCTCCTCAGACTCTTGAAGCACTTAGAGAGGAGTTGGTGGTTGCCTGGAATGAGATACCACAGGAGGACATTCACCACCTGATCAGAAGCATGCCTAGGCGCGTTGGAGAATGCGTAGCACATCAGGGTGCATCCACACAGTATTAAAGGTCAAAGGGGTTTAAAGCAGTGCAATCATTTTGAAATTTTTATCATTTACTTATTATGCTTCATTAAGTACTTATACAACATTTTATTAAAATAAAACCATTTAAACTGGGTGTTCGGATTTATATGTCACTTAGTATATACAGGGTGACTTTGAAGTTGAGTTATTAATTTTCAGATAATGATTGTAGAAGGAAGATAAGCCAAAATATGTGTGTAAAAATAAAAAAAAATTAAAAAAAATTTTTACCTTGTTCTATAAAGTATCCTCCCGACAAGTATTTCAGTGCGGACCTGTATTAGATCGTGAGGTCTTGGAGCACCGGCATGCCGTCCCCTGTGAGGTCTTAAGTCACCTGATTCACGAGCCCGTTGTACTACATTAACAACGGCACGAGGGGTTGGTTGCACTCGATTGGGAAACCGATCCGCATAAACATGTGCCATTTTTTATTTCGTTTGAGCCACGCAACAGACACCACTATTCACTCACGCGTTACCGACTGAGACTGACTATACAACTGAATAAAATAATTGTAAAAACATCGTTCCAAATTGTTTCGCTTTTTGGTTTCCGATGCGATGAACCGATAAGGCGGATTATATCCGTTGTTGCCAAACACGAGCACATAATATTATTATTGAGACAGGGCGGTACTCAAACTTCCAAAGGGCTATAACTTTGTTACTTTAATTTTACCAGAAAAATGGTAAAGGAAAAAAACATTTCTTTTGATCAGATCTACTCACTGTTAAAATAAATGACTCAACTTCGAAGTCACCCTGTATATATATATATATATTTTTTTTTTGTTCTTTCAAAGGTTAAGTTGAAAAATGCTAATCTTAGCGACAACTCTCCTTTTTTATATTTTTACTTAGGTACGAAATAAAGTCCATTTATTATAATTATTATTATTATTTACTACTCGCATTTGTTCCACCCTCCAGAATCAACCAAATCTATCGATACTTTATGTCTAAATTTGGAAGATGATGAAAATTTATTGCGAACATGGAAAAATGTTGAAACGCGTTGATATATGTGTGGCATGAGCGTTACTGTTAGCAATTTTTCATATTATTCCCATTAACAGTCGTATGAGTTGTCGTTGGGGACTGACCCAAATGTTGCGAAGGAAATTAAATCAGACTCGAAATGTTCGTAACAGCATTAGCGTGCGGGAAAATCTCAGGCTAGGCACCGGTGAGGATCGAAAAGGAAGTCTTAACTTGCTTTATTCCTTCAACATGAGATTGTCTAACAACATTCTCCCTATTTATGAAATAGCGTTAAACACTGAAAATGATCAACACTTTTTGCGAATAGAATAGTTCTGGTAAAAAGGTGTAGTCTAATTATTTCGTGACCAAAAATGGTGTTGTGTGGGAGAATCTGAGGAAGTTCGCAACCTGGGGTTTTTGTAAATTTCGATTTGATATTTAGGTATCTCCGTTCTGTAATCGTGTATGTACATAGTGCACACCGAAGTATTGAAAAACTGACGTTCTGAAAGAATGTTCTCACAACACCTTCATCTCGACGCTTTCTACCGTTGCTAAAGGACTTTTTCCTCAAAATCCTTTTTTCCTGATAATTGAGGCGAGATTTCAAAATAAATTGCTTATTAGCTTTCTAACCGTTCTCCCCTACAAGATGGCGTAACTAATATACTAAGTGACATATAAATCCGAACACCCAGTTTAAATGGTTTTATTTTAATAAAACTTTGTATAAGTACTTAATGAAGCATAATAAGTAAATGATAAAAATTTCAAAATGATTGCACTGCTTTAAAGTCCTTTGACCTTTAATAATGTGTGGATGCACCCTGATGTGCTACGCATTCTCCAACGCGCCTAGGCATGCTTCTGATCAGGTGGTCAATGTCCTCCTGTGGTATCTCATTCCAGGCAACCACCAACTCCTCTCGAAGTGCTTCTAGAGTCTGAGGAGAACGTTGCAAATTGAGCAATCTCCTATCCATCATATCCCACACGTACTCAATTGGGGATAAGTCGGGAGATCTTGGTGGCCATGGTAACAATGTGACATCATTATGTTGAAAGAAGTCTATTGTGACTCTTGCAACATGTGGTCGGGCACTATCTTGTTGGAAAGTTGGATCTGCCAGGATGTCAAGATAGGGTAAAAGATCGGGTTCTAGAACTTCATGGATATAACGCTGCGCGTTCATGTTACCTCTGATGAAGATTAAAGGTGATCTAGAACCATAAGCTATTGCACCCCAAACTATAACTCCAACAGTGTGATGAACATGTCTTTCAACAAAAAACTGTGGATTTCTCCTTTCACCACGTCGCCTTCTAACCCTGGCACGACCATCGTGCATGCCTAAACAAAATCGAGACTCATCACTAAAGACAATATTGTTCCATTCCTGATCCCAGAGTGACCGTTGTCTGCACCACTCAAGGCGATTACGTCGGTGTTCTCGAGTTAAAGGGAGGACCCAGTGTGGCCGGTATGAAAACAAGCCAAAACTTCTCATTCGTCGGTAAACACTTCGCATGCCAATAGGTCTTCCGTGTTCTGCAAACCATTCATTTGCAATGGACCTGGTAGTGGAGAAACGGTCCCTTAAGGCCAATAATCTTAGGCGGCGATCTTCACGGTCTGTTGTTCTACGGCGGCGTCCAGTGCCCCTGGCTCTTTGCGTACGGCCTTCTCGAAGCCATGCCTGACAACACCTAACCACAGTGTCTACACTTCTTTGCACTCTAACTGCAATTGCCCGAAGTTCCACTATACGGCCCCTATCAAACTCACTAAGTTGACGAAATCGTACAGGTCTCCGTACTCTAGGCATCGTAACCGGTCGTAAAGGATGTCAAGAACCAAAATCCGCCAGCGTTGATTCTTTACTGTGGCTGAAATATTCATTTTTAGAGCGTTAGTGAATTAAAAAAAGCAGTATAAAACCGGAATGTCCAACTGATAAGGCTGAAAATTTTTTCACTTGTTATTTACAGTAAGATAAGTACATTCACCAACTTTTATTAAAATAAAACCATTTAAACTGGGTGTTCGGATTTATATGTTACTTAGTATATATTGTATTTCAATGATGTTTCTTTTGCTGTCCACCATCATAAACTTTATTCTTGTCTCTATATCTACCCAACAACGCAAAATTCCAATATTGCGTCCATAAAAGAGAGTACAGTTGATTTGGAGGGCAAGAAACGAAACGTCACATTAGAAAAAATATTAATATAGATTTCGTTCTCCGACCACAGACGACCAATCATCGACAGCTGTTTCGTCAGCATGATCTCGGTGGGCAACGAATGAAAGCTGAACAACTATACACATAGTATAATGTTAAACGAAATAAGGCAGCACATAGTGTTGTTTTTATTTTCGCAAGGATCGGATCTGCACACTTTTTATGCAATGCATACCTTTTGTGCAAAATAAGGTGCTGAAAATTTTTCTCTTCGTACCTCTTGATACTTTGATACTTCTGAATTGTACATATAATCACTATAAATCAAATCAAACCCCTCTGGTAGCAGCAAGATACATGTTTAATTTGTTTTAGAGGAATCCCAGTATCGTCAAATTCGAACTTTTGACCTTACAAGTCATATGTCTTCCAAAGTCGGCCATTTCAAGATTTATTCGAATCAGCACTTCCCCCTGATCAATCGACTTATTTTTGATTTTATATTATGAATCTATATTTTTTAATAGTCGGTGGTGTGATCTCAGTGTGGTACAGGACAGTTCAGGCTGTTATCGCATCAAACGCACTGAACAGTGTTGAAGAGAAAAAAACAAGAAAAAGAACCGTCATCTGGGAGACAGGTAAATAAAATATAAGACATGTTGTTACTGTCATTAACCGACTATTATGCAAGCCAAAACATCAGGGAAAAGTAATTTATACATGTATGGACAAATGTTACATCACATTCTGATTCACAGGTAAACTCCACATACTATCCTTCAATCCCGCAACCCTCAAATCATGTTAGCGCAATTCGGGTTACAGTAATTTAGGCAAATAGCAAAACGACCGTTGCGCCATTTCTTCAAAGGTGGCGCATACAGGGTGTGGGCTATTTGAAAGGCGTAGTACCTAAACTGTTTTCAAATCTCATTCACGATACGTCAAAACACCGTGATTCTCAAGTGGAGGTAATCTGGAAAGCTAGAAAGGTGCCTTATATCCAGAACTGGTCGACACGACTGCTCCTTTGTTCTTGGAGTGTCGCGATTGTGAAACAATCGTAGGCAGTTTAAATATCGCATTAACAAGGTTTCTTTAAGATCCTCGTAGCAACTGCGCTGCCCTGGCATTTGAGCTTCTGCTTGCGCAGCTGCTTCATTGTAAAGAAACATAGGATAAGCTTTAGGTGTTACATTACACTGCAGTCACTAAGTTTCACAATAAGAAAGCTATGTACACTATATTAGGGTAGTACCGCTATCTTGTCACAACTTTATTTTTAGTATATCCATATCTTATCCTCAATCGGTAATACCAGCGTCTGTATCGCGGTAATGAGCCGTATTCATAAAACAAAGGATATCCTTGAGTGTGGTCAGTAGCAGACTCAACTTCGTAACGTAAGGTGGTCAAACGATGATGGCGGAAATTGTGCATGTTAGGGATGTTAAAACGTACCAACCTCGTTTACCTTCAAGTGGTCGCGACTTCAAAAAATTAGGTCGGTTCGACAAAGGGCTTGCAGACAGATTTTTAGTTGAGAATGAGGAAACTCGAGGAGTAGCACTTTCATGTATTTATAGAATAAATATATGTCTACGCTATCTCGGTGAGCCTGGTTGTCAACAGGGTATTGGTCAGGAACTTAGTGTTAGTCAAGCAACGGTGTCTCGGACTGTGGATAGAGTTGTGTACAGCATAGTTGCACAGTCGAACGAGTGGATCAAGTTTCCAACTACCAACCATAACCTGATGGAGGCCAAACGGATATTGCAAAGCATGTATAAATTTCCGACAGCAATTGGTGTAATTGATTGTACACATATAGGAATCCTGAAACCAAATCTCCATGGAGATGAGTATGTCAACCGAAAAGGGAAACCTACTTTAAATGTGCAAGCCACTTGTGATGCCAGAGAGATGTTCACAAGTGTTGATGTCAATTGTCCTGGATCAGTGCATTATTCCAGAATATGGAGAAATTCACAGACTAGATCACAACTAATAAATAAAGCAAATGTTGTACTACTTGGCGATGACGGTTATGGTATTGAGCCATGCCTTATGACTCTCTTCAGAAATCCTACTCCAGGTGAAGAAATAAATTATAATAAGTTTTTAAAACAAGGAAGAGTTATAATTGAACGCTGTTTCGGCCAACTGAAACGCCGGTTTCCTATCCTACAGTATGTGTGCCGAAAACAATTATTGCTTGTATTGTACTTCATAATGTTGCGAAGAGCATGGGCGATCCTGACTTTGAGTTTGTTGATCAAGACCCAGATGAAGATGAAGGAAATCATTAGAATGACGAACTTCCTCTCCGCCACCTAGGTCAACAAATAAGAAGAAACTTGAGTATTATAATAAACAGTTTTACTGATTAAAGTCTATTTATAAGTTATAATAAGTTTTATTTTCGTGAACATCATAAGTCACAGGTGGCTTCTGACACTGCATCATTTCTAATTTCGTTTTATAATACTCTTGTTGTAAAATACTTGTTTGGTACTGCTGTGATAGCACTAGACTAGAATTGTAGGATTACGGTCACCTTCCATAGCTTTCAGCAACTTTATTTCCCAATCTAACAATTTAATTTTCCTGATGACTTGAAGATGACATGCTTATTAATTTGATAAAAAACTGTATCCATTTAAAATACGGAACAGTTTGTGTAAGCTCTGGAGTACAACTGCCAGTAATGCTGAGTGAACGAACTCCCACGTCAAGGACAAGCTGGAACAACTCAGAACATGTCGCTCAAGATACAAATACCAGTCAACCTTTTACTTCTTCCTGGAGGATATCCTCGCGAGGATAAGGTAATCATTATGAATATGAAAACAAGGATATGCTTATACTTCTCCCTTTTTCTCCGAAGACCTTATGCTTCCGAGGATATGCTTCTCTTTCATGAATACGGCTCAATGAGGCAGTTTCAGGACGTGTACTAAATAACATATGCCACGCCATCTGAGTTTAATTTTTGGACGGTATTCGCATGTATTGCATTCTATATGTCCCTTAGTATGTTATTATAGGAACTTTTTTTATCATATTTTGGGATACAGCTCTAAGAGCCATTACCTTTTTGTTTTTTAATCACTATGTACGCCACTCGAAAAGACCTCACGTAAGAAAGCGCACCATTTAATTCTTTTTTTAGCAGAATCGTCGCCGCATACGGGCGCAATCTTAACACCAGGAGTGCGTGTCTCGCCTAAATGTAAAATCGATATTCATATTAGCGGCTCTCGAGGCCCATACGAAAAAATTGTCACGTCAATTTTTTTCGGCTTCGTATGTGCTCCTGTTATTTTTTGCCGAGGAAATTGTATAGAATATTCCCTGTAATTTTCCCATCATTTTTCTTTCGCCTGACACGCTGCTGTTATTGTATTCCTACGGAACGAATTTATTATTTCACAAAGTGATACGTCCTATAACTAAGCATTACGAGGAAACATGTCACTCAGTTCCGTCAGTCTGTCTGTCTCACAGGGTTCTGCAAATCAAATCTAGTGGTGATGAAGCTACGGGCAAAAGTCCAAACGAAGAATAAAAAATGACGTCCAGGTCTATAGGGAAACGAGACAGCTGACACTCTGGCAAAGAGTGGGGCTAGCACACCCTTTAAAGCGCCTGAGTCAGCGATTAGGATCGCATATAATACTGCTAAACGAATAACCTCTGCAGAGATGAACAGGAAGTAGATATGCAGGGTTAACCCATCCTAAGGCAACTATACCAATCTTGACAAAGAAGGTAACAGACTCTTTGCTACGGCTGAGCAGGAATAGCTTCAAAGCTCTAGTAGGACTATACACTGGTCATTGCAAATTGCGTCACCACATGAGCAGGCTGAGCATGGCGGAAGACGCTGAGTGCAGACTGTGCATGGAAGGAGACGAAACGGTCAGGCATGTATTGTGCAGATGCTCTGCAATTGCCAGAATCAGGTACAACATACTTGGAGACGTAGTACTCCAAGCAGAAGATCTGAAAAATATCTCTCCGAACAAGTTGATCGACTTCCTCAGGAGGTCGGAGCTACTGATGGAAATATAAATAGGTGTAAGCCACAATAGACCAGATAGTCGCAGTGGAGGATCATGACTGTTGCACTCACAAGAAACCTAACCCCCTAAACTAACTTAAAATGACGTCAGGTACGTTGACCCTGCACTTCTCATCAGCTCATAAAGGGTCATGCTCGACTAAAGTTAGTCCCTTTAAACTAGCTACAAAACATGTATAACAAAAAACTAAACGGGTCAAGTCAGTCAGGCTCATATACAATTAGTACATACATCCATTCGATAACGCTAAAGCTAGTTTCTTTTCTGTCGCATGTAACGACCATCTGGCAACGCTGTTGGACCAGACCAGTCAAAGACGTCATTAGCGCCCGCCAGCGCAACTGTAACATCGGCGAATGAAAGTCGCCGTTGCATCGTATCGTCCCGACCAACCGCCCAAGGATGAATTCTTGTTGCAAACGAATGAGACTTAGTTATGAATACGGTCATTAAAGTGAAATTTTGTGGGGCTGAATTTATCTAGAAAGGCAGCCTTTGATTCATGATGAGGCAAAAATTGTTTTAAAGGTTTACAAACTTATTCTGCGTTCATTAATAGTTTCGCTCAATTGGGAATATAAGACACTACCCAACTAGCAAAGTAGTGGTATGAGCTTTTGGTAAAAGAACCGTTCAGCCATAAAAGCTCTCTATTGTTGTTGCCTGAACACCAAAATGCTGGTTTAATGTTGTGTGGATTGCAAATTTGCTTTCTGCAACATATTTGCTCTAAAATGAGGTGTTTAAAATATTCTTATAGCATAGTTATACAACACCTTATAGGGCAAATTTTTAACTGTTGCATAAACGTTTATACAGCTATTTTGTACGGCATATTTGCAAGTTAGTCAAAATGGTTGTGTTGTGGCACCCATGCTAACGTTTATAAAACAAACCCGAGCCTTGTTGCTTTGCTGTGCTGTACTACATCAGCCAACAAATTGCTCCCAACGGAAGCACTTATACAACTGTTACATATGCTGAATATGTTGGTAAACAACTTCACCATAACCTAACTTTCTGCTGTCATATTTTTTATTTTTGTTAAAATGCCATACCTAACCAATGTTTTAAGACAAACAACGCATGCATATCGGTTCAAAAGGTTTTATCAACTGTTCAAACAGAAGATATAGATCTGGTACAAATTCTGGGTAAATCATTCGACTCTGTCGGTATTTCGTTTCAGACATTTGTCAAATTGTTGTATAACACCTGCAGGCAACACCAAAATATTCTAATAACGTAAAGATTGTACACAACCACCCGCCATATTGGGCAAACATTTATTCCTCTATTTAATATTAAATAATTATGTTTCAGTTCGAAATTACAGATATAAAGTGATAAACATTAGTGCAATTGTGTCTAAATATAGGATTTGTGGAAGATTTAACGCAGATAAGTTCAGTTTTCCATCTTAAAAATCTAGACATACTTTTGATCATTGTCAAAATATGAGTCAAATACGAAGCCCGTAGAAATTGGGTAACTAATTTGCACGATAATCACAATAAAATTTGCTGCGCAAGTAATTCAATAGCCCTTTATCAAAGTGTAGAAGTTTATCATATACCTGTGTATGAAATTCACAATGGCCGATATGTAAGTAAACACGATGACTGTAATGTGTTAGTTATATATTCTTCACTTCGTCTATACAATACATAGGAAATAGTTTGGTTGCAATAAAGTAGAATCACGTAACAGAATAGTTGTATAGTTGACAAAAACTGAATCTTGCACTGACGCAAATGTTCTTTAGCGGCTGTAAGAGGCTTACACTTTTGTTTTATAACTGTTACCTGCAGCCCCTATACAACCTCTTAAATGACTGAAGTGTCCTATTAGGTGTGCCCATTCCGCTTGCATAGCTGTTCTAAGAGGGTTTTGCTAATGTTCTTACAGTATACAATGCTGTTTAAGGCATACCGTATGATCATTCTTGCAACTCTAATAGGAGTGATAATTGTTAGTTGGGTAGCTTGTTGTCCGTGGAATCGCACACTTGGATTTCGGCTTTTACGCGAAGAATATGTATGTTTTTGTGGAAAAAAGCTTATGTTACTTTCCAACCACTCAAGTTTCTTATTGTGAAAATACCATCTTCACGTCAACAATTACAATAATTCTCCCATATTGCTATATTGATATTAAATAAAATTTTCTTCAATGAATGACGACAATACGACTCATTTCTAATCATTAAAATACACTAAATAACGCTTCATTATTTCTTCTTTTAACTAAGCAAAAAAATAAGCCAGCTATGTCTGTTCATAGACAAAGGGTTTCATGCCTCCGCACATTATTAATATCCACCAAAATGTGCAATCGTGTCTGATTCTTTATTATAAATGAATATTAAGAAGGAACTAAGCAAAGTAGGGATTACTTGAAGAAAGTCCTAGGTACATACACTGAAATAATAAAGCGTTGCGTACAAACTTTCGACCTCTATTTCACTACTTTGACGGATAAAGTTCCAGAAATGGTAAATGACGTATCTTTTGTGAAGTGTATTTGTAAAAACTTGGATCCGATGAAAATATGAAAAGGTTCATGCAAAGCTTCGCCCCATTATGGGACAAATTTTAAAAAATCTTATGAAAAGCCTATTTGGAGAATTTTAAACCCCCACGTCTAGCAAATTTGGCTCAGCATTGAGTCACTGTCCTCACATATATATAGAGTTTGCACTCCTTCAAGTGACGAATTTCCAAAAATGTTGAATACCATATTTCTTATGTTTACTGTCGAGTTTCTGTACAAAGTTCCAAGTATATTGAAAAAACAGACTTCCATATAAACCCCACCCCAAAAATAATGGAGTTCAAACTGCAGCGTATTTCAAAGGTCGAATGGATTTCCGCATTTTATATGGACTCTACCTCAAGTGTTTTAAACAATTTTCCTCCAAAAAGACTGATCTGTCAAGAATTTTCCAGTAATGATAATATATGCAGAACTGGAAATCTTATGCAAAAAGTGTGTTTAAAACCCCTCAAACATGTATGCAAAATTTCTAGATTCTTCATCTATCTCGGTGTTTATTTATCAGTGAGTCCGTTTCACTATAACTATACTAAGTGACATATAAATCCGAACACCCAGTTTAAATGATTTTATTTTAATAAAAGTTGGTGAATGTATTTATCTTACTGTAAATAACAAGTGAAAAAATTTGCAGCCTTATCAGTTGGACATTCCGGTTTTTATACTGTTTTTTTTAATTCACTAACGCTCTAAAAATGAATATTTCAGCCGCAGTAAAGAATCAACGTTGGCGGATTTTGGTTCTTGACATCCTTTACGATCAGTTACGATGCCTAGAGTATGGAGACCTGTACGATTTCGTCAACTTAGTGAGTTTGATAGGGGCCGTATAGTGGGACTTCGGGAAGCTGGACTTTCTTTTCGGGCAATTGCAGTTAGAGTGCAAAGAAGTGCAGACACTGTGATTAGGTGTTGTCAGGCATGGCTTAGAGAATGCCGTACGCAAAGAGCAAGGGGCACTGGACGCCGCCGTAGAACAACAGACCGTGAAGATCGCCGCCTAAGATTATTGGCCTTAAGGGACCGTTTCTCCACTACCAGGTCCATTGCAAATGAATGGTTTGCAGAACACGGAAGACCTACTGGCATGCGAAGTGTTTACCGACGAATGAGAAGTTTTGGCTTGTTTTCATACCGGCCACACTGGGTCCTCCCTTTAACTCGAGAACACCGACGTAATCGCCTTGAGTGGTGCAGACAACGGTCACTCTAGGATCAGGAATGGAACAGTATTGTCTTTAGTGACGAGTCTCGATTTTGTTTAGGCATGCACGATGGTCGTGCCAGGGTTAGAAGGCGACGTGGTGAAAGGAGGAATCCACAGTTTTTTGTTGAAAGACATGTTCATCATACTGTTTGAGTTATGGTTTGGGGTGCTATAGCTTATGGTTCCAGGTCACCTTTAATCTTCATCAGAGGTAACATGAATCTTTTACCCTATCTTGACACCCTGGCAGATCCAACTTTCCAACAAGATAATGCCCGATCACATGTTGCAAGAGGCACAATAGACTTCTTTCAAAATAATGATGTCACATTGTTACCATGGCCACCAAGATCTCCCGACTTATCCCCAATTGAGCACGTGTGGGATATGATGGGTAGGAGATTGCACAATTTGCAACGGCCTCCTCAGACTCTAGAAGCACTTCGAGAGGAGTTGGTGGTTGCCTGGAATGAGATACCACAGGAGGTCCACCTGATCAGAAGCATGCCTAGGCGCGTTGGAGAATGCGTAGCACATCAGGATGCATCCACACATTATTAAAGGTCGAAGGGCTTTAAAGCGGTGCAATCGTTTTCAAATTTTTATCATTTACTTATTATGTTTCATTAAGTACTTATACAAAATTTTATTAAAATAACACCATTTAAACTGGGTGTCCGGATTTATATGTCACTTAGTATATTTCATATACAGTGACACTGATTCACTCATTTCATTTATTAAAATAAAATGAGCGAGCATAAACGTAATATAACTTCAAAATGTAAATAAACTGTACATTGCCAAAAAAATGGCAACATACCGAAGCTTAAAATCACGTGACTTGGCAAGGGTTTTAAAAGTTTCATGTCTGAATATTTTTTCTGCATGTACGGTCGTCAAAATCGTAGTTCTTATTTGACTTTTTGGAGAGCTGGATGCTAGATGATCTATAGAAATCCTCTCAAAACGACCTTAGTTATATTAACCTCTACCGTTGATATGTCGGTCTGTCAATGGCCTCTCAGTTTGTAGTTATATTGGAAAAATTAAGACTTATATACAGGGTCCATCAGAAAGAACGCATGTTTTTCGAATGGGTACAATATCGAGTGGGCTGGACCCGTGTCGGTGGGGAAGGGCGTGATGGATAGTGGGAGAAGTGCCGTTTCAGTTGGCAAGATGATTTGGAACATTGAGCATCGTACGTCGGTACCTTCAAAATGGCGAGTCTGTCGTGCGAACGCAACGTGAGTTTCGCGTCCACTTTCGTATTCCACGTCGTGGGGCAGTACCAGACCGTAACACCATTTTGAGATGGGTGTAAGCATTCAACACAACAGGTAATGTGATGAAGAAAAAACCGCCAGTGCGAAACCGTACTGTTAGAATCCCCGAAAACGTAGAGTAAGGGTTGACACGCTGCAAAGCCCGAATCGTCTCGTCCGTTTGCGTGCCAGTTGTCGAGGGATCCACGCGTCTCCTGTACGTCGCATCTTGAAGGGGATTATGGACAACGTGTTAATTTTGCACAGCTCATTTGAACAGTTGGATAACAATGACATGACGTTGTTTATGAGTGATGAAGCACATTTTCATTTACATGGATTCGTCAGTAAACAAAATTGTCGATATTGGTCTCCAGTGAACAGTTGCATGAGCACCCCCTAACTACCCCGAAACTTACAGTTTGGTGTGCAGTTGGTCCAACAAAGATTATTGGCCATTATTTTTTTGAGGATAATGGAGAAACAAGTACTGTGATTCAGAGCGTTACCTCCACATGCTGAATAACTTTTTTTTCCAAAACTTCGACGTCGACGTGTCCGTCTCAGAACAGTGTGGTTCCAACCAGACGGGGCAACATCACACACAGCTCGCACTTCGATGAAACTTCTTCGGTAAAAATTCCCAGGACGTCTCATTTCACGTCATGGCGATATTCCATGGCCCCTTCGCTCCCCGGATCTGTCAACGTGTGATTTTTTATGGGGCTACCTGAAATCAAAAGTTTACCAAAGCAAGCCTCGGTCCCTCGTCGATTTGAAGGAGGAAATAAGAAGAGAAGTAACCCAAGAGAGGCTTGATTCCTGCATTTTGGCTCAAGGGCGCCATATGGCCGACATACTTTTTAGAACGTGAATTTTGATTTACTCAAACAAATGGCATGTATTTCTGAGTATTTTGATATAATAAAATATTTTTTCCCATACTTATTTTGACTGCACTACTCATTTGAAAAACATGCGTTCTTTCTGACGGACCCTGTGCAAGCCCTATTTCACCACTTTGGGGGATAAATTTCCAAGAATCCCTTCTTACTGTTAACTTCCCATTTATGGAGGATCTCTAAGCAAAATTTCCAAGTTCGTACGTTCAGCTCGGCGTTGATATTGCAACAAATGTATCAAAGAAGAGATAAGTAAGCATATAATCCTATAACTATAAACTCCAAAATGTAGCAAAACTTTTGCATGAAGAAAAGAATTTGAACATACCGAAACTTAAAATCTCGTGACTTGGTACCAGTTTTAGAAGTTTCATATCTGCATGTAGGATCATTACAATCGTAGACAACTTATTACTCATGTCGCTTTCTAGGTGACCTGATACTGGATGATCTAAGGAAAACTAATTTCTTTAACTAAAATCCTCCCAAAACGCCTACACTAGTCTGGCAAACTTCCTCCGTATGATCCGGAAGTCCCGGAGCCGTAATTCACCTGTTCCGTGCGCCGCGCCGGTTTTCCTCCGACGAGCGTCCGACAGCGTCTTCGCTGTCGCGACGCGTCGTAGTGCTCTGTGAGGAGCCGGCATCGAAACACCACCGACGCTCGCCCAGGCGCGACCGACGCGCGACGATTACGCGACTCTCGACGGCTGAGGCTAACTTTGCGCGCTTTGTAAACCACGTTGGCTTTGGCCACAGTAGAAATATAGCTAGATGTGTTTTAATTGATAAATACTGAGACTTGGATTGGCATAACGTTGTGCAAGTGGCTTTTGAACTGAAGTGACGTGAAAGTTTCCAATATTGTGTAAGAGTTAAAAAGCCTGCTTTTTGCAAATTTTACGGTGAGTAAATTGTTGCGAAATATACTATATAAAAGCAGTATTCAACAGGAACTAATCACGAGGTGGTTACGTATAGGTATCTGAATGAAATTGAGAACAATTTCAAGTAGTTAACAAGAGCTGCCTTTTTACAGTAATTTTTAGACTTGCAAAACATATTAAACATTTATAATTATTCATATTCTTTTTTCAATATTTATAAGCTTAGTAAATCATACATCAAAAATTCCAAGAATCTCGGCTGTTTTCTGGAAGGTCGTTGCTTAAGCAAGTATTCAAACGTAAATGGTTTTCTCCCTCGGAAATTGTAAGAGATACGAAGTCGGTTGGATGAGAACGAAGTTGAGGGCAAAGTTGTGTATTTAGGTAACTAAGAAAATGGCACTTAGAAAGCTTAGCAATTCAAAATATTCCCAGAGCTGGACCAAAGGATTCCTCAAAATCTTCCCGATCCATTTTCCTGAGTTTATCTGATATGTTATTTAAAATAAAATGTAAATTAACATTGTCAATTTGTCTCAACTACAAAGTCACATGATTGAAGTTCCAAAACGATGTTCGGCCTCACGTCCCCAGTTATCAACTATATTTTTTCATATAAACCCCTTGCAAAACGAGTTTTATATTCCGAGTTCAAGAATGTATAATAACTTCTTATAAACTAGGCATATGTGAACTGCCTTATTTTCGATTCATTCTGATGACGTGATATTTTACATATCATGACATACAGTAATGGACAACAGTATATAGACAAATTAATATTGTGCTGTATTTCCTTTTTAACTTGTTTTATTAATACACCTACCTGTATACGTAATTCGTTATAGCATAATACTCACTTAATACATAAATAAATTCTTTAGACTCCTTCAATAAAAAAATCATTGAAAAAACTGGAACTACGAAGGACAAAAATGTATAGACAAAGGTGAACAATTATAGAAAAAAGAAGCAAAGTTCATTGAATTATAGGAAACGTAACATGTTTGTGTTGGTGTTTTGTAGCATAACCATTATTATCAATCACCGCCTGGCATCGTCTCGGCATAGATTGTAGTTTCTTGATATAAGATTCATCAATATGTCTCTAGATTTGCTCTAAAGCGGCAAAAGATTCATGCTTGTTTGAATAATGTCTATCTCGTATTTGCTTATCTAAGTATTCCCATAGATTTTCAATTCGATTTATATCGGTAGACTGTGAAGGCCATTTGAGAACTGGTATTTTTTCATCCAGAAAGAATTTCTTTGCGAGATTTCAAGTGTGCTTCGGGTCATTATCTTGCTGGAAGATTAATCTTAACGGCATATTGTCTTCCATATAGGGTGACATGACATACCTTAGTATGTCTGTGTATACAAACATATCCATAATGCCATCTATTCTATGTAAAGGTCCTATCTCAAACCCAGAAAAGCATCCCCAAACCATAACAGACCCGCCTCCATGTTTGACAGTGGGCAAAGTGTACTTGGGGTTCAATCTTTGTCCACTATTACGTCTAACGTAATGAACCCTATCTGATCTAAATATATTGAACTTGGATTCGACACTTCCAGTCACAGATGCTCCAATCAAAATGCAACCGTGCAAATTGTAATCGGTTTTTCCTCGATATTAGCGGCTTCTTACTTGGGCGACGTGCAAATAACTTCAAATCATTTAGTCTTCTACTTATAGTTTTCGTAGAAACACTGACAATTCCTTTTGTCTCGATCTTGGGTTTTTTAACGGATCTTTGGACGAAATTACTTTTATTAATCTAACTGATCTAGCATTTAGTTTTCTATGCCGACCACTTCTCTTAGAGGCTTCCAAGATACGTTTTTATTTATAATTGTTCAATATTGCCCAAACTGCTTTACGCTTCAGCTTCAAATTTTTGGCAATGTCGACTTGACGTTGACCATCTTTGTATAACTCAATGATCTTATTATTCACATCGGAAGAAATTTCTGGATCACGCGGCATGGTCTTAAAATCACTCAAATTATTCCACAATACTTGATGAATACAAACTTATGCTCTTCTGACACGAAACTGTACTAAACTAATGTTGAAAAGAATTTGTCAACATGTTTTTGTCCCTCATAAAAGACATGTATTGTGTTCATTGCAGATAATGTAAAAACAAGGAATTTAGTTTTTCTACTAATAACGCATTTGTTTATGGAGCAATGAAGAATGATTTCTTTTTCTAAAGGATATTTGTCCATATACTTTTGTCCATTACTGTAGATTGGTAGTCGAAAACTTATTATTTAAGGCTAACGTTTTTTTTTTTTTTTTTTTTTTTTTGTTGAAAACATTGAAAACCATATTATCCGATAGTAATATTTTGGAACAAGTTATCAATGGCTGAGGTGTCATGTTAAAGTAACCTTTGTTATACTCGTTAATCGGGCAAATTATCTGAATGTCCTTTGCAAGTAGACACGCTTCTCAGAAATTGAATAATGGCTGACTCAATCAGATACACCTGTGATAAATACATTTTCAAAGCCAGCTATGACAATATTAGCTTTTTTGAAATCAATTAGGTTTGATAATGTCAATGTATGTCATAATTATTATACATCTTAAATAAATACTTTTGAAAAAGACTTTTTAGAAAACTTTATTTAGATCTGTACTTAAACAAAGTTTCTTAGTAACAAATTACATGTTACAATGAACTGACTATCATGGAGTCTAGCCGGGTATTGAAATTATGACTGTTCCTACATTACGGTGTTTCGCCGGGTATTGAACACACTTCAAATGCCAGGGGGCTATTTATACAATTTGAGATGCTGACTAAGAATCAGCAGAAAATGGACAACGGACAATGAACAATGGACAAACAATAGACTATAGAGAAATAGAGACACGAGGCAAGCAACTGATTAGCGCGAAGTTTTTATCTCATGCTAACGCGGTGCAACATTGTATGCTAACTTAGTAACAGCATAGTTAATAATAATAATAATATTTATTCACTCAATGTACAAAGATAACAAACAATATGAGTAAATAAATATAAAATTAAAACAGGCCCAATAGAAGGCATCGCCTGCACATGGACCAATAAATTTAAGTTGAAACTGTAGAATGCAAATGACAAAAATTAGCTACAGTAGATTATGTATTTAGTTGATGTTCGTATTTATGAGTTTATGAATTTCAGTCCTAGATATAGAATGTAGCCACTTTTTTAAATTTCTTTTGAAACAATTTCCGAAACGTAAATCTTTTAAGTCTTTAGGTATAATTTCATAAAATTTAGGCGCTAAATAGAGATATGATCGCTGCATTATAGATTTAATTAATTTTTCAGTGGGATAAAGTTTCGGTTTTTTAAATATCATTTTTAGAATACTTTTTTGAAAAACATCTAAATTATAGATATGTGAGGAACATGCAGCTCCCCATGCTAATATACCATATGTGAGATGAGGCTCAATCAGTGCATGGTATAATGTTCGAAGATATTTTTCTGTCAATATATTCCCAAGGTATTTAATTTTGTAGGATACAAATCTAACTTTCTTTAAAATATAATTGACATGGATGTCCCATCGTAAGTGAGGATCCAAGACCACTCCAAGGTATTTTATGTTGGGCACTCTATTAATTTGCATTTTTTGATCATTAATATTGAAGGAGAAATTTGTGTAATTTGGCAGATGTCCAGCATAAGATCCAAATGGTAAAGATGTGTTTTAGAGTAGTTAATGCTTAATTTTCTACTGTTAAACCACCGAATAATTTTGATAAAATCATTTTCAATTACATTTTTCAGATCAGACCAGTCAGTGCCTTCATATAATATTGCAGTATCATCTGCAAAACTATTATTTTGCCAACACAATTAATTTGGAAAATATCATTTAAATATATATTGAATAACAGCGGACCTAAGACAGTTCCTTGTGGGACACCACACTTAATATACATTTCTTTACTAAATGATCCTGATATCTGCACAGATTGTGGGCGATTTGACAAATAACTTTCGATCAGTGAGTACGCGTTTCCTCTGAAACCATTTCTCTCCAATGCTTCTAATAATAATTTGTGATTAACTGTATTGAAAGCTTTCTTTAAATCAACAAAAATGCAGATTGAAGGGATTCTGTTATCAATATTTTGATGTATTTGATTTACAATTTTAGTTATTGCGTCCGATGTAGCTTTCCCTTCTGTAAATCCATATTGATTTTCACTTAAAATTTTGAATTTTGTGAGGTATCGAATCATTCTAGTAGATAAAACTTTTTCAAAAACCTTTGCTACACTGGATATTATTGATATTGGTCTATAGTTGTTAACATCTGTTTTTGTTCCTGATTTATGTATCGGTATTATATTACCTTTTTTTAAAATTGAGGGATATATGCCAGATTCAAAGCATTTGTTGATTAGGTAAGTGAGTGGTTCTGTTATGTCCTCGGCTATAATTTTCAAATGCTCGCTTTTAATACCATCGAACCCAGGACTTTTCCGATTTTTTAAGGACATAACAGTGGTGTATACTTCACATTGCTCGACTTTATCCAAAATAAATGAGTTCAAGGTTCTTTTTGGAGGCTGAGTATTTTGTACATTTGCTTGTATATTACTTGCTAAATTTTCGCCTATGTCAGTAAAGAATTGTACAAATTCATCGCATATCTGTTGAGTATTTTTTAATACTGTTCCCGATGTTGTATTTAACTCAGTGACACACTCTTTAACTTTTGTTTTCCCAGTAATCTCATCAATAGTTGTCCAAAGCCTCTTAGGATCATTTAAGTTATTATTCAATTTATTTAGGTAGTGTTTTCGTTTGGTTTGCCTTACAAGCTCTATAAATTTAGTTTTATATTGGTTGTAGCAGTCGGTATTTTCTGTAGTTGGTGTTAGTTTCATTACATTATATAGTCTTTCTTTTTCTATTGCCGATGTTATTAATCCTTTGGTAATCCAGGCATTTCTGCTTTTCTCTTTGTGACTAATTATTACTTTATTGGTACTAATATCTATTAGTTTTTTTTATTTTCTCTATGAACAGTCCCGTTGCCTTGTCTATATTATTTATAGAGTATAATTGTTCCCAGGATTCTAGTTTGACATTTGTTATTAGTTTTTGAATTGTCGACAAAAAATTTGTAATTTTTCTGGTTGTTACTAACGGCAGGGATGTTAGAATGTTTTTCATTTGAAGATATCAGTAAAATAGTGGAGAAGTGGTCAGTAATATCGCTTTCTAGGATTATTGGTATACAAGTAATTTTGTTGGATAGGTCTTTCACAAAGCAGTGATCTATACATGTGCCAGCGATGGACCTTGTAGGTAGGTTTATATAGGACAGAAATCCGTTCCTTGATAGGATATTCAAGTGTTCATTTGTGATGGGATCATCGTCCAAAATATTTATATTGACATCTCCCAAGAAAATATATTGCTTTAAATGAACTTTATTTTGATTTTGAAAAAAAATAAGAGCATACAAGAGACAATTTTGACATCAGAATGAATAGCTCTCAAAGTGGCAATGTTATTGAGCTTTTTATTACGGAATGCTATCTCAAATAGTTTCTGGAAAAGCTAAGAACAATTTTTGAAAAAATCGGTGTCTTCCGTTTATCTCCTGTAATACTCTAAATTGCTAAAATTTGTATGCGCCATGATCGACTTCGTGAATACATTATTGTGATCTTAAGTAAGATTTTATTTATCACGAAATCGTTCGGAAAGTGAGAGTTATGTGGAAATTGAATTCGCATGGAGGTTCATGTATTTAGAGACATACTGTTGGTCAATTTTTGCGATTGGATGTGTCATCACATTTAGTATACGGCACTATATTTTTGCAGCAAAATGTACGAAGCTTGTGCAACCACATTAACTATGCTCGTAACACGATCATTCGCACGGTTTGAGATACTGAAATGTTTGGCAGCATGAACAGAAAGACATAATAAAATAAGAAAGTTATTGTGTCTCCTAAAATAATAATATTTAATATTGTTATTTCAATTATATTTTTACTAAACCTTCATTAAAGTACTGTTATATACAAGACATAGTTATATGAGCACAGGGCAAAGTCTAGCGTGAAGCTACTGTACTTAACCCTAACTTGTTATAAAATAAAATATAAGAGAAGCATAGATTATAAAAATATGCAAATATCATCTCATTCCACAATTTTGAAATAAAAATTGTGAAACAACAAAATACAAACAGTCTATCTAATGTAATCTAGCCATTTGAAAAATTAGTAGGGTTAAACGAACTTTAGGGAAGAGAACTTATTAGTGTACCTGATGTTCAAATCATGCCTAAAACAAATTTTCTTCTTAAATAGGAATGGCGTGAAGACAGTAATATCCTGTGAGCTGAGGCAGATTCATAGAGGTTTTCCTCTTGAATTTCAATCATATTTCTCCAGTTTGAAAACAAATATTAAGCAACAATTTTTTGAAATCTATATTTCAAACTTGCGTTTTTTGCCAACAATTGACAATGTTAATAATAGTAATAATAATAATAAAAGGCCTTCATTTACCTGGAGAGTTTTCAGCTTAAGAGCTGCTTTTCAGTACCAACCAGGGCAGAGAAAATACATACTTGTAAAATACAAAAAAAGTACAGTTTACTCAACAAGACAAAAGGCATAGATACCACACAAACAAATAGGGCCAGTGCAAGTCCGGTACAAAAAATTTGAGATATATGTCAATAAGTAAGGTTAAAGTATAACCATTGACAATGACTTCTTTGATTTTAATTTTGGAGGATTGTACCGACAGAGTTGTTAAAGTAGCTGGCAGATTATTATATTGTGAAGGTACCACATAGCAGGAATATTCTTTTAAAGAGGTTGTCCTGTATAATGACACATACTTGAAATATTCTCTACTATGCTTTATAAGACTATTCGTGAAATTTTTCCCAAAATCGTTGCACATCACTTGAAAAAATGCAAATGAAAATTTAAAATTATTTCCATGACGCTCCAAAATAGCTGCGTCGGTACCTTGGGTTATACATCTTGACAGTAGGGATGTTCGATACGATCCTATAATTAGAAGTATCGATACTTTTGCTTCCCATACCCGATATTTTGGATCGATATTTTTATATACGACTCTCGAGTGTATGGTTACATTTCACGAGTATCGTCATCTTTCGATCCGAACTGTGTCAGAAAGAGTAACTAACTTCAGATTACTTTTCTTCTTTGTTTCCTTCCGCTGGATATCGATAATTTTATGCCCATATTTTAGAGTATCGATACTTCCTAAAACGGTAAAAATTGATACATAACGATACTTTTCGTGGATCTAAACATCCCTAATCTTGACAGCTTGTCGTTCTTCTCAACTGGGCTGCAGAGTGCGGTGTTGCCTTTACTATCTAACATTTTGCTAAGATCTTATGACAAATAAAGGCTTCAAATGAAATATTGACGAATATGAACGGATATGCATAGAATTTGGAATATAAATTAATATCGCAAATTTCAGATTGTCTATGCATGGACTTGAACCGACTTTTTCGGTATTTTTACCGAAAAGAGAATATTTACCGATAACATAATTCTCCACGATTTTTCAAAATAATTTAAATATTTCTATTCTTGCCGCTGAATAAAAATAAAGCTAAACCTTAATTTTATGGAGTATTCACAGATTTATGCCCCATATTAATCATACATATGCATACACACTCAGGCGGTCGGGCACATGAGAGGCGTAGGTTTGGGTTGCCTATGATTACGAACGCACATCCAATTGATTTTTGTGCGTACAAAAGGTACAGACTGGTAGATTGTCGTCATTACCTCATAACCGGACAAGCAATAAAGAAACCGAAACCTGTTTGTTTTCAAAATAAATATTTAATTAAAATGAGAGATGACTTCAGAGGTAAAACAGAAAAATATTCACAATCCCATAAGCAAGAATCGAAAAAGGAGTTTCCAGAATGGCTTGCAAAGTACTTTGAAAGAGCGACCAGTATGCACATTGTAGAAGCTGTAATATAGAACTATGCCCTTGAAAAACATGTTGTGTGCGCACCCAATACAATAACACACGTTTTCATGACTCAAAGGTCCTTGATCTACCACTGATCTTGGGACGGCGTTTACCTTATACCGAACTCAACGACACTATTTACCGATTCCGTTTTGTTTTCGGGTTCGGCAACATTGCAGATCACTTTGAAGGCAATTGATATCCCAGACGTGTTAAAATAATAGAAATAATAAGAAACTATAACAATGTTTGTAGATATATTTACATAAATAGGTTTTTTTGATTCTGACTTATAATATCTAGACGATGAATAATAAGTGGATGCTCTGGATACTTTTAAAAATATCGATGTTTTAGGGCCCAGAAATGGAGAATGTGCTGTTTGTTTACATTTGGTGTGGATTTATAGATCATAAAATTGTTTTTGTTGCAACAAAAGATGATGAACCAGTTGGAATACGTTTTATATCATTTTTCTGCAAAATAACAAAAATCGGTACATTTCTAATAATATTGATTCAGGATTGAATATCTTTCACACGAACATGAGGAGCATTCATAGAACTATGAATGAACTCCATGCCTTGTTGGATATACTAGATTTTAAATTTGATGTTATAGTGCTAACTGAAACATTTAAAGTATATGATACAAGTTTGATCGAAATTCCCAATTATGATTTATATTATAACGATGGTAGTTTTAATAAAAATGACGGGGTTCTGATTTACGTAAGACAAAATTTGAACAGTGGGTATGAAATTCTCAATATAACTCAAACAAAACTTCAAAAGAATAATAAATGGATACAGATCATTGGTGTGTACAAATCACCCTGTATATCTGTAACAACATTTAATGGTCAATTACAAGATTATCTAGAAAGCAGTAGAAAATTTGACATCAACTTATTCATTGGATACCTTAACATTAACATATTAGATCATAACAATCAAAATATTCAAGATTATTTAAATATAATGGCTGAACATGGTTACCTGTCAGCCATTAATGAAATGACAGAAGGAGTAGAAGGAAACAGTGGGAGTTATATAGATCATATGTTTATAAATTCACGTTTAGAACTTGACAAAATATATTCAGCAATTCTAAAATACAAAATTTCTGATCATTTTCCTACTTTGCTCAAAATCGATCTTGAAAGTACATCAACCAAAATTGAAAAGACAGTGAATAATACAAAAATTTACATTGATTATGAAAAACTAAATAACAACTTACTCAATGAAAATTGGATTGTAGTATATAACGAACCTAATATTGAAAATGCATTTGTCCTTTTTATATCTAGCATTGAAGGCCATATTGCTGAATGCACCAAAACAATAAAGATTCCACGAACACAAATAAAAAGACAAGCATGGATATCAAAAGGGATTATTACCTCTATCAACAAAAAAATAGAATTATATAAGGAAACCAAAAAATATCCTTATGATGTTAAACTTTTGAATGAATTTAAATCATATCGAAACAGACTGACAAGAATAATTAAAGAGGCTAAAATTAAATATCTCCAATACGAGTTTGATAATCTACAAAATTGTTCGTCCAAAATGTGGCAATTTATCAATAAAATACAAGGCAAAAAACAAAACAACAAAATTAGTACAATTAAAAAAGAAAATGGTGAACTAGTGAGTAATGATGTAGATATAGCAAATGAATTTTGTGAATATTTTTCAAAAATCGGGAAAAGGTTGTCAGAAAGCATAAAAAACGCGAAGAAATTAAATTCTAGTAAGACCAGATTATATAACTCATTATATCTGGAACCGACCGATACGCATGAAATAAAGACAATAATCAATGAATTGAAATTAAGAAAATCTCCAGGTCTAGATAATATAACAGCGTATACTCTCAAGAGAATAAATTGCAACATCTGTGGCTTACTATCATATTTGATAAATTCTTGTATGAATAAAGGAATATTCCCTTCATGTTTAAAACACGCTATGGTAAAACCATTATTTAAATCTGGAGAAAGAGAAAAACCCATCAACTATCGACCGATTTCCATCTTAACAAATTTTTCTTAAATATTTGAAAAAGTGTTAAAAAAACGATTCACCGAATTTGCAAAAAAATATAACTTAATAGCGGAAGAGCAATATGGTTTTCAAGAAGGCAAATCTGCTCAAGATGCTATTGTAAAATTAACAAATAAAATATACACGAATCTCGATATTGGCAAACCAACTGCTTGTGTTTTTGTTGACTTGGCAAAGGCATTCGACTCTATTACTCATGAATCGCTTTTAACAACTTTAGAAAACTTAGGTTTCCGGGGAATAACATACAAACTTATAGAAAATTATTTGTCAAATCGAACACAGTGCATCAAAATTAATAACACATTCAGTGAACCCCATATTATATCATACGGTGTACCTCAAGCTCAGTATTAGGACCCATTTTATTTAATCTATTTATCAACGATTTGTTCAAAATAAATAGTACAGGTAAAGTTATCGGTTTTGCGGATGATACAGCTATTCTCTATGAAAGCAACCAGTGGCATACACTAAAAACCACAATCGAACATGATTTCAAAACATTTATAAATTTCTTTTCGGAAAGAACTTTGACAATTAATTACAACAAAACACACTATATAGCATTTTCTTGTAACGACAGGCTCTCACCACAATTTAAAAAACTTGAAATTCATACAAGCAGTGGTCTCAAAGAGATTCAGTCAGCCGATAGAATAAAATACTTAGGCGTGATTTTGGACAAACACTTAAAATGGGATACCCATACAGAGTACCTTGTGAAGAGACTGAGATGTATTATTCCAAAATTCTGGTACTTCAGAAATATTCTAGATAAGAAATATCTATATAATCTATATTATGCTCTTGTTTATCCTCTATTACTTTACGGAATTTTGGCTTGGGAGGGGAGTTATGAATAATAATTACAAAAAGGTTGAGGTAATACAAAAATTAATTCTAAAATTGATCCTCCATAGGGAGATTACTTATTCAAGTGATTTTCTATATGTGGAGGCTCAGCTATTAGATTGCAGACAAATTTATTTTTATTGTGGTCTAATACATTATTTCAAATATTCAAAATACTTTAATCGTACCATTCACAACTACCCAACAAGATTCAATCAAAATTCAATGTGTATTCCACAAACATCAAAAACCATTACACAACGATCTCTGTTTTTCTTGGGACCAAAATTCTATAACTTCATACCAGAGTCATTAAAAGTAATTAAATCAAATAAATCATTTAAAAAACAACTAAAAGAATGGATTTTACAACAACCAAGGTACTCCATCCACGAAATTGTAGATCTGAAAAATCATTATCAAAATCAATAATATTTTACTTACACTAACATCCATACTTTTACTTCAGTTCTAATTGTCTGGATATTTTTCCTGACACTACCATAATAATTCACCAAATTATACAGTAATAACGGGTTTTTTCTTTTTTTTTTCATACACTGACTGTACTATTAGTTTTTATTTTGTACAAACCCAAACACAACTTTTTTTGGGTGCTTTATGTTTATTGTGCACAATATTTGATATTTACTTGTATTTTGTGACAATAAACATTATTATTATTAATATTCTACAGGTACGTATTATGTACAACACCCTGTACGTGATATACAGGCAAAACTAGATTGTCATGCATGAGAGTCGTCAAAAACAGGGAAAACATCCTACCAAATATAATAGCTGGAAAATCGACCTATTATTTGCCGCAATCCCATTGGCCCCACTTAAATAACTGAACGTCTTTTCTGAAATGATAAACATTTGAAATTCGATGAAAGTTATCCTAATTCTAAAGCACAAAGACATAATATTACATCTGTAATGTACCCCAACCGTTTTTCCATGTCTTTATTCAACATTTCAATAGAAATCACTGATATTCAGAGAGCTTTGACAGCTTCTGTCAAATTGCATTTCGATAAGGTCTTTTCCTATCGGTGCAAGGGAACGTTAAATATCAATGTTGGTGAAATTGGCCCTTAGTGTATGTCCAACATAGCGCAAGTTTGGGTCATGGTACTTTCTTCTGCAAGACAATTTGCTAAACAAATGACCTGGGATCTTATTATAGAGGATTGTATGGAGAGAAGAAAGGAGGTGTACTACTCACTGGTGACGCTTTGTATCGAGTTTTCTATTTCACACCTACTAGATAAATAGGCCCAATATGAACTAATTTTAAAACCTCAATTTTTTTTGCTGTTCGCTTTAACTTGAATACATCATTTGTAACTTTACTACTGCTTATCTCGAGACGATACACACGAGTAACCGCTTTTTTTGGATAGTCTCGTGTAAGTTTTGACCACAGTACAAAGATACTAAGCTTTGTAGCAGCTCAAACTAATTGCCTGTCCCAAAAACGTTTTCGCAAGAAACGGTAAAACCCTTTATGGTTACACTACATATTAGGGGGCAAAGCAAGTGGAAACCCATGTCTTGTCGACGTTTCCCGTTCCGTTAGAAAAAGTGACGTCAAGCAGTAAACAAAGAAAAATTGTGTTTGCGAAAGGAAAATTAATTTTGTTGTTATCATTAATCACGGTAGTTCTTTTAAAGAAAGAAGTTCGAATGGTTTACGTCTTTATGGAAGGAGTTTCGGTATATCGGGTGTTTTCAAATCAAAACGAAGGTGCTTGGGAGCAAAGTCTTGGAATTATTTATGTAACTGACAAAATAAAAATCCAAAGTATACTAAGTGACATATAAATCCGAACACCCAGTTTAATTGATTTTATATTAATAAAAGTTGGTGAATGTATTTATCTTACTGTAAATAACAAGTGAAAAAATTTTCAGCCTTATCAGTTGGACATTCCAGTTTTTATACTGCTTTTTTTTAATTCACTAACGCTCTAAAAATGAATATTTCAGCCGCAGTAAAGAATCAACGTTGGCGGATTTTGGTTCTTGACATCCTTTACGATCGGTTACGATGCCTAGAGTACGGAGACCTGTACGATTTCGTCAACTTAGTGAGTTTGATAGGGGCCGTATAGTGGGACTTCGGGAAGCTGGACTTTCTTTTCGGGCATTTGCAGTTAGAGTGCAAAGAAGTGTAGACACTGTGGTTAGGTGTTGTCAGGCACGGCTTCGAGAAGGCCCTACGCAAAGAGCAAGGGGCACTGGACGCCGCCGTAGAACAACAGACCGTGAAGATCGCCGCCTAAGATTATTGGCCTTAAGGGACCGTTTCTCCACTACCAGGTCCATTGCAAATGACTGGTTTGCAGAACGCGGAAGACCTATTGGCATGCGAAGTGTTTACCGACGAATGAGAAGTTTTGGCTTGTTTTCATACCGACCACACTGGGTCCTCCCTTTAACTCGAGAACACCGACGTAATCGCCTTGAGTGGTGCAGACAACGGTCACTCTGGGATCAGGAATGAAACAGTATTGTCTTTAGTGACGAGTCTCGATTTTGTTAGGCATGCACGATGGTCGTGCCAGGGTTAGAAGGCGACGTGGTGAAAGGAGGAATCCACAGTTTTTTGTTAAAAGACATGTTCATCACACTGTTGGAGTTATGGTTTGGGGTGCTATAGCTCATGGTTCCAGGTCACCTTTAATCTTCATCAGAGGTAACATGAACGCGCAGCGTTATATCCACGAAGTTCTAGAACCCCATCTTTTACCCTATCTTGACACCCTGGCAGATCCATCTTTCCAACAAGATAATGCCCGACCACATGTTGCAAGAGTCACAGACTTCTTTCAACATAATGATGTCACATCGTTACCATGGGCACCAAGATATCCCGACTTATCCCCAATTGAGCACGTGTGGGATATGATGGGCAGGAGATTGCTCAATTTGCAACGTCCTCCTCAGACTCTAGAAGCACTTCGAGAGGAGTTGGTGGTTGCCTGGAATGAGATACCACAGGAGGACATTGACCACCTGATCAGAAGCATGCCTAGGCGCGTTGGAGAATGCGTAGCACATCAGGGTGCATCCACACATTATTAAAAGGTCAAAGGGCTTTAAAGCAGTGCAATCATTTTGAAATTTTTATCATTTACTTATTATGCTTCATTAAGTACTTATACAAAATTTTATTAAAATAAAACCATTTAAACTGGGTGTTCGGCTTTATATGTCACTTAGTACTATTCCGAAGAGAGACGAAAATCGATTAAATTTGTCGTGACTTATACAGGGTGGCCAATATATAACTGACTGTTTTGAATTGCGCGCAATTTTTGATGCATTTCAGTAGGCGGTGCCGTAGTAGTTGCTTAAAACACATGTGTCAAATTCATCATGGAACGCTACACGATCCCACATCGCGTCCGTATTGTTAAAACGCTTTACTTAAATAATGAGTCGCTTGTTGCAACGATTCGGAAGCTACGACAAGATTTCGGAAGAAATAACGTGGCCAGTGTCAACACCATTCGTCAGCGGGTGCGGCAATTTGAACAGACAGGGGTTGTTAAAGACTTGCCAAGGTTCACAAATATTCAAGATACAAACCAGTTAGTTACTACAGTTAAGTATTTCATACTATCTGCACTTTGCACAACGATGGGGTTGTTGGTGTTCATCGAGATGGACAGCGAATCGTACACTTATCGGGGACGCAAATGGAAGAAAACGGGTCTTTCTATAGTTCACTGTCAATAACTTGTCGTTGAAATATGCCGCAATCGTTTTAAAGTCACCTTGCATCACAGTTTTTAATGCATCCCAGCTTGAAGCTTTATGTACAACGACGGTGTTGTCTGCAAAGCCCAATGTTCCATCGTTGCTTTCGGTTAAGAGCAAATCATTTATATAGATGTTGATTCGGATCGGCCCCAATACAGTGGTCTGAGGAACACCGTATTCAACTACCCTGAAGTCGCTAGATGTGTCTTGAATTTCTACACATTGCTTCCTGTTGGTCAAATAGCTACATAACAAGTTCAGTGGTGTACCTCTCATACCGTTACACTTTAAGGATTCTAAGACTAACGATATTAAAAGCCTTAGTTCAGTCCACAAATATTCAAGCCGAGTTTTGTCATTGATTAATTCATACAGGTATAACTGATTTGTTAGCTGTGCTATTGCATCTTGATTAGGCAGGTTCTCTTGAAGCCAAACTGTATATTACTTAAAATGTTGTACCTATACAGGGTGGCCCATTCATGTGTGGACGGAATATTACTCATAAACAAATACATTTTGGGAAAATCTATTTGTGATTTTTTAAATATAACGCCTCAAATTTTATTGCATATTTGGATAAACCAATTCAAAAGAAGAAGATTGATATGACATACTATGGGGTTTTGGTAATTAGCTACTGAGATGTAAGGTATTTTGTCCAGAAAAACCGTCCATTTCGGCAACCCCTCAGTCTGCCATTTGAAAATTTGGAGTGCTGCAAAAGTATAAAAAAAAACTTACATACCTCAGCTTATATCTTATTTGTTAGTTTTTGCAATTTTAATTTTTGCTCATACAGTCTGGTCAGAAACGCAAATTGTACTTTTTCTCAAAAATTTCAAATGCAACACGCTGTAAATTTGTGCATGTTTGGATTCAATTTCTTATGAGCTTTTTTTGGTGTGAGGTTTGATTCAGATAAAATCATTAGATTTTGATTTATTAAGCTTTTAATAGAACAACACCAAAATAAGGAAAAAAATCACATCATCCACGGAAACAGTTCCATATTGCCACTAAGAGTACAGATTTGACGTAAAAACTAATAACAATCAGAACAGTATAAATCAGCTTCAAGCATAATAGAGAAAAACAACTACAGGGTGGCGCATCGAAAACGAAACAGACGCTCAGACTCGTCGATTTTGTTTTCAAGGGGACACAAGTTTGGGAAAAAATCACGTTAACATGTGCAGCCCCCTGGGCGGGGGTGACACCAACCCTAAAATCTTAAATGGGAAGGGGGGTATCTTATTTTAAAGGTCTTTCAATTCCCTTTATAATAATATAAAATTAATGTACAGTAGTTTTGAAGATTTATTGATTTATTTAAAGCTTAAGGTAGACTTTAATAGGTACATCAGATTAGTTTGTACTACTTTCAGAAGAAATTTGACTAGAAGAATTTATTTAATAAGTAAATGCATTTCTTCACTACGCCCATGGTTTGTTTATCATTTTGTTGTTGGAAATAGCTATTGTAGCGTTTTGTTGTGGCAAAAAAGTTATTTCTTGAAGAAATATAAGAAAATATCTCGTACTTATTTTAAATAGGAATTTAGTACATAGTTTGCGATTGATTTGACCAAACTTTGTTGCTAAAATAACTTGTAACGCTTTATTACATAAATTAACCATGGTATATTCCACAGCAGAAAGAGTCGAAATTATCGAAATATTTTTCGGAAATAATCAGTGCGCTATATGTTCCAGAACTTGTAGCTAAATTTCTGGAAACTGGGTCAGTCGCCAATACAAAACGCAACATTGAAAATAACATAAGGAACGAACCAGTAGAAGTGGGGGTTTTAGGGCAAGTTTATCTAGATCCTACGTTAAGTACCCGGAAATTGGAGACTATGTGTGGTGTAAGTCGACGTACTGTCCAACGGATTCTAAAGGCCCATAGTTTTCATCCGTATAAAATTCACCTGGTACAGGAACTTAAAGAAGACGATTTTGATCGGCGATTACAATCTTGTGAAGATATGAGTGAACGATTTATAAACGATGAACATTTTCGATTCAACCCTTGCTTTTCCGACGAATGTTCCTTTTTCTTAAATGGCGTAGTTAGCACGTTATTTTTTGCCAAACTTGTGTCCCGATCGAAAACAAAATCGACGAGTCTGAGAGTTTTTCAAGAAAAAACTGAGCTGCCAGTAAATGCGTCTGTTTCGTTTTCGATGCCCCACCCTGTATAACAACAACATAAACAAACAACTATCACTACTCAAGACCTAATCTACAAAAACTGCTCGAAAATGTCTTCACCATGTTGAAAACACAGTCTGAGGTGTGCTGTGCTATTGCATTCTGAGAAGGCAGGTTCTCTTTGAGGCCAAACTGTTTATTACTTAAAATGTTGTACCTATTTTTATTTATTTATTATCCCAAGATTCTGCTCCTCCTGAAAATTGGTAAAAATGGGCAAAAACCGAATTTTTTAGTGGGACAAACTTGTACCGAACATAGTCCTTTATGAGCTGACGACAGTGTTGCGTGAGAAATATTTGTTGTACTAAAGACATTCCTCGTCATTTGAATATTATTCTAATGCACCTAGGACAATCCGACGCTATACCCTTACCAGATTCAAATGCCTACCGTCGTCTTCCTTACGACAACTGAATACGAAATCCTATTCTACCCCGAGCATCACTGAGATAAGTCTGTTGCACGGAGGGACTGTGACATCAATTTAGTTACATCTCCATAGAAATAATGGGGATGATTAATTGGTAGCTAACAAAGAGCGGCGTAGGGTGGCAGCTCACCGTTCGCAGCCATAAGATCAAGAGGGCGGTTGTCATCCCTCTGCCACTTTAATGGACTGACACCAATGACTGTCATTCGGCCGACGTTTACAACTTACTGAATGGATCACATTACTACAGGAATTTCCAGTTAATTGAAATCGATATTTAAGGATATAAAAGGGATAAAACAACGCATGTGTGAGATATTAAACGAATTCTTTTTATTTGGAGAACCTGTACAAGCTTTTCGGAAGGACGAGAGCCATATAGAATAGAATAGAATAGAAATTTATTGGTTCCTCAGATATAAACAAAAAACAAAGAAATTTATAACATAGATAACACGTCATTGTGATACAGTGTAAATAACACACAATTTTTTTCAAAGTACATACAAAAACAAACATACATAGACAACATATAACAATGCTTACGGTTTCACTAGAGCACAGAACTCTTCAATACTATATGGTTCCATATCGCATATACAGGGTGGCGCATCGGAAACGATACAGACGCATTTACTGGCAGCTCAGTTTTTTTTTTTTGGAAAAACGCTCAGACCCGTCGATTTTATTTTCGAGGGGGACACAAGTTTGGCAAAACATCACGTTAACACGTGCAGCCCCCTGGGCGGGGGTGACACCAACCCTAAAATCTTAAATGGAAAGGGGGGTCGAGTGATACCTTATTTTAAAGGTCTTTCAATTCCCTTTATAATGATGTAACATACATGAGCTTCATTTCAGTAGTTTTGAAGATTTATTGATTTAAAGCTTAAAGTACACTTTAATAGCTATATCAGATTAGTTTGTACTACTTTCAGAAGAAATTTGACTAAAGGAATTTACTTAATAAGTAAATGCTTTTCTTCACTACGCCCATGGTTTGTTTATCATTTTGTTGTTGAAAATAGCTATTGGAGCGTTTTTTTGTGACAAAAAAGTTATTTCTTGAAGAAAGTTAAGGAAATATCTCGTACTTATTTTAAGTAGGAATTTAGTAGTACGTAGTTTGCGATTGATTTGATCAAACTTTGTTGCTAAAATAACTTGTAATGCTTCATTACATAAATTAACCATGGTATATTCCACAGCAGAAAGAGTTGAAATTATCGAAATATTTTTCAGGTATAATCAGTGCGTTAATAGAACAGCAGAAATATTTAGTAAGCGACATGAGAACAGTAACGTGCATCGAAAATATGTTCTAGAACTTGTAGCTAAATTTCGGAAAACTGGGTCAGTCGCCAATAAAAAACGCAACATTGAATATCCCATAAGGAACGAAGCAATAGAAGTGGGAGTCTTAGGGCAAGTTTATGTAGATCCTACGTTAAGTACTCGCAAATTGGAGAATGTGTGTGGTGTTAGTCGACGTACTTACCAACGGATTCTAAAGCCCATAGTTTTCATCCGTATAAAATTCACCTGGTTCAATAACTTAATGAAGACGATTTTGATCGGCGATTACAATTTTGTGAAGATATGAGTGAACGAATTATAAACGATGAAATTTTGCTATTCAAATTGGTCCTTTTTTCTTACCTGGAAATTTGACCGGTGAAGTGTATCTTTAATTACTGGAAGACGCCATAGATCCTGCATTAACAGACATAATTGAAAATCAGAATGATCGGCGGTACATTGCGAATAGGTTGATGTTCCAACAGGATGGTGCTCCACCACATTACGCATTACGTGTTCGACAATATTGAGATCATACGTTTCCAGATCGATGGATTTGTAGAAGAGGTGCCATTGAATGGCCCCCAAGATCGCCAGATTTATCACCTTTGGATTTCTTTATGTGGGGTCATTTAAAAGGCAAAATAATAATAATAATAATAAAAATAATCGTCTTTATTGACCAAAACATGGTACATTACATGGGGCGAGATTTAGCACTTGCTACTCCACCATCTAACCCCGTACAAAAGTGAAAAAAAAGATATACAAAGACAAACAAAAAATAAAAATGTGAAACTACAACGATTAAGTCACAGTATATTAGGACTATTTATGCCAATCTAGCTATAAAAATAAGAAGAGATAATAGGTTATGAAGAAACGGAAAAATAACTAATGAAAAATAAAAAAAGTATGAAAATGAAAGAACTTCTTAAGCTAGCGGTTGTTTTGCAATTCTTGTAAATATCATTTTAACTGAGTTTTAAAACTCCGGGAAGACTGGATAGTCTTCAGATCCTGGCTTAAGCTATTGTAATATAAAATTGCATTGTTCACATACAAAAAAGTATGAAACTGAAAGAACTTCTTAAGCTAGCGGTTGTTTTGCAATTCTTGTGAATATCTTTTCAACTGAGTTTTAAAACTCCGGGAAGAATGGATAGTCTTCAAATCCTGGCTTAAGCTATTGTAATATAAAATTGCATTGTATGTGAAAGTTTGTCTAAAAAATGTTGTGCGGTGTATTGGCATGGTTACGAACCTGAAGATTATGCACAGACGCCCTTGGAACAAGTTTACAGCTGAGGTATTGAGGGGATAGTGTTAGTATGATACTGTGAGTAAAGCTGAGAATGGAGTATTTGAAAATCTATGCTACTCAGCGAATATCATTAGAAGACCTGCGACAAAGAATTGTGAATGAGTGCCTTCAAATTACTCCTCAAATATTGCAAAGTGAGCGGCAACGTTTTGTGCAAAATCTTTATTATTGCATGGAGAGTCATGGTGGGCATTTTCAACATATACTTGCCTAACGGGTCAGCTGATTCTTCATTTTTAAACTACTAATGATGATGTATTAGTTTTATTTAAGCTTTAAATCAATAAATCTTCAAAACCGCTGAACTGAAGTACATTAATTTTATATCATTATAAAGGGAATTGAAATACCTTTAAAATAACGTATCACTCGACCCCCCTTTCCATTTAAGATTTTGGGGTGGTGTCACCCCCGCTTAGGAGGCTGCACGTGCTTGCGTGATTGTTTGACAAACTTGTGTCCCCCTCGAAAACAAAATCGACGGGTCTGAGCGTTTTTTTAAAAAAGACTGAGCTGCCAGTAAATGCGTCTGTTTCGTTTTTGATGCGCCACCCTGTATATTATCCTATTAATGGGGAACTGTTGAGCAACTCAGCTATTATTATTGCATCGATTTTCTACGTAATACCTCTGCGGTTCAAAAAATAAGTAGCGGTGGCACCTTTTCGAAAAGCACTGTACGTATATTTGTATCTACGTAAAGTCAACGAAAAGCCGAACTGCAACAGCGTTCTCCCACGTCAAACAACGATCGAAACAAATAAGTAATAATAGCAAACACGGGTTGTGCCCTTTTCTCTGATACGCCTCGAGCGATCCATTCGAAATGAAGCCGGAATTGGTAATCTTTTATTTAAAATTTGATATTCTCGGTCGACCTACATTTTTATTGGCCTCCGCCGCCTAGGGCCCTTATCTCGGGCGACATGTGGGAAAATAAAACACGGGACTTCCTCGAGAAATTCGGTGATTTTTCTCGACGATCTTGTTATATTTTCTTGGAGATCGACCCTTGCGACGCGTTCTGCGAATATTATTAGCGGAAGCAAATAAAATTCCTTTGCTAGTGTAACTACAAACGAGGGATACCTTTGTATTCGGTTTTCTTTTCTAGTGTTAGTATTTCTGAGTGGAATGGAAAGATCGATAACTGAATCTGTTCCTGTAACCATGTGCAACCGCATCAACATTGTTTCATGCTTTTCAGCCAGCATAAGTATAGCATACAGTATATTCAGATAAGAGATAGACCGGATGTAAACAAAAGGTTCGGGTGATTTTCACGCTAACGCCGCCGTCTCGACGTAAAACAGGAGCCCTCATTGGTCAATTCGCAATTAAATGCCTATGCCGAGCGGCAGAGCAGTCGTATCAAGGCAGAGTCACATTCTGGTTCAGACGTGTTACGTATGTCGTGTGCATAATTGCAATTTGATATTTCTTTGGACGTTTTCGTTTGTTATCTTATTAAGTTGTTGAGTTTGTCGTTGTTATTGTTATACCTTGTTATTGATTGTTGTTGTTATCAACTGCTTGCGCAAAATGCCCAGTAGTACAGATACTGCCGATGAAGTTGTAAACTCCTGCAGTCCACCTAGGAAACGCTCTAAAAAAAGACACCTGAGTCCAGAAATGAAAGAGGTCATTTTGAATATATATAAGATCGAGCGCGAGGAGAACGAGGCATCAACCATCAAAGAAATTGTTGTGAAGGTTTCTCACAAAGTTGGGGTGTGTCGCGCATCAGTGTTTAATGTGTTAAGACAATACAAAAAAAATCACACCTTTTCTGAGCCAATGACCAGTAAACATCGCAAAAGTATTGTTAAATCATTGGATGAAGCTGATAAGCATGCGATTAGGAGGAAAGTGCATGAATTCTTCTTTAGGAATGAAATACCTACTATAGATAAAGTACTGCAGGAGGTAAATGGAGATACAACGATGCCAAATTTCAAACGATCAACTTTCCATGCGTTACTGAAGCATTTAAATTTCAAATGGAAGAAACGGGGTCGTAATAGTTTACTACTGGATAGAGAAGAAATTGTGCTATGGAGGAGGGATTATTTAACAAAAATTGGGAAATATAGAAATCAAAACAGGAAGATTTATTACCTTGATGAAACGTGGGTAAACGCAGGACACACTACAAGTAAAGTATGGGTTGATGATTCTGTAACTTCATCCAGGAGGGCCTTTCTAGATGGACTGTCCACTGGATTAAAAAATCCAGCAGGTAAATGCGAGTAATAGACAACAATCGGGTGTTTTTCAAACCTTGGGAACAAGGTTCTAAACATTAATTCCAGGGGGCAGATAAAACATATTACAAGTAACAAAACTTTTATAACTTTCGATAAAATGCGTGGATGTTTTATTGTCATGTTCATTTGTTAGAACTTTTTTAAGCCGTTTTTATGTGTTTTCGATATTTCAATAATTTTTTAATATAATCTTAAAATATGTCGAATATTATAAACTTAAAAAAAGTTACTAAGTTTTATATTGTGTACCGTTCCTAATATTTCTAATCATTTCAATTCATACTTTAAGCTTTATAAAGTTATAATTTGTTAATATTAATATTTGCGCGTATTTCAGGTTCCTGATCATTCATTTTTTAAAGGTTTATAACTTTAAATTAAATTGTGAAGCGCTGAGTAATCATACGACGTTCAATATTCTTTCTTTCAATATGACTAAATAATCCCAATTATAGCAATCTGATATTCATGTCTTAATGATTTTTCGCTGAATGTGATGAAAAAATTTGAAAAAGGTTCGCTTATTGAAATAAATCTACACCAGTTAGTACTTCGATTTCCAGGTAAAGGGAAAAGGCTCATTATCTGCCATATTGGCAGTGAGGATGGATTTGTTGTTGACGGTCTGTGGTGCTTTGAGTCTAAGAAAACTGGAGATTACCACGAGGAAATGAATGGCGAATCGTTTGAACAGTGGTTTTCAAAAATTTAACCGAACATAGAGGAAAACGCAGTAGTTGTGTTGGATAATGCGCCTTATCATTCTCGAAGAATGGAGAAGGTCCCAACAACGGCTTCAAGGAAAGTTGATGTTCAAAATTGGCTCCGCTCGAAAAATATCAACTTTGAAGAAGCAATGCTGAAAGTACAATTATTAAGAATTGTCAAGGATCACAAGGCGGAATATCAAAAATACGCCATTGACGAAATGGCAGCAAGTCAAAATAAAACTGTGCTCCGTTTACCTCCATACCATTGCGAGCTCAATCCCATTGAGCTCATATGGGCAGAGGTTAAAAATTATATAGCTAAGCACAATACAACTTTTAAATTTTGTGACCTCAAAGGACTTTTCAAAGAAGCACTAGAATTAATAACAGCGCAAAAATAGGAAAACTGTATTAAGCACGTGAAAGAGAAAGTTGAAAAGAGAATGTGGGAACTGGACAATATTTTAGAGGAACAAGTCGAGCCATCCATTATTGACGTTGGTGCTTCAGGCAGTAGCGATGATGAAAGCTCATCAAGCTCATCTTTCCAATAGAAGATATCGTTCATCAAATTCGGTAAGTTTAAGTAATTATAAAGCTACTGTATTTTTTAATTAATTATTGACATTTTTGAACCCATTTTGGCAAAACCTATTCAAGAATCTACTTTCTGACAATGTTCAACCATGCACATTTTTTTACGTTTTGAACGTTTTAATTTGGTTACGTATTTACCTAGAAATCAAAAAATATACTAATCAATATTCTAAAAGCAATTTTAAGAGAAATACGATTATTTTTAATTTAGGCTAATTTAAACGCCATTTTGAGATTATATTCGACTGTATTTCCCCAAACATCAGGCGGCATCCGAAGCTGGAAATCGAAGCGAAAATTTTGAAACCCTTATGTATATTTGCATCATTATATATTTCTTACCCCACCCCCACATGATCCTATATCCATCACCAATCGTATACACATCGAATTGTGCTAATTTACTACAAAGTTACGCAAAGCAGCATCTACTATCTAAAATATGTACTGCGTGACTCTTAATACGTCCCTGCCGAATGCTACAGCGTTCGATGATCACGTGGTCTTGTTTATGTCTGGTCTATCTCTTATCTGAATATACTGTAGGTCTAGTTGTGGGTGCGAACGGAAGGCGAACTAGCTGGGCTATTAAGAAATAAATATGTTCTGCGCAGAGCGTGATATAATAATATTAATAATGAATTTTCTTTATTCAATTCTTTTACGCAATATGTCCGACATACAACAATAGGCATTGATAAGCGACTAAAATTTTGAAAACAGAGTCGGTAGAGTGTTACCATGATGGTATTTTTCATCTCAACCGTACATCCTAATATGAAATTGGCCTTTTTGAACGGTTCAAAAATGAATAATAAAGTTATCAGCGATCTATTGTATGTGGCCAATTCGATGCGTATTTGCCAAAGTAACGTAAGTTACCAAAAACGATTTCGGAGAAAAAACGTGTTTTTAATTTAACCTGTTTAAACTTTTTTCAATTGTGCAAAATTTACCAGGGTGTTTCTCTGAGGTCTATTTTAATAAAGAAAAATGATTGTTGAAGTTTTTCTATAGTTTTAGTGGTTAATTGATACTTACGTTATTTTACGGGTTCAGAAATCGCGAAGTCTTGATCAAAAATGTAACGTAAGTACACAGATACGTCAGTTTGGCGGCAAATTGTAGCACTTAAAGTATTTTGTAAAGAATTAAAAACTATCGTTTATTATTAAAAAAAACACAAAATAACGTTACAAAATTCTTGTACATCGCATTCCTCTTCAAATTGAACACCCACTGTCCCATTTGAGCTATCAGTACTTATTGGTACATTTATTTCTTCTTTCATAGTATGGTTACCATCATTTTCATAAGGACTCAAATTGTTAGAAGACAATAAAATTGATTGATCTATACTAAGTGACATATAAATCCGAACACCCAGTTTAAATGGTTTTATTTCAATAAAAGTTGGTGAATGTATTTATCTTACTGTAAATAACAAGTGAAAAAATTTTCAGTTGGACATTTCGGTTTTTATACTGCTTTTTTTTAATTCACTAACGCTCTAAAAATTAATATTTCAGCCGCAGTAAAGAATCAACGTTGGCGGATTTTGGTTCTTGACATCCTTTACGATCGGTTACGATGCTTAGAGTACGGAGACCTGTTCGATTTCGTCAACTTAGTGAGTTTGATAGGGTTCGTATAGAGGGACTTCGGGAAGCTGGACTTTCTTTTCGGGCAATTGCAGTTAGAATGCAAAGAAGTGTAGACACTGTGGTTAGGTGTTGTCAGGCATGGCTTCGAGAAGGCCGTACGCAAAGAGCAAGGGGCACTGGACGCCGCCGTAGAACAACAGACCGTGAAGATCGCCGCCTAAGATTATTGGCCTTAAGGGAACGTTTCTCCACTACCAGAGCCATTGCAAATGAATGGTTTGCAGAACACGGAAGACCTATTGGCATGCGAAGTGTTTACCGACGAATGAGAAGTTTTGGCTTGTTTTCATACCGGCCACACTGGGTCCTCCCTTTAACTCGAGAACACCGACGTAATTGCCTTGAGTGGTGCAGACAACGGTCACTCTGGGATCAGGAATGGAACAGTATTGTCTTTAGTGACGAGTCTCGATTTTGTTCAGGCATGCACGATGGTCGTGCCAGGGTTAGAAGGCGACGTGGTGAAAGGAGGAATTCACATTTTTTTGTTGAAAGACATGTTCATCACACTGTTGGAGTTATGGTTTGGGGTGCTATAGCTTATGATTCCAGGTCAACAAGATAATGCCCGACCACATGTTGCAAGAGTCACAATAGACTTCTTTCAACATAATGATGTCACATTGTTACCATGGCCACCAAGATCTCGCAACTTATCCCCAATTGAGCACATGTGGGATATGATGGGTAGGAGATTGCTCAATTTGCAACGTCCTCCTCAGACTCTAGAAGCACTTCGAGAGGAGTTGGTGGTTGCCTGGAATGAGATACCACAGGAGGACATTGACCACCTGATCAGAAGCATGCCTAGGCGCGTTGGAGAATGCGTAGCACATCAGGGTGCATCCACGCATTATTAAAGGTCAAAGGGCTTTAAAGCAGTGCAATGATTTTGAAATTTTTATCATTTACTTATTATGCTTCATTGAGTACTTATACAAAATTTTATTAAAATAAAACCATTTAAACTGGGTGTTCGGATTTATATGTCACTTAGTATATTTCGATTACGTCTTCATTAACTAAAGTAGTGTTTAAAATATTTTCGGAATTATCTAGATCAAAAATATTGTCACTTGAAATAATGGATATCGGCATAGACCAGATTTCTTCCTCAGAATAAACATTATTCGATTCATCATTTTGGATAAGAGCCGCCAAAATCGTTTTTGTTCGTGAACTGACCATAGACAGAATCTGAAAGTAACCCAGCATTTATGTTTACAATGTTTCATAGCTTCTATAAAAATTAGAATAGAAACAAATACAACAGTCTTTCTCTAACTTCAACCGATTCATTCCTGCAAATTTCTCACATACCTTGAGGTTATCACACAATCATTTGTAATAAATGAACGAAATTAAATATGAAATGGAATTTTATAGGTATGTACCTACATAATATCAGTTAAGATTGTAATATTTTTGAATTGTAACTATAAAAAAATGTCGTTATTATTTACTTACCGAAAATCATTAATTAGTCGATGGTAGCACGAACCTAACACTGTCGCAAGCCAAACAATGAGTGCGAAAATCAGACGTAAGTCGCAGAAACCGACAGGGACTTTATTATGGCGGTAAAAAACGTTAGCTTGCATTACTATGATGGAAATAGTGTTAAAGTTACGTTTCTCTTACGGATATGATTTAAAACATTCTGGACATACGTTTTCAAAAAAAGTTAAAAACAAAGGTTTAAAGTAAAAGCTAGGCTTCCTATACTTTGGCAGTACCTTTTCAACAATAAAATCCTTACGTTAATGGAAAAACATGATTTTCACCAAAAATGTCACTTACGTTACTTTGGAAAAAATGCATCGAATTTATTTCAAAACTATGAAGGTTGACTGTGTGGCAGAGTGGTGAGGAAGTGATTATGTAATGTTGAGTAACCACGACTTCAGCTTCTTTTTAAAATTATTCAGAGTATTGATTATTTCGAAATTCATATGGAAGATTATCGTATGTATAGCTTGGCAGCAGTATTTTTGTAGAGAGACGTAAAGTGCTTAGGTATAACTAATAATTCTACGTTTCTGGTAGCCAAGTTATTGATGTTTTCAAATTTGTTGACTTTATTCAAAAGAAATTCTGGTTTCTTATTTACTAGAATCTTATGAACCAAACATGAACTTTGGTATTTTCCGAGATTCTGCATGTTCTTTTTACAATTCTTTTTGAAAACATGGCTTATATGATCAAAGTTCCGTATACCTAGAGAAAAACGATAACAAGAATTTTGTAGCCGTTGTAACCTGTCTTTATCACTTTTTGTTATACCTGCCACATCCCACTTCAGTTGGCCCACTTCAAGATTTGTACCAAAATATGCCTTTATAAACTAAACATGACGATACTATTTACTTCTAAAACAATTTATTTTCTCAAAAACTATTTAGATACACTCTAGTCGTAAAAAATACATATTTGAAATCACTTAGACCTATAACTAATAGAACATCTGAACAAATAAACAATGTGCGAATAAATGCGCGAAGTTAACAAAGCAACAATTAAAAGATTACCTTTGGGTAACATCACTTTTATTTTTTATTACGGCTGACATTCTTTGAGGCATAGTGTTAAAAGGTTTGGCAAAAATTTGGTGTAAAGCAATCCCATATTTCTTGAAGCTTTTGTCTCAGTTAGGTGATTGTACGAGCAGGATGTTGTAGAACATTTTTCATCTCGTGCCACAAAGTTTCAATAGGTGACAGATCTGGAATGCTAGAAACCCATTTCAAAAGTGGTACATTATTTTCTTCCATCCATTTTATATCCTTTTTTGAGGTATGGCACGCTGCACTATCTGAAACACAAAATCTTGGCCGGATGTCAAACATTCTTCCATCACTGGTAAAAGCGATTCTTTTAAAATTGCCAAATATTTGTTTGTATCCACATTTCCATCAATAAAATCAAGTTTCCCTACTCATTTTGATGACATACTGCCCCAGACCATAATGGATGCTGGAAAATTCACTTTTCTCTTCAGATAGTCAACATGGAATGCTTCATTTTTTTTGCGAATAGCTCGACTGCGACTGTCACCAACACAAACTTCGAATCGGGCCTCATCACTCCATTGTATTGCACACCATTGTTGATGTGTCCATTGTCTATGTTCTTTAGTCCATCTAAGCCGATTTTTGTTTTGTAGTGGAGTTAATAGTGGCTCTTCTTTGGCCTATAAACAAGTTATGCAACTTTAGGGTTTTTACTTCAGTTTTTTTTATAAGGAAACTTGCCCTGCTAGTGCTAAATCCCAGTTTGTGAGCCTCTCTATGAGTTGTGGACCTCGAAATTCTCCTTCCAACAGCGTCACTCCACAGAGCACTTAATTGTAAATAATTGGCACGCCTGTTTTTTACGATTATTCTTCTTAATGCTCTTCAGTCGGCATTTGTGGTATTACTTTTTTCACATATCGTGGCTTAATATTAACCGAACCAGTTACGTTATATCTTCTAACAATATTTCTCACACTGTACCGCGATAAGTCTAACAAAGTTGCAATTTCTGAGTTTGATTTCCCAGAATTAAAAATTTTATTATCAGTAACCGAATTTTCTCACTAATAACCTTTCCTCTGCCCATTTTGAAAACCTTAACTAACCAAAACTATTTTAAACGTATTCTGACAGCTGTGATTAGTAAAAAAAATTGTCATGGCTTTTATTTTTCACAGCGTTATAGACTTATTTTGCATTAAAATGAAAATAGGTTGATATGCTGTAATTGCAACCTGTGTTATTTTTATGCTGCAAATTTGATTAGGGAGTGATAAAGTTGGTGAGATGAAAAAGGTTGTACGACAACATCCTGCTCGTACAATCACCGAACTGAGACAAAGGCTTCAAGAAATATGGGATTGTTTTACACCAAATTTTTGCCAAAACTTGGTTAACACTATGCCCCAAAAAATTGCAGCCGTAATAAAAAATAAAGGTGATGTTACCCAATGGTAATCTTTCAATTGTTGCTTTGTTAACTTCGCGCATTTATTCGCACATTGTTTATTTGTTCAGATGTTCTATTAGTTGTAGATCTAAGTGATTTCAAATATGTATTTTTTACGACTAGAGTGTTTTTGAGAAAATGAATTGTTTTAGAAGTAAACAGTTTCGTCATGTTTAGTTTATAAAGGCATATTTTAGTACAAATCTTGAAGTACGCCGACTGAAGTGGGAAGGGGCTCGTATGTCGCCCACCGTGATTAAAATGACGATCCGGCAATCAGCCGGAATACGTGCTATTCAAAAGTCTACCAGCATTGTGTGGAAAATTGGATAAACATAGGGTGAACCACTGAATCTGTGTACTTTCCATCTCCTTAACCGTCAACAAATGTATATAGCGCTGTTCTATGCTTTTGCTTCTTACGACAGTGGGTAAGGAAGCATTGTAATCGCGAAAACTTCCAAAAATTATTCTGAGGATATTTTACAGGATGTTTCAAATTCGACCCTTACCAATGGGATCCCGTAAACCGTGAAAGATACAAAGTTTAAATGGGGGAAAAGTTGCGCATTTAGGCAAACAAAAAGTAAAGTTATGCCGAGGCAGACAACATCTCAGAGATATACAAACCTTTTATGATAGTTTGACTTGTGGTTACGTAACTACTACAGAAGCCTGAATAGACACTTTTATTTTACTCATTTATACTTATACAGGGTGTTTCAGAACTGAGGGATCAAACTTCTAGGGGTCATTCAGTGTAACAGTAGAAAACATTTGAGTATAGGGACCCATATCCGGAAAAGGGTTACTACGTCACTACGGCCCTAAGACGCGTTAAAATTTAGAAAGACGATGAATTGCCTTAATAGGATTTAGTGCATTTAATTGTTGCCTTTTGTACCTGATATCATCACAACAATTGTTCAAAATGTCTTTCTCCAACCTGAATACGCCCATTTAAACGTCGCACATGATTTCGGCGGACTTGACTAACAATTTGATACTCGTTTTGTATGATTTCAAATGCTGCTGTAATTGATCCAATTAAGCCTTGCTCTGTTTCTACTGGAGTTTGGTAAACCAAAGACTTTACATGTCCCCACAGGAAAAAATCTAGCGACGTTAAATCGGGTGACCTAGGAGGCCAAAAAACTGCTCCATCTCTGGCAATCCAACGGTGCCCAAGCCGCTGAGCCAAATACTCACGTACTTAAAGCTACTACACACAAGCCGGCGGCAATGCCGCCGGGTTTATGCCGAGCGGCAATGCCGTCGGCAATACAAGGCGCCGGCACAAGCCGCCAAGCATCATTCCGGTTGTGACAGTCACATAGACGGCTAGTGAAGTGCAACACACAAACCGCACAACACTACCTCTCGAATGCCAGGAACGAAGTGACGCCGGCAAGCCGCGTAACCCGGCGGCTGCTTTGCGCGGCAAGGCCGGCGGCTTTGTATGCCGCCGGGTGCACGGAGGCTTAGCCGGCGGCTTGCTCGGCGGCACTGTGTGTAGCAGCCTTTATACAGCAAAGTGAGCCGGCGCTCCATCATGCCACGAGGTATGTCTTTTAAGTTTTGCATATAGAAACATAGTAGGCCACGCGGATCGAACGTGAGTACTGAATGTTAACCTCACTCTTTAGTAAAATTAAATTCAAAGTTTCACAACAATACGTGCAGTATTCGCACTACAGTGAATTTTCAAGTGTCACCAAGTCATTAGAAAAATGGAACTCAATCCAGAACATTTTCGCGCCATAATTTATTACAACTTTCAGAGACAATTATCGCAACAAGAATGCCTTGCTGAGTTACTGTCTGTTTTCGGCAACGAAGCACCACTTCAGCCGACAATTTCCCGTTGGTATGGAGAATTCAAACGAGGACGGGTGAGTCTTAGCGACGATCCCAGGGTGGGTGCACCAAAAACGGCAGCCACCCAGGAAAACGATTGAAGATAGACATGTTACATATCGCGAGATTGAGGTCTCCTTGAAGATCTCAAAGACCTCAATTCAAAAAAATTGACTTGAAGAATTAGGAGTAAGAAAATTAGTTTCTCGTTGGATACCTCACCTGTTGACTGAAGATCAGAAAGCAGTTAGGATTAATTGGTGTCAAAAAACGCTTGACCGTTTCAATTCCGGAAACTCAAAAAGGTGACCTGTCGGGCACAGCTAATAGATATATTTCACTGGCAGCATATTTAGTAATGATTATCTCAGCCAGCAAATATCACATGCATACCAATGCACACAATCATCCAGATGCGATCTTGCTATTCAACCAACTTTCTTCTCAGAGATGAAAACTATAGACTACTCGGCTTCACAAAACATATGCAACCAACAATGCGTGTAATTGAGCAATTCCTGCATAGATGGACGCTCACAACAATCCTAGTGAGCAAATGTACAGTATATTCAGATAAGAGATAGACCGGATGTATACAAAAGGTTCGGGTGATTTTCACGCTAACGCCGCCGTCTCGACGTAAAACAGGAGCCCTCATTGGTCAATTCGCAATTAAATGCCTATGTTATGCCGAGCGGCAGAGCAGTCGTATCAAGGCAGAGTCACATTCAGGTTCAGGCGTGTTACGTATGTCGTGTGCATCATTGCAATTTGATATTTCTTTGGACGTTTTCGTTTGTTATCTTATTAAGTTGTTGAGTTTGTCGTTGTTATTGTTATACCTTGTTATTGATTGTTATTGTTATCAACTGCTTGCGCAAAATGCCCAGTAGTACAGATACTGCCGATGAAGTTGTAAACTCCTGTAGTCCACCTAGGAAACGCTCTAAAAAAAGGCACCTGAGTGCAGAAATGAAAGAGGTCATTTTGAATATATATAAGATCGAGCGCGAGGAGAACGAGGCATCAACCATCAAATAAATTGTTGTGAAGGTTTCTCACAAAGTTGGGGTGTGTCGCGCATCAGTGTTTAATGTGTTAAGACAATACAAAAAAAATCACACCTTTTCTGAGCCAATGACCAGTAAACATCGCAAAAGTATTGTTAAATCATTGGATGAAGCTGATAAGCATGCGATTAGGAGGAAAGTGCATGAATTCTTCTTTAGGAATGAAATACCTACTATAGATAAAGTACTGCAGGAGGTAAATGGAGATACAACGTTGCCAAATTTCAAACGATCAACTTTCCATGCGTTACTGAAGTATTTAAATTTCAAATGGAAAAAACGGGGTCGTAATAGTTTACTACTGGATAGAGAAGAAATTGTGCTATGGAGGAGGGATTATTTAACAAAAATTGGGAAATATAGAAATCAAAACAGGAAGAATTATTACCTTGATGAAACGTGGGTAAACGCAGGACACACTACAAGTAAAGTATGGGTTGATGATTCTGTAACTTCATCCAGGAGGGTCTTTCTAGATGGACTGTCCACCGGATTAAAAGATCCAGCAGGTAAATACGAGTAATAGACAACAATCGGATGTTTTTCAAACCTTGGGAACAAGGTTCTAAACATTAATTCCAGGGGGCAGATAAAACATATTACAAGTAACAAAACTTTTATAACTTTCGATAAAATGCGTGGATGTTTTATTGTCATTTTCATTTGTTAGAACTTTTTTAAGCCATGTTTTTTTGTGTTTTCGATATTTCAATAATTTTTTAATATAATCTTAAAATATGTCGAATATTATAAACTTAAAAAAAGCTACTAAGTTTTATATTGTGTACCGTTCCTAATATTTCTAATCATTTTAATTCATACTTTAAGCTTTATAAAGTTATAATTTGTTAATATTAATATTTGCGCGTATTTCAGGTTCCTGATCATTCATTTTTTAAAGGTTTATAACTTTAAATTAAATTGTGAAGCGCTGAGTAATCATACGACGTTTAATATTCTTTCTTTCAAGATGACTAAGTAATCCCAATTATAGCAATCTGATACTCATGCCTCAATGTTTTTTCGCTGAATGTGATGAAAACATTTGAAAAAGGTTCGCTTATTGAAATAAATCTACACCAGTTAGTACTTCGATTTCCAGGTAAAGGGAAAAGGCTCATTATCTGCCATATTGGCAGTGAGGATGGATTTGTTGTTGACGGTCTGTGGTGCTTTGAGTCTAAGAAAACTGGAGATTACCACGAGGAAATGTGGTTTTCAAAAATTTTACCGAACTTAGAGGAAAACGCAGTAATTGTGTTGGATAATGCGCCTTATCATTCTCGAAGAATGGAGAAGGTCCCAACAACGGCTTCAAGGAAAGTTGATGTTCAAAATTGGCTCCGCTCGAAAAATATCAACTTTGAAGAAGCAATGCTGAAAGTACAATTATTAAGAATTGTCAAGGATCACAAGGCGGAATATCAAAAATACGCCATTGACGAAATGGCAGCAAGTCAAAATAAAACTGTGCTCCGTTTACCTCCATACCATTGCGAGCTCAATCCCATTGAGCTCATATGGGCAGAGGTTAAAAATTATATAGCTAAGCACAATACAACTTTTAAATTTTGTGACCTCAAAGGACTTTTCAAAGAAGCACTAGAATTAATAACAGCGCAAAAATGGGAAAACTGTATTAAGCACGTGAAAGACAAAGTTGAAAAGAGAATGTGGGAACTGGACAATATTTTAGAGGAACAAGTCGAGCCATTCATTATTGACGTTGGTGCTTCAGGCAGTAGCGATGATGAAAGCTCATCAAGCTCATCTTTCCCATAAAAGATGTCGTTCATCAAATTCGGTAAGTTATAAGTAATTATAAAGCTACTGTATTTTTTAATTAATTATTGACATTTTTGAACCCATTTTGGCAAAACCTATTCAAGAATCTACTTTCTGACAATGTTCAACCATGCACATTTTTTTACGTTTTGAACGTTTTAATTTGGTTACATATTTACCTAGAAATCAGAAAATATACTAATCAATATTCTAAAAGCAATTTTAAGAGATATACGATTATTTTTAATTTAGGCTAATTTAAACGCCATTTTGAGATTATATTCGACTGTATTTCACCAAACATCAGGCGGCATCCGAAGCTGGAAATCGAAGTGAAAATTTTGAAACCCTTATGTATATTTACATCATTATATATTTCTTACCCCACCCCCACATGATCCTATATCCATCACCAATCGTATACACATCGAATTGTGCTAATTTACTACAAAGTTACGCAAAACAGCATCTACTATCTAAAATATGTACTGCGTGACTCTTAATACGTCCCTGCCGAATGTTACAGCGTTCGATGATGACGTGGTCTTGTTTATGTCCGGTCTATCTCTCATCTGAATATACTGTAGAATGACTGTCTGCACCATAAAAACTACCTAGTCTGCAAGATGATAATTTATAGTTTTTTTTAACGTTCTATAGGTTTTTTACAGTATGCCAGTATACCGTTGCTATCAAGTGCGTAATTCAACGAAACGTCTCTCTCATCACGTGTTGCTATTTTGCACTTTTACGACCGAAAACTGCATTCGGTTGAATCATTGCAAAATAGCTTACGAAGCATTCCCAATCGCTAATCGTATTATTTAAGGGCAAATTCGTGCCGAACGTCTTTTTCAAACATCAAGTCCTCTTCCTTCTTGACGACGGCAGCTCACCTATGCGGAAAATAAATCACCCAAATTTAATTTGTACCAAATAAAACTTTATTTTCTCCCCGCACCAGGGCCGTGTTATGCTTGCTAATCATATTCCAAAAAATGGCGGAGGGACCGATCCGAGAATGTAACGAGATCGAGCGGGGAAATCGCTGCAAAATTTTCGTGTTTTATTTTTATGGGGCAAATATGGAGGCAGTCGGGGTCGGAAAAGCTACACGCATTTCGCATCCCACATCAACAAACGGGAAAGACATTGTGAGTGTTTACGAGAACGTATCGCTACTACCTTCAATAGGGAGCATGCGATGTTTTTATTTTCAATGATTTTGGAGGATAGTTTAGGTAGTAATAAAAAAACTAATTAGAATTTTTTAATTCCTACTAACGTGGAAGTTTTGTAATCGCTCAAAGATTTCTAAAATGGGATATCGTCGCTGGTATAATGAAACCTCCTTAATAAAAATATAGTAACTGTTCTGAATAAACATGCTCCAATAAAAACAAAACAAATAACCGAAAAACCTTATGTAAAGCTCATAAAAAATTTCAAAAATCAAAATCACGGGCTCATTTTGAATATTATAAACAACTAAGGAACTATACAAAGCATGCAATTATCCAAGAAAAAAATACATTCTTTAACTTACTCTCAACAAAGAAAGGTAAGGAATTTTGGGACACTACCAAAAAGCTCAACATAACATGCAAGAAAACTCACTCAACTATATCCGAACACTTACAAGATTTAAATGACATACACAATTACTTCCAGCAGACCGACAATTTACCAGACACTGCTTCCCAAGAATTAATCAACTTTTACAAAAACAATGTAAACATTAACGATTCTCTTAGCTTCCAACTATTAGACAGGGCCAGTCTAATTAAAATTGTAACTAATATCTCATCAAATGCCATTGGAGAGGATGGTTTCTCTATGAGAGACCTAAAGTTATGTATCCCATTTTGTACGAATGCCTTGCTGAATATAATCAACACATGTATTTTGGGGGGATTATTTCCAGAAATATGGAAGAAAGCTATTGTTAAACCCTTACCAAAAATAGCAGAACCTAAAGAATTTACAGACTTGAGGCCTATTAGCATATTACCCGCTACATCCAAAATTTTAGAAAGGAATATTTATAATCAAATTAGATTTTTTTATGACACAAACGATATCATACCAGACAGTCAATCCGGTTTTAGAAAAAACTTTAGCACAAGTACATCATTAGTTAATATCTTGGATGATATCAGACATCATCAAGAACAAAAAAATAGTACGTGCATGGTTCTTCTCGACTTTAGTAAAGCGTTCGACACTCTGAATCATGAAATGTTACTAGCTAAGTTACATTACCAGGGGTTTTCCAGAACTTCGTAAATCTAATAAAAACATACTTAAGCAACCGTTCAAACTGTGTTATGTTAGCAAATGATTCTGCTATTTACAAAACCGATTTTAAACCTACAAAAAGAGGAGTTCCTCAAGGTTCAATTTTATATCCTTTGCTCTTTTCAATCTACATATCTGACATGGTCAAATCGGTAAAATTCGCAAAGATAAAACAATATGCAGATGACTCACAAATATATCTCCCTGTCAATAAAACCACAATCCATATTGCACAACAACAACTAAATTCAGATCTCCAAAGAATTGACAGATTTGCAAAGCATCACAATCTTAAACTAAACCCCTCAAAATCGCAAGTAATGGTTATGAATAAAAACAGTACTGAAAGAGAACATTTTGAACAAAATTTAGTAATTTCTATTATCAATGACAGAATCCCCATAGTTCAGGAGGCAAAAAATCTAGGCATTATATTTGATAGCTCGCTTGGCTTCGGGAGTAATATAAAAAACAGAACAAATTTAGCTTACATGCGACTAAAAAATATAAACAAATTAAAAAAACATTTATCAGCCAAACAAAAATATTATTTGTATAATACCTTACTTTTATCACTTTTTGACTATGGAGATGTCGTCTATGGTGATTCGCTATCGTCGCGAACCAAAAAATGCATCCAAAAAGTTCAAAATAGTTGCATGAGATTTGCATTTGGAATTCCATATCGAAACCATATCACTCGTTATCTGAATAACTACAACATATTAAACATGACGAATCGCAGAAAATATCACATTTATTCTTTTATCTATAGGGTTATAAAAACAGGTCAACCGCCCTATTTAAGAGAAAGATTTGTGCCTTTGCCTAGTGCCCAGAGAAGTAGAAATAATCTCAATTTTATCGTACCTAGGCATAGAATCGTTTGCCTATGTGGCGGTTCACTTATGGAATAATTTACCAACTTCAGTTAAAAGCTCATCGTCAAAAACATTCTCAAAACTGACAAAAACGTTGTTACAGAATCACCAGCTACTTTAGCAGCGTTTGTGTGAGCAAAAATATCGTTTTTACATTCCTACTCGATGACAGGTTGTATAGATTCGTTTTTCGCGTCCGTTGCCAGCTCCCGGGGGTTCTCACTTCGTTTTTGCCTTTTTTGTGTATCACCGCCTCTTCATTTGCCTCTTTATTGTATTTTTTATTTTGTTTAAGAACTCTTAGGGTATTCAGGGCTTTCTCGCATGGACTCTTTGTATTAGAGGGTCCAATGTATCGGTTTTATAATCGAGAGACTGTACTTTTTCGTCATTACTCTATATGTAGAATTTCTTTTGTTTATGATGTTTATTCATGACGAAATAAATATTTTGAATTTGAATTTGAATTTTGAATTTGGTATGATGAAACCTCCTATGTAACAATTTTTCCACATTCTGAATATGTGTATAGTCAAATACGAGCTCTATGATCTGATGTTCAATTTTGTAGAGGTTTACTAATCGGTGTGAATTGGGGCGAAACCAATTTTTCAAATGTCATTCTGTGAAAACTGCTTCTAAACATATACGAGTTCACGTCAAAACAAGGACGATATTTTCTTTTTGGGATGGCATTGCATCCGGAAAAACCATGTCACTCATTTCCGTCGGTCTGTCCGCCTGTTTGTCGGTTAGCACTTAACTTTTTATTCACGTACTACCTGTAAGGAATATAATAATAATAATATTTATTCACTCAATGTACAAAGATAACAAACAATATGAGTAAATAAATATAAAATCAAAACAGGCCCAATAGAAGGCATCGCCTGAACATGGACCAATAAATTTAAGTTGAAACTGTAGAATGCAAATGACAAAACAAAAAAGGACAAAAATTAGTTACAGTAGATTATGTATTTAGTTGATGTTCGTATTTATGAGTTTATGAATTTCAGTCCTAGATATAGAATGTAGCCACTTTTTTAAATTTCTTTTGAAACAATTTCCGAAACGTAAATCTTTTAAGTCTTTAGGTATAATTTCATAAAATTTAGGCGCTAAATAGAGATATGATCGCTGCATTATAGATTTATGCGGTTGAGGAACTACTGTGCCACGAATTTTGTACCTGGTATAATGATTATGTTTAATTTTTTGGTCGGTGTTTACAAATTTATGGTAGTGAGTGATACTGTGTAAGAAATAAAGCTGTCTTATATCATATATTCGAACATCTGCGTATAATTTTTCAGAGGGATAAAGTTTCGGTTTTTTAAATATCATTTTTAGAATACTTTTTTGAAAAACATCTAAATTATAGATATGTGAGGAACATGCAGCTCCCCATGCTAATATACCACATGTGAGATCAGGCTCAATCAGTGCATGGTATAATGTTCGAAGATATTTTTCTGTCAATATATTCCCAAGGTATTTAATTTTGTAGGATACAAATCTAACTTTCTTTAAAATATAATTGACATGGATGTCCCATCGTAAGTGAAGATCCAAGACCACTCCAAGGTATTTTATGTTGGGCACTCTATTAATTTGCATTTTTTGATCATTAATATTGAAGGAGAAATTTGTGTAATTTGGCAGATGTCTAGCATAAGATCCAAATGGTAAAAAATGTGTTTTAGAGTAGTTAATGCTTAATTTTCTACTGTTAAACCACCGAATAATTTTGATAAAATCATTTTCAATTACATTTTTCAGATCACACCAGTCAGTGCCTTCATATAATATTGCAGTATCATCTAAAAAACTAGTTATTTTGCCAACACAATTAATTTGGAAAATATCATTTAAATATATATTGAATAACAGCGGACCTAAGACAGTTCCTTGTGGGACACCACACTTAATATACATTTCTTTACTAAATGATCCTGATATCTGCACAGATTGTGGGCGATTTGACAAATAACTTTCGATCAGTGAGTACGCGTTTCCTCTGAAACCAATTCTCTCCAATGCTTCTAATAATAATTTGTGATTAACTGTGTCGAAAGCTTTCTTTAAATCAACAAAAATGCAGATTGAAGGGATTCTGTTATCAATATTTTGATGTATTTGATTTACAATTTTAGTTATTGCGTCCGATGTAACCTTCCCTTCTGTAAATCCATATTGATTTTCACTTAAAATTTTGAATTTTGTGAGGTATCGAATCATTCTAGTAGATAAACTTTTTCAAAAACCTTTACTACACTGGATATTATTGATATTGGTCTATAGTTGTTAACATCTGTTTTTGTTCCTGATTTATGTATCGGTATTATATTACCTTTTTTTAAAATTGAGGGATATATGCCAGATTCAAAGCATTTGTTGATTAGGTAAGTGAGTGGTTCTGTTATGTCCTCGGCTATAATTTTCAAATGCTCGCTTTTAATACCATCGAACCCAGGACTTTTCCGATTTTTTAAGGACATAACAGTGGTGTATACTTCACATTGCTCGACTTTATCCAAAATAAATGATTTCAAAGTTCTTTTTGGAGGCTGAGTATTTTGTACATTTGCTTGTATATTACTTGCTAAATTTTCGCCTATGTCAGTAAAGAATTGTACAAATTCATCGCATATCTGTTGAGTATTTTTTAATACTGTTCCCGATGTTGTATTTAACTCAGTGACACATTCTTTAACTTTTGTTTTCCCAGTAATCTCACCGATAGTTGTCCAAAGCCGCTTAGGATCATTTAAGTTATTATTCAATTTATTTAGGTAATGTTTTCGTTTGGTTTGCCTTACAAGCTCTATAAATTTATTTTTATATTGGTTATAGCAGTCGGTATTCTCTGTAGTTGGCGTTAGTTTCATTACATTATATAGTCTTTCTTTTTCTATTGCCGATGTTATTAATCCTTTGGTAATCCAGGCATTTCTGCTTTTCTCTTTGTGACTAATTATTACTTTATTGGTACTAATATGTATTAGTTTTTTTATTTTCTCTATGAACAGTCCCGTTGCTTTGTCTATATTATTTATAGAGTATAATTGTTCCAGGATTCTTGTTTGACATTTGATATTAGTTTTGAATTGTCGAAAAAAAATTTGTAATTTTCCTGGTTGTTACTAACGGTAAGGATGTTAGAATGTTTTTCATTTGAAGATATCAGTAAAATAGTGGAGAAGTGGTCAGTAATATCGCTTTCTAGGATTATTGGTATACAAGTAATTTTGTTGGATAGGTCTTTCACAAAGCAGTGATCTATACATGTGCCACTGATGGACCTTGTAGGTAGGTTTATATAAGACAGAAATCCGTTACTTGATAGGATATTCAAGTATTCATTTGTGATGGGATCATCGTCCAAAATATTTATATTGACATCTCCCAAGAAAATATGTAGCTTTAAATGAACTTTATTTCGATTTTGAAGAAAAAATTCGATATTCTTTAAAAACTCGTGGGGTTCTGAACATGGCGGACGATAAATTGGAGATACCTCAATTTTGTTATGGTTAATTTGGATCATTATGTTTAAAATTTTGATTCCATCGGTGAAAGTGAATGTATCATGATTATATTGCAGTTTATTTCTTACAAAAACTATCACCCCATCGTTTTGGTTATAAGTGCCAAAGTTATATACCTGTTATACTGCTGATTGAAGCAAGAAATATCAGCCACTTGCCATGTTTCAGTTAAAACTATTAGATCAAAATTTTACCATATTTGGTCGAGTAGTATTTTTAAGTAATCAATGTTGTGTTTTATACTCCTTATGTTCATATTAAAAATTCGAAATTTTGCATCAGAATTTTGTGTACATAAATTAAGTTCATCGACGTTTTGTGCTATATTTGTTGCAATATCTACTTGGAATTTGGAAATCATTAATGTATTTATTTACTGACATTTTTAGGTCCTCTTTAGAGATAAGAGTAGTAAAAGATGAACTTGAATTTTAAAAAAAGTATCCTTAAGTTTTGTTGTTCCTGATAATATTTGTACGATGGACAGTTTTTGTCGGTAGGTGAGTGGTTAATATTATAATTTTTTTTAAATCTTTCATTTCCATATCTACAGTTGCAGCATTCTATTGATACATGCTTACAATTTTCTCCTTCGTGACCGTTGCCACAGTTGGCGCATATCTTCTCATTCCTGCAATTCTTTTCTGTATGATTAAAACGGTAGCATTTTCTACACTACTTCATGCTAGTTAACACTTTTTTAAGTAGGTCTTAAATAGTCATTTGTTCTATTAGACCAAACAAATAAATACCCACTATATTTTTTAAGACCTAAGAGAGCGCAAAACTTAATTTTAAAAGTATATTCATCCTCACGATCCAATAATTTGAACAATTTTTTAACCTTGAGGAATTTAGTGCGTATTAACATAAAAAAATGTCTCTTTCTTCGCAACAATAAACTCAGGAATACATTGCCAGAATAATAAATTTTGCGTCAATTTTTTGAGGAATTCTAGTTACTTTTAGTTCATTTTCCTAGATACCAACCTCTGTTATTTGATACGTTCACGTTTTGTGATTTGAGATTGAAATTATAATCTTCGTCGTTTAGTTTGGTTTCAATTTAGGATTTCATATTTCAACAGAACTTATATAAGTATACTGTCATCTTTTTATTGGTTAGATTCTTCATACATAGGTTACCTTTTGGTTTTGTTATTTGAAGTTAGCTTGAAGACGTTCAACAATCTTCCTGATAGTTTATCCGTTAGTTTATTTGACTGTGTAAAGCCATATTTTGCTCATTCATTAATATGCTCTGACCTGTTACTTCTACTAGTTTGCAAAATATAAGAATTATCATTATGGTGTCATCTGAAAATGTAGGAACACATCGATAAAGATCCCAGAGAATATGTGAATTAGAGCGCCCAGGGACACAATATACGCAAGACTTTGTAATCGTGTTACTTCTGTTCTTGTCTTACTATTCTTTTCTTATGTCTATTATTATATCATATACACTGTACCTACATAGAAGCTTGGTGTTCCTCAATGTGTCAATTTTCGGCAAGTTTGTGATTCTTGCTTTCACGAATCCAACGTCCATGATTGTTTTCTTCAATAAAACGAGAAAACTGTTTGTTTACAATTTGTATCACATCATGGTCGATAGGTTTTTCATCGTTTTATATTAAAAACAAAAAAAATCAATCATCATATATTCATCTTGCGCTTTCAAAAATTGAAATTGATATATACTAAGTGACATATAAATCCGAACACCCAGTTTAAATGGTTTTATTTTAATAAAATCTTGTATAAGTACTCAATGAAACATAATAAATGATAAAAATTCCAAAATGATTGCACTGCTTTAAAGCCCTTTGACCTTTAATAATGTGTGGATGCACCCTGATGTGCTACGCATTCTCCAACGCGCCTAGGCATGCTTCTGATCAGGTGGTCAATGTCCTCCTGTGGTATCTCATTCCAGGCAACCACCAACTCCTCTCGAAGTGCCTCTAGAGTCTGAGGAGGACGCTGCAAATTGAGCAATCTCCTACCCATCATATCCCACACGTGCTCAATTGGGGATAAGTCGGGAGATCTTGGTGGCCATGGTAACAATGTGACATCATTATGTTGAAAGAAGTCTATTGTGACTCTTGCAACATGTGGTCGGGCATTATCTTGTTGGAAAGTTGGAACTGCCAGGGTGAAAAGATAGGGTAAAAGATGGGGTTCTAGAACTTCGTGGATATAACGCTGCGCGTTCATGTTACCTCTGATGAAGATTAAAGGTGACCTGGAACCATAAGCTATAGCACCCCAAACCATAACTCCAACAGTGTGATGAACATGTCTTTCAACAAAAACTGTGGATTCCTACTTTCACCACGTCGCCTTCTAACCCTGGCACGACCATCGTACACACCTAAACAAAATCAAGACTCGTCACTAAAGACAATACTGTTCCATTCCTGATCCCAGAGTGACCGTTGTCTGCACCACTCAAGGCGATTACGTCGGTGTTCTCGAGTTAAAGGTAGGACCCAGTGTAGCCGGTATGAAAACAAGCCAAAACTTCTCATTCGTCGGTAAACACTTCGCATGCCAATAGTTCTTCCGTGTTCTGCAAACTATTAATTTGCAATGGACCTGGTAGTGGAGAAACGGTCCCTTAAGGCCAATAATCTTAGGAGGCGATCTTCACGGTCTGTTGTTCTACGGCGGCGTCCAGTGCCCCTTGCTCTTTGCGTACGGCCTTCTCGAAGCCATGCCTGACAACACCTAACCACAGTGTCTACACTTCGTTGCACTCAGCTTCCCGAAGTCCCACTACACGGCCCCTATCAAACTCACTAAGTTGACGAAATCGTACAGGTCTCCGTACTCTAGGCATCGTAACCGATCGTAAAGGATGTCAAGAACCAAAATCCGCCAACGTTGATTCTTTACTGCGGCTGAAATATTCATTTTTAGAGCGTTAGTGAATTGAAAAAAAGCAGTATAAAAACCGGAATGCCCAACTGATAAGGCTGAAAATTAAATTTTTTCACTTGTTATTTACAGTAAGATAAATGCATTCACCAACTTTTATTAAAATAAAACCATTTAAACTGGGTGTTCGGACTTATATGTCACTTAGTATATTTCGTTTTCCTCAACCAAAATTTGTGAAACTAGTTATGACTTAAGTAGTCTATTTTTTGTACCGTCCTTGCTAGGCTCAACACCTGCTAATATTTTCACATGTACTTTCCATATCTTTCTCAGCTAACGGTGATATTTCAGTCACGTGTAAAGGGTTGGTTGCAAATAAGAAAGCATTTTATAGCCTGATCGTGTTTCAGCCGTTGCGTTATTTACAACCACGTGCGTTCTTGCCGTTTTGCCTCGAATGCTTGTAACAGCGCGTTTAAGCACATTTTTTCTGTCGACATTCGGTGGATTTGATCTGGAAACTGTGACATTCATATCTAATATTTTGATATCATTTTGGAAAATTCAGTCTGGGATGGATGACTATAAACAAATGCTTATGAGCACTGCCCGCCTTTAATATATCGATAGATGCATCTAATAACATTGTAAGTCACAAATGTCAACCTTTCAGCAAAATCAATCGAACTTTTCAACATTAAATGTATTATTGTGGCATATAGTACAAATGGCACTGGAAAGGTGTAGAATACAATATTTCACGTACTTGGAGAAAAATCATAGAGAAAAGCAAAAAATAGATCAATGCAATGTGAACAGCTTTTATTTTTTTATCATGGTAAGATGCGTAAAAATATTCTTCATTGGTACGTCAGCATTTTTTAGAAATTTCAAAGGCAACTACTAATGCTGTTAAAGGATTCATTTTACCTGAGTTACTTTCCAGAGCTTCCAGCATTGCAAAATAACGTTACATTTTGCTACCAAATGTATTGATCTCCAGTAATGATGATGTTTTAGGATTATTTAAGCTTTAAATCAATAAATCTTCAAAACTACTGAACTGAAGTACATTTATTTTATATCATTATAAAGGGAATTGAAAGACCTTTAAAATAAGGTATCACTCGACCCCCCTTTCCATTTAAGATTTTGGGGGTGGTGTCACCCCCGCTTAGGGGGTGATATTTTGCGAAACCTCCCCCTCGAAAACAAAATCGACGGGACTCAAAAAAAAACTGACCTGCCAGTAAATGCGTCTGTTTCGTTTTCGATGTGCCACCCTGTATATAAGGATTATGGTTATCGGCGTTGCGAAAGGTCGCGTACCTCAACATTGGGTTCATGTGACATCTGTAACCTGTCCAGTGGTTTTTATGCTGACTACAAATGGTTTCTCGATGGAAAAATTGTATGACTGCACCTATCAGCAGCTATTTCGAGTAGACCCGCGGCAAAACTTGACAGTTGCTATCACCAAAAATTATACCTTTGATAACAAGTAATTATCGTCTCTTAGGACACCATTAATCTGTTACTCATGAAATAGACTTGTCAAATACCATTCGGGCATCTAATTTTTTCCTGCAAAAAAAAAATCAAAAAAACACATTGCAAAGTAATATGTTTTTAACAAAAAACATTCTAGCTGGTGCAAAAATCCTCGTCTTCGATCAGATTTTGTACTATACTGCAACTATTTAAAACTGTAATGACTCATACGCGTGATCAACACGTGATCAGAGCTCGATCCCGGCTTTCTTCCAGTACAGCCATATAGCGTACGACATATGTGGTTTCTGTGGCTTTGCGGTGGTCAACAGCACAGACAGAGTTGGAAATAATGGCTGATTGTTGTCCGCCGGTAGAACCAATGAAATCAAAGACGCGCCTCGACCGGCAGACTCATATGCGTCGGCAACGCATTGGAACGTGTTTCGTTGAGCGATCGCATATTGTGTGTTTTTATAAGAATTGTTGTGTGATTGTTATTGTTGTGGTTTCTGTGGTTACTGTTTTGGTTATACTTAACCATGGAGAGTACAAATGGCACGAGTGGAAGTACTGAAAGCCAGGGAACAAGTAGAAGGCTTCGTAAAGCACTGAAGAGGGACGCGAAAGAAATCGTGCTCAACGTGTTCAATTATCTGAACAGAACTATGTCGCAGGGAGATGCACTCGCGCGTTGTGAAAGTATGAGAGGCATTCCAGAGTGGACCATTCGCAGGGTGGTGCATGAAAAGAAGAAAACTGGAGCTACTACTGATCCAAAGTTTAATTTGAAGTGACGAAAGGCCGTTAAATTGGATGACGATAGTAAAATGGCGTTAAGGCGAACCGTACATTCATTCTTCTTTAGGAATGAGATACCAACCCTCAAGGCTGTACATGCAGCGATCAAGAAAAATGAAATTATACCCCAAATGAGCGTCGAGGTAATGAGGAAATCCCTGCACGAAATTAATTTTCGTTACGAAACGCATAATCGGAAGTCAGTATTGATAGAGAGACCTGAAATAGTCGCCTGGCGTCGAAAATACCTACGCGAAATGATTGAATATAGGCGACAAAGCAGAAAAATCTATTATTTGGACGAGACATGGGTAAATGCAGGTCACACCGTTAAAAAAACCTGGATAGACAAAAACGTAGTGAGTAACCGACAAGCAAGCATTGAAGGTTTGTCAACAGGTCTTCGTGGACCGTCAGGGAAAGGTCAAAGATTGATCGTAACTCATATTGGTAGCGATAGTGGCTTTTTAGAAGAGTGTGACTTGATTTTCGTCTCTAAGAAAGGAGGTGATTACCATGACGAAATGAATGCCAGCTGCTTCGAGAGCTGGTTTCAAGGGGTGCTTCAGCGAGTTGAGCCCAACTCTGTGATCGTCATGGATAATGCTTCCTAGAATAGTCGTCGAGCCGAACGTGTACCGACTATGGGATCTCGAAAAAGTGACATGCAGCAATGGTTGCGCGAAAAAGGAATCCCGTTTGACGATTCATGTGTGAAAGCGGAATTGTATGAAAAAATTAAACAGCACAAACCTGTGAACATTAGTTACGTGACTGATGAGATGGCCCGTCAATGTGGTGTCACTGTGCTGCGGTTACCGCCCTACCACTGTGAACTGAACCCAATAGAACTCATCTGGGCTCAAGTGAAGGGTTATATAGCGCGCCATATCACAACCTCCAAATTACCAGACGTTAAGGTTTTACTTGAGACTTCCATACAGCTAGTAACGCCCGAAGCTTGGCAGAATGCTATCCGTCATGTTGTGATGGAAGAAACAAAAATGTGGTAGCTTGACCACCACATCGACACCATCATAGAGCCAGTTATAGTCAATTTCAACGAGGAAAGCGATAGCGACAGTTTATTACTGTCAGATGTAAGTGGAAGCGACGATGAATAAAGGTAATTCCCAAATTTTTGACTTACAATATGTTTCAAACCACTCTTTATTAAGCTAAGCTAAATCTAGTTCACCCATGTTAAACATTCATACCCCGCCTATGAACAGCCGACTACTGGTAGTTAAGTGATGTTCACATGAACATCGATGAGTCATTACAGTTTTAGATGGTTATAGTATAGACGGTGTCACTAACCCAATTTCATTAAATTTGGACGTATGCGGTTTTTTTCAAACTCGCCTGAATTATATCCAGTTTTTTAATTACCATATATTCCGATGCTCCGTCTGTACGTTCCTCGGTCACGTATAAGGAGCACGTATGAAGCAAACGCACGCCTGCCTCAGCTCGAGAAACATACAAAGTCAGCAATCTAAGTGTGGGGTATCAAAGTTTAACACAGCAAGACATTATGGAAGGTGCTGCACATGCATTATGTACGGAGGAAAAACAGTTGCATGGCCGCCAAATTTTACGACCTTCATATTTTACTGCACTACTAAAACTTTTAATAGTCTGCGGTGGAATCTATAAAAATATCTCCTGAATTGGTTGTAAAAATAATGGACTGGCTAGGGCTACTTGGAAGCTATCATCCAGAATCGATTGTCTGACCAAAGCAGTCTTTATTATAGTCTTCGGTTTTATTTGTGAGAAAATGTATGTTTATGGGGGATAATTTTCTCATTTTGTGTCCAATATCTCAGATTCACAAAGTTTTTAGGCGACCAGCACAATCTAGGCTGTCAGTTCGATTTTCTGAACGCTGCTCATCCATATTGAACAAAAGAAATTTTACTAGTTGATAATGACGAGTAGGCCATATCTACTATAGCACCAGAATCGCCGGCATTTATCGGCCACAGCTGTGACTCGGCTGTGAAATAAGAACTTCTAACCAACGAGATCAGACTAGGTAGAATGAGTAAGTCGATAATTTGCATCTGCCTAAAGTCTTATAGGCTATAGTCAGGATGAAAGTTCATACTACAAATCGATCACGCCCTAAGTTTGACAGTTGTTGACATTTCATGTGAAATTCTAGTTTTTCGCGAAAACATAATATAAAAGCGCGTGGGTTCCAAGACAGTCCTAGTGATCCAAACAATTGTAAAAAAATGGTGAATGTTAATATAGAATGCAACAAGTCGCTTAAACAGTATAATCGATCGGTGTTAATATATTATAATCATCGGAGTTGGGAAAGAGCATGTGCCTCAACCTGTGAGGAAAATTTGTTCTGCTTATTTGGAAAACGGAAAGTATTCTAGACAAACCAAATGGTTCGATACTGTAACAGTGCATGGTTTACAGACACCAGGTGTTCTAGACAATTGTCCGAAATGGTGAATGTTTCTATGGAATGCAAACAGTCGTTTTAACACAATAACCGACCAATAACGGTTAATATAATAAAATCATCGGCGTTATGAGAGCGTATGTGCTTCAACCTGTCAGGAAAATTTGATTTACCTTTTTGGAAAATGGAAAGTATTCTAAACAAAAAAACATTTTTTGATGGATACTGAAAAGGTCTAACTGAAACCCTAACTTTGGGTCTTATCCACTCTAATTTTGAATATTTTGTTTTATTTGTAAGTAAATGTTTATGGGAGATAATTTTGACATTTTGTGTTCAATATCAGAAATCCCATATTCACAAAATTTTGAGGCGACTAGCAGCATGAGCGCTGCTCATCCAGATTTAACAAAAGAAGAACAAAAGGAATGTTAATAGTTTGTTCAATCACGAGCAGACCATATCTACTATAGCACCAGAATCGGTGGTATTTATCGGCCCCAGTCGTGACCCGGATGTCAAATGAGAACTGGGATATAGCGTCAGAAGCAGCAAGTCGATGATTTACGTGTCTTACAGACTGTCATCAGTATGAAAGTTCATACTACAAGTCGATCATCCCCCAAGTTGACATTTCATATGAAATTTGTATTTTTCTGCGGAAACATACAAAAGGGTTCCGGACAGCCCTAGTGTTCTACACAATTGTAAAAATGGTGAATGCTTCTATGGTATGCAAACAGTTGTATAAACAGAATAGTAGATCGATGCTAATATATTATAATCATTGCGTTGCGAAAGAGCATTTGCCTGAGCCTGTGAGGAAATGGAAGGTATTCTAGGCAAACTAAATTTTTTGATGGATACTGATGAGGTTAAACTGAAACATTAACTTTGAGTCTTATTTACTTTGATTTTGAATTGTTTGGTTCTTACGGTGATGATTAAGTAAAAAGTTAGTTTTGATCATTTTCTATTCACCTTTTTGTTTTTTTTCTATGATTTTTCATCCATACGTGATATATACGTATTGTTTATTATCTAACAGATAACATTTCCTGTGCCATATGCAGATTCCTGGAAGTTGTTGTGACTTCCTTTTTCAGAACCAACTACGTTTGAAAAAGCAAATCTAATGTGTGTTAAAACAAAAGCGAAAAAAAAATAATAAAAAACTAATCACCGTTCAACGGAAAGAAATTCCAAGTACAGATCTATCACTTGTAAGTATTGTCTAAATTTGTCTGCAAAAGATTCAAATACACGTATGTGTTCGACGTAGTTAAGCATCGGTATAGGCTTTGAGAATGGATTGCGTTTCCCGAATGAATCCTGCAGGTTGCTAAATTCGCACACGTACTTCGTCAACAGGTTCAACTCACTTCGCTCCAAACAAAAAACGAAAACACAAAAACTGTGGAAAAATGATCTGCATGCACTCGCTAAGCCTCGGTAGCATTGTCAAAGACACTCAGTGTAAATTAAAGTCGACAACTAGGTATTGCAGTATGAGTGTGCCATTTTAGTCTTTTTAGAACCGATGTGTAGATTTGTTGGCCACCAGCGCTTGGGCTGAGTACTTTTGCACGTTGTACGGGTTCACGCTCGATCTGATCGAGGTGCAGGACATGATTGCGTTGTTCAGGTTTGATTGATTTTGTGGAGTTGAACATCTCGGTAATCTCAAGTCTTTGGTGTATATGTTTCCTGAAAAAACTGCTTAGAAACTCGCAACCTATATACTATATACCACAACACTATATTGGATTAAGACAGCGCAAAGCGCGATCTGTCACACCAGAATCAACCACTGCGGGAAGCTCATAGCTGCTATTGGTTGGAACAGATAAGGATCTCAGCTCAAGTTCAATAGACCAGTCACCACGTGACCGCTAGGTGGCTGACGATTCTGGCTGTGAAGTACATGTGGTAGACTTGCTATTGAATAAGCTAAACAGATTCTGGTGTGATAGATGCAGCTTTGAGATGTCTTATTTCGATAAGTAACTGTACATCCGGCATAGATAATGGATGAGATGCCTTTGTTCGTTCGTTGAGAGACAAGAGACGACCCAGCCTGGACCATGCTGATGAATAGCCAAGAAACACGAAACAGCTGTCTTTTTGGTCGGACAAATGAAAGCATCATGCTTACTATGTTATTGATAGACATCAGTACCAACAAAGTAAAAATTATATATGGTATAAAATTAATATATGACAGCTTTATCTCTTACATGCTATAAGCAACTATCACAAATTTATCTATAACGGATCTACGCTTTGGGGATAAGTTCAAGAAAAAGTTATAAGAATGTATTTTTTCTTTGACAAGAGCAGACGTAAATTAGATCAAATAATTCGTTGATCAGTTGTATCTCTATTCATATTTCAATAATACAGTTGCAACATCAATCGTCCATTTTCTATGGACCGTTTCTTCATATTGATTGACTCGTTCTGTGTATTGTGCTTCAGGAGTAAATAAGTATTATTGATATATTGAATGTTCAAAAGTACGACTGAAGTGGATTGAAAATTAAGACAGCTCTTTTGGGAAGTTTACACTTGTTATTTACCATAGGTTTCTTCGGGTTTTTATCATTACTGTACTAGAACTATCAGGAGTATGCGCAGAAGGAACCGACGTGTTCGGGTTTCTGCCGGACCGTTTTATAACTGAAATTTGGTGTTCGCGTTATATGCTGATTCACTTCTAGGATGGTTCGAGAACCAATCAAGCAGTTCTTGCTTTACTGCCGGGACCATTTTTGAACTGATTTTTCACATGCGTATTCTTTCTGCCAATGTCGTTAAAATTATTAGACGGGTTTTGCTTCAAATGCTGTGTACTTTTTTGCAGTTTGCGGAGTGTTTTTTATTCAAAATTAAAAGAAACGTAGACAAATAGATCCAATGCAGATCATTTTGGATTCTGATTCGTCATCATCATCATCGTTGTTTGACATGATGAACTTGAAGCAGCTACACCCAGCGTACAAAACGTTTGTGAAAATTTTATAAGAATGAGGTGTGGTTATAGTTACTGACAAATTGTTCTCTTCTCTTATCTTCTTTGTTCCATAGTCTTGGGTTCAGGCTGTTCGGGTTTTGGCAAAATTCTGATAGTTCACGGACTGGTCATAACTGCTTCCCTTTTACGCATTTAGTCTTATTTATTTAATTATTTATTCCCAACAGATGAAACCCAATTACAGGAAATGCTGAAAAAAATAACAATTAAAGAGACATGGTTATTGGACTTAAATCTATAGTATCACACATTCTAAATAAGATTGGATGATCTATAGCAGTTAATAATCGATGCACAACTGTCACTGTAAATATCACACGATTCAGTAACACTGTTGATGACGCAGCACATGAGATTAATTGGCGATTTTGTCATAACATTTGTACGGCCAGCTTGACAATAGAGTGCCGTTTGTTGTCGACTCCCTAGCCTTGGAACGCGGAAACATATTTTTTCAAGTAAATTTTGACAGTCAATTTTATTGTGAATGAGGCCATACAAAAACGACAAAGCAAATATGTTTCGTCTTGTTGACAGTGAATCCAAATTGAAAAACTCTAATAGGGCACTATCAACCTCTTTCTGGATAAGAACCTGTGCATTTAAGGTGAAAATACTTTAAAGCTTCACGTTGAATGGCCTCAAGGATCACGACAGAATTTTGGTATATAGGAGACCAGTTCAGAGTCGCATACTCCAACTTGCTCCTGACAAAAGTAAAAAATAAAGTCATTAATGTATCAACATTGGAGAAACGCTTCCAGTTTCTGATACAGAAACCAAGTAGTCGAGTGGCAGCCGACGAGATATTGAGTATATGCTCAGTAAACGTTAGCTTGGTATCAAAAGTGACTCCAAGGTCTCTATAAGAGGTGCATCTGTCTATAACCTGACCATTGATGTTATAATTATCATAAATTAAATAGTTAACCATTCTTGTATAAGTCATAACTTTACATTTCGAAACATTCAGACTGAGACAGTTTCGTGAACACCATGACGAAATTAGAGCTAAGTCATCTTGCAACATGACGCAATCCTCGACTATCTTGACTGACGTGCAGATTTTAACGTCATCAGCGAAAAACAAATGGAAACACTTCAGTTCAAAAGACAAGTCATTAATAAATATCAAAAACAATAATGGACCTAGATTTGACCATTGAGGTACCCCAGACGTGGCCCGATAGTAACTCGACCTATGACCACCATATTCGACAAATAACCTTCTATCCCTCAAATATGAATTCATGAGCGACAGCATTGCATCAGACATACCCACTGTTTTAAGCTTATCCAGAAGTGCATAATGATCAACTTGATCAAACGCCCTCTGAATATATGTGTAGATGACATCAACTTGTCCCTGATCGTCCAGTACTTCAGAAATGTACTGAGTAATTAGAGCCAAGTTGGTGACCGTAGATCTGCCTCTCATAAACCCATGCTGATTGATAGAGACTGCACCTCTGACCGAGCAGTAAACCGTTTCATAAGCGATGATCTCAAACAACTTGCTGAAATGGCACAGGATTGATATTTGGCGATAGTTGGAAATATCAGAGATATCTCCACTTTTGTGAATAGGACATATTTTAGAGGTCTTCCAGATATTTGGATATGTCTCTGATTTTAGAATTAGGTTGAATATGGAAGCCAGCGGTTTCGCTAGTATATGAATGCAATCTTTAACGAAAAAAATTGGAATACCATCACATCCAGCCGACATTTTGTTCTTTAATCTTTTCGAAGCCCTAATTACGTTTTCTTCACTTATATTTGTTAAACAAATGATATCGGTAGAATTATTTGTTGGAGGAGATGACCCTAGTAGACCAGATGAGATAAAAACTGTTAAAACGAAGGTAGCAAAACTGTCCACTATATCCTGAGGCGTATCGCAGACATTGCCGTTAAGCGTCATCCTTGAGGGGATTCTAGATTACTGTTTTTTGATCTGGGAAAATGACCAGAATTTGCTAGGATCATTAACAATGGCATCCTCAACCGATTGGACGTAAGCGTAGTAGGCAACACTGATCTGGTTCTTAATGAGCTTCCTAAAATTACTGAACTGATCATAAGAAAACTTAGTACCGTCACGTTTCCAGTTCCTTCTCGCTATGTCCTTCTTCTTGATATTAAGTATAATTTCACGTGTGAACCATGGGGGATACGAAAACATTTTATTTTTACATTTAGGGACATGGACCTCAAAGATGTTATTGATAACTGAATACAAGGCGGTACAAGCGACATCAACATTAACTGCACTGATCACCCCCGTCCAATTAACATCTTGCAAGACTGTGTACATTTCAGGAAAGTTAGCTTTGCGAAAGTTAAACCGTGGAGAATCAGCAAATGGGAATTTCGCTGGAGATCCGGATGTAATGAATTCCACGATCAGTGCAGGATGATGAACGTCCTCTTTAACAGAAGGTGTATTATCTCTGAGGACTTCTATTTCGATATTTCCTAAAATTAAATCCAGTATTCGACCATTTAACTTGCGCAGTTCCAGAACCTTTCTGTGACAGTACTGAATTTAGAACTCGAAAATAGCTAATGTCATTAGATGGATGTATCGAAATGTCAACAGCTGTCAAAATTTATGATCACCTCCCACAGAGCACAACTGAGCCCCCTGGCGGTGTCTGAGATTTCTTGAGCCACCGCGTATAAAAATCCTGCTCATGTTATTCTGTATACTGGCAACGTTTCTAGTTAGGACGTTTAATAATATACGTAATATATCCGAGGGGGTTCCATCGATTCCCTCGTATGCCCGTAGGTGATCCATAAGGGACGACCGAAGAATCGGTAATTTTTTATTTACATATTCTCAGACGATCGCCGAATACGTCCTTGCTGTTTTTTCTTGTTTCCCTTATTTCCGAAGCATGTGTGCAGAAAAATTGTTTTCTCTTCAGTTTGACTAGTCATTTTGTTTGACAAAAACACGTTCTGTAAATATAAGCCTGTATCGGATACCAATTTATGGACACTCTTTGCGAATGAAAAGCTTACAATGGCTCCTCCGCCCAAGGTGTAAGACTCTTCGAGATTTCGACATGCAGATTGGTAGATCTTCCTTTCGATAAGACATAAGTCAGAACCATGAAATAGCAAATGATCTAAAGAGAGCTTTTCTCCATTCAGCAGTATTACAGTAAATATATTCGATAAATGAGGCCGTAATCAAAGCATTCCGTGAAGAATAATTCTATTGTAATGCAAAAGTAAACGAAAACATGTAAATCAATGAATTGATGGAGATAGTGATGGAGGGACCGATTGTATATTTACATACTCGACATCATCGTGCTCGTATGGACGTAGAAATAATTGTTTTCTTATAGATATGTCAAACTAACCAACAGATTAAAAATGTATACAGGGTGTAAATGTTATGGTAGTCATTACTAAAATGGCCAAAACAAGTCAAAAAGTCCATATGACCCACGGTCCAAAGGTCAATAGATTTTTGTCTAAATGGCTTTATAGTTTACAACTTTAAGTGCCTTATACCGACCACAATCATCACAATCTTACTAATTCTTATAATCCACCCTAAAACGTTTTTAAATTGGGTAATTAACAAATAAACGACATTCAGTTTTTCTAAGTTAAGCCAAAATTTGTAATCAGTAAGTTTCATTAAATTAAATATTTAAAACACACATGGCAACAGCGCGTCGGTCATTCATCACTCTTATCGAACCGGCAAGGCATCGCAAACGTTAACAGCGGTTAGTTATTGTTCGCGTACGTCGTCGTGTTTATTTACAATGTTCTCGAATCAAGGGTTCGCGGACATGTTGTTAGTTTACGGTGAAGATCGTCTGAATTCAAATCTTGCAGCTCAAAGTTATCGCGACAGATTTCGCCAACGGGTACACCCAGACAGAAGGACATTTGTGCAAGTGTACCAAAGTCTTCGAGATACAGGAAGTGTTCAGCCCACTAATATTCGCACTCGTGAAAGACAGGTAACTATTGAGCAGCAGGAACAAAACTTAATTATCGTGCAAATCAATGCAGATATCAGCACTCGGGAATTAGGCCACCATAGTCCCCGATAGTCCTATATCGCATACTATAGTTCATAGAATCCTACGGGAAAATTCGCTTGATCCCTACCATGTACAACGAGTGCAGGCCTTGTTACCAGTCAGTGGTACTTTTACGCGAGATGGGATATTAAATTTCCATAATACTCGTGGGCCCAGGAAAATCCTCATACTATTCGTGAAGGTCATTTCCAACAATGTTTTAAAATAAATATTTGGGCGAATATTCTTGACGATCAGGTAATTGGCCTTTCCCAGGAACCTCCAAAGCTGTCAGGAGAAGGATACCTTAGCTTTCTAGCTAATAACCTACCAGAACTTTTGGAACAGACCTTCTAAGGTCTATTCCATTACAACGGAGACAGAATTTGTGGCTTCTTCATGAAGGGGCACCACCACACATTTTTAGGGGCGCCTTTCAGTATTTGAATGGACATTATCCAAATGGCTGGATCGGTCGAAATGCTCCTGATCCTCGAAAATGGCCAGCAAGGTCTCCTGACCTCAATCCGATGGATTTCAGGTATAGGGGAGAACTCAAAGGGATGGTTTATGGGGCTGGTCCAATAACAACTGAAGCACAACTTCGCGAAAAAGAAATTAATGCGGCTGAAATAATAAATGGACAACTTCGAGGACCTAGAGTAAGAAGAAACTGGGTTCGTCGTAATGAAGCTTGTGTGGAAAGTGGATGACGACATTTTGAACACCTTCTTTAAATACAAAAAAGTGCAGTGTGGGTTTTAAAAAGAAAAACAATGAATGTATCAAAATTGTGTTCCCTATTTATGAGTGGATTTTTTTAATACGTTCAATAAACTTTCACACACCAGTTGAAGCGCGGTAGTTAGTGGTAAGTCCGTTTTTTTTTAATTGTTTGCATTTTACGAGTACATTACCAAATAATCAAATAAAACCTAAGAGACAAAAATAACAAACTCCATCTTTATTTCCACTGTGTTTCGTCGTAATTTGCGTCTGGCACTGCGACGTTGTCAGATTTTATTTTACTTTAAAGTCGCTTTTCTCTAAAAAGATGCCGTTTTGACCCCCATGTTATATGGAACACCCTGTATATGGATTGAGAAAAACAAATTTTTGAAGAGAAATGAAAAAGTTCTATCTTGAAAAAATCTTGCTCGGGAAATTTCAGTGCTCAAAGTCTAATTTATTGATTTGTTACATCAAACCGTTCAAATCGACCAACCAGGCCAATAGTCCAGTCGAAATATGGAGTTTTGGAGATTGAACTGCATAGCGTCATTAATTTATAAGTGAATAAGGCACGACAGTGATTGAATTCAATTATAAATTCCAGAAAAGAGGGAAGTTAGAAAATAATGAAAAGTCAAAAATAAAGTCCACCCGCAACATCATCACTTTCTTTGTATGTCCACCAATATAAATGTTTTTACCTCTCGGCTATCATTTCAGATCTACTGTCATGAAGTTCTTAGTAAAAAACAAACCTAAAAACTGTCGACTATACATTACTATAACATCAAGTTAACAGCCCAACTAGCAAAGTAATGGTATAAGCTTTTGGTAAAAGAACCGTTCAGCCATAAAAGCTCTCTATTGTTGTTGCCTGAACACCAAAATGCTGGCTTAATGTTATGTGGAATGCAAATTTGCTTTCTGCAACATATTTGCTCTAAAATAAGGTGTTTAAAATATTCTTATAGCATACTTATACAACACCTTATAGGGCAAATTTTTCACTATTGCATAAACGTTTATACAACTATTTTATACGGTATATTTGCAAGTTAGTCAAAATGGTTATGTTGTGGCACCCATGCTAACGTTTATAGAACAAACCCGAGCCTTGTTGCTTTGCTGTGCAATTTACTACATTAGCCAACAAATTGCTCCCAACGGAAGCACTTATACAACTGTTACATATGCTAAATATGTTGGTAAACAACTTCACCATAACCTAACTTTCTGCTGTCATATTTTTGTTAAAATGCCATAACCAATGTTGTAAGACAAACAACGCATGCATATCGGTTCAAAAGGTTTTATCAACTGTTCAAACAGAAGATATAGATCTGGCACAAATTCTGGGTAAATCATTCGACTCTGTCGGTATTTCATTTCAGACATTTGTCAAATTGTTGTATAACACCAGCAGGCAACACCAAAATATTCTAATAACCTAAAGACAACATGGACGATGCCATGATTGTACACAACCACCCGCCATATTGGGAAAACATTTATTCCTCTATAATAATAATAAACATTAGTGTAATTGTGTCTAAATATAGGATTTGTGGAAGATTTAACGCAGATAAGTTCAGTTTTACATCTTAAAAATCTAGACATACTTTTGATCATTGTCAAAATATGAATCAAATACGAAGCCCGTAGATAATGGGTAACTAATTTGCACGATAATCACAATAAAATTTGCTGCGCAAGTAATTCAATAGCCCTAAGTGTAGAAGTTTGTCATATACCTGTGTATGAAATTCACAATGGCCGATATGTAAGGAAACAAGATGACTGTAATGTGTTAGTTATATATTCTTCACTTCGTCTATACAATACATAGGAAATAGTTTGGTTGCAATAAGGTAGAATCACGTAAGAGAATAGTTGTATAGTTGACAAAAACTGAATCTTGCACTGACGCAAATGTCCTATAGCGGCTGGAAGAGGCTTACACTTTTGTTTTATAACTGTTACTTTCAGCCCTTATACAACCTCTTAAGTGACTGAAGTGTAATATTAGGTGTGCCCATTCCGCTTGTATAGCTGTTCTAAGAAGGTTTTGCTAATGTTCTTACAGTATACAGTGCTGTTTAAGGAATACTGTATAATCATTCTTGCAATTCTAATAGGAGTGATAATTGTTAGTTGGGAGATTAACACAATGATGTTTAATTTTAAAGGCCTTTTCACCTCGCGGTGATTATTTGGAACTGATTGTTTGAAAAAAGATACTCGTACTCAACAATGTTATTTATATCTCTAGATGATTGGACGTTTCACTCGCCATCAAGAATATAATTTCATTCCAAAATGCATGTATATAATTTTCCATTCCCTCATTAGCATTTTGTCACGTCCCCTCTGCAATTGCGGTCTAACGTTGATTCACAATTCTGGTGAATTTCTAAGTGGGTGGCGACATAAATATCACCAGTGACGTTCAAATTTAACCACGCAATAATTAACAATCTGTCTTGCTTGTTACTGCATAAAAACAATATTATTCATTCCACCCACCAGAACTGCATACGTACGAACCACTTGGTCATGAGCGTAGGGCTGTTTCTAACGGGTGATTTTTTAAGAGGTATAGGATTTGATTTTCAAAAAAAAACGCAAATAATTTGAAAAAACAATCAAATCTTTATTTGAGTCGATAGAACGGTCGATATAATTTAATGTTCAAAGATTATTTCATGTAAATGTTGGCCGCGGCTCCGCTTTAGATGGCCCATGCGCAAGGTCCAATTTTGGCACAGTCTCTCCAACATATCGGCCGGTATCTCACGAATAAATGCGTCAATATTGGCTTCCAGTGCGTCAATCGTTGCTGGTTTATCTCTGTAGACATTAGCCTTAACATGGCCCCACAAGAAATAGTCCAACGGCGTTAAATCACACGATCTAGGCGGCCAATTGACGTGTGACTGTTCACCGAACTCGCCTCTCAATAGGGCCATTGTTTCGTGTGCGGTGTGGCATGTGGCACCGTCTTGTTGGAACCACATGTCAGCCAAGTCCAGCTCTTCCATTTTGGGCAACAAAAAGTTTGCTATCATCGCACGGTAGCGCTCGCCATTCACAGTTACGTTCCGGCCATTGTCGTCTTTGAAGAAGTACGGCCCGATGATGCCACCGGCCCATAATCCACACCAAACAGTGATTTTTTCGGGATGCATTGATAGCTCTTGCAATGCTTCTGGCTGGTCTTCACTCCAGATGTGGCAATTTTGCTTGTTAACGTACCCATTCAACCAGAAATGAGCTTCGTCGCTGAACACAATTTTTCGATAAAAATGTGGATCTTCCTCCAACTTTGCCAGCGCCCATTCACCAAATTGGAAACGTTGTGGGAGGTCGTGTGGCTTCAATTCTTGCACCAGCTGTATCTTATAAGGTTTTACACCCAAATCCTGTCGCAAAATTTTCCACGTAGCGGAATAACAGAGGCCCAATTGCTGCGAACGGCGGCGAATCGACATTTCACGGTCATCACTAACACTGGCGGATACAGCCGCAATATTTTCTTCAGTCCTCACTCTACGTCTGCGTGTTGGTGGTTTAATGTCCAATAATGTAAACTGGGTTAGAAATTTAGTCACAAGCTTCCGACTAGCTCCCTCAGTAGGCCGACCAAATTGCCCATAAATTGGAAGCAGTGCTCGATGCACTCTCTTAACCGAGCATGAATTTTGATAGTAAAATTCAATAATTTGCAAGCGTTGTTCGTTCGTAAGTCGATTCTTGGTTAAATTATAGACCAAACTGAACAAGTTTGACAATGACACAAGACACGATTCACGCGTCATCTGTCAAAAACAGTGTTGCCAAGAAGATACTAGCAAAAAAATCACCCATTAATTCAGGATTGTTGGTTTTTACTTGGAATTACAAAATGTTGTCAGAAATATTCATGAACATATTTAGTAGGTAACAATATCAAAAAAGTTTGCATGGCACAGGCTGTTCGAACTATTTTATCTTCAGATTTGGTGATACTGTTATTTTCAATAAAATGCGCATTTAATTTCTTTCAAATCAATCTAGATATTGTATCAGATTTATATCCATGTTTCGGGTATGAAGCAGATGCTTATTTTCCATCCTGTCGCCAAGGCTACTAATTTAGTGTTCAGACGCAAATGGAAAAATGAGATTTTTTAGCTACGCCAGGTGATTTTTGAAGTATCTTTGTTGTAATATGGGTATTTGGGGCCCTACTTATACAAAGGAGAGCAGTGGATGTGACTATTTCCAACCGCTATGTCAACTTGATTCTACCATGATGCTGCCACGCGCTGAGCCTGTCTGCCTGCTCATTTGTCCCTAGACCAGTGGTCGCTAGCCTATTCAGTGTGTTGAGCTACTTTGATAATTTTAGAATAAACAGTGAGCTACCTAGTCGTAAGCAATGTAAGCCAACTTAAATGAAATTAAACACAGTTGTATGCGACATACACGTACTAATCCTAATACATACTAATAAACTTAAATGAACTAATAATATATTTATTCCCCAACAGATACATTCATTTAAAGGAAAACATAATTGAATACAATTTGACGTTACAGTATTTTTAACTACAATCATAGCTCGCCCAGTTGCTGAAAAAGAAAATGAAAGAAAAAAAAATGAATAGCTACACCGACTCCCCTACATGTCTTAAATGTTATAAATTGAATAATAGTAGTCGCTAAATACAGCTAATATATCTTTGACCTTATCATGATGAATGTCACAATTATCAGCTATGGTGTTAAAGCTGGAGCACATAAAGTACACGGGTGACTCATAACATTAGAATTTGGTGTTTTTAAGTAAAAGTGAGAAATCTTCGGAAAATGCGGGACGGTACATGAAAATCAATTTTAGCTAATAAAGCTGAAGAATCATCACTGCATACGTGTTCGTAAAGGAATTTTAAACTTTTACAAACTCTTCTCAGCTCAAGAGGATCCATTTCAAATCTGAGCAACATCGCTGATTGGGTAGTCCCACGATTGGGATAAACACCATCTAATTTGAAAGTCAAGTATTTAAGAAATCTCCTCTGTACACTTTCAATTTTATTAGTATAGATTTGGTAATATGGATGCCATACACTAGATGCATATTCCAGCTTAGAACGCACCAAGGTGCAGTATAAAGCCTTCAGTGCCGTTTTACTACCAAACGATTTACAGTTTTTTATAAAAAACGAGAATTTTTATAGCGGATGATACTATTGTACTAATATGACCTCTAAATTCTAATTTATGATCAAACAACACAACTAGATTTCTTACTTATGAACAACGCATCAAACTGACACCTTCCAGTGGGTAATCGAAAACTATTGGATTCAAATATATGATTCAGGTAAGCTTGCAAGATTTGACAGTGATTAATGCTGTTAATCTGAGCATATATTTTCAAATCATCGGCAAACAACAGAGAAGGACAGGTTAAGCAGTTAGGGAGGTCATTGATAAAATAAAGAGACGAGGCCCCAAATTTGATCCCTGCGGTACGCCGGATGAGGCAGAGTAAGGTGAAGATTTGAAACCATTGTAAGAAACGTACTGATTTCTATCATGCAAGTAAGAAGAAATGAAATCTAATAAATGATTGCTAAAACCAAAATGCTGAAGTTTACCTATGATTCTTTGGTGACTAATCTTATCGAAGGCCTTTGAGAAATCCATATAATAATAATAATAACTAATACATATTACATAACTACAACCCTTCGTACCAATCTTAGGTTTTTGAAAAATGAACAAAGTTTTTCGTCAGCTACAATGGCATGTCACATACGATTTAATAAACGTAACCAAAAATTAAAAAAAGCAAAGCACTATTCTAAACAAAAACATGTCCAGAAAAAAAATGCGTGTTCAATGAGAAGCCTGACACTCAGACTCACTGACATTTTTTTTATGTTTGGAGTATAATTTGATACCGCCATTGGAATACATGTTCATCTGTAAGTCGGTATGTGTTTTTAATAAACTTCATGTTTGAAAAAGAAGACTCACACAGATAGGTTGAACTAAATAACGCTTTCACTTTCAATGCAACGCGACATAAAACTAAATATTTATCTTTACTTACTCAAGGCCAGATACATTTTGTATTTGCGACTAATGATTTTAAAGCTAAATCATTTTGAAACAGTTCCATTTCTGTCGCACCGATGTCTTCGATAAAATGCTGCGAAACAGAATTTGCAAAGTCTTGATTATTAATTTCGATGAAGGGTGAAACAACAAATTGTGCCACTATAGCAATTTCGTTGGAATCGTTGAAACGATTTTTGAAGTTATCCTTTAAGCTAGAAACTATTTCTACATGATATTTAGTGTCATATGGTTTTAATGAACTTTGAGATATCCTTTCTGAAAGAACAGGAAAATGCCTGGAATCGCCATCGATTTAAGTTGTGTTCCCAAAAATCAAGGCTTTTGATGAACGAAATCATTTCTGCCAGTTGTTTGTCACAAGAAAACAAAAATCACCAAGCCAGATTGAGTTTTTCAGTTCCGGAATCGGTTCATCACGTTGTTTGAAAAGTTGAACTATTGAAGATATGTCATCATTAAAACGTTTCATCACTCGTCCCCTACTTAACCATCGGACTTCAGAGTAAAGAAGTATTTCCCCGTTGTTCACAATTTTTACTACCAATTTCATAACGTTGTTTAGTTTTAGAAAATGTCCACATAATGCTTGCTGACGAATAATGCAGTGGTAACAGAGGAATTCCATCTTTACGACCCACCATAGCTGGAGCGCCATCGGTTGTCAAGCCTACCGTTTTCGATATTGGAATAAACCTCAAAAGATCTTCTTTAATCGTAAAATCACTAGAGGCCATCCTGACGAATACGGCCATCTGAGAAGTGTCAACGACATCTGCGGATTCATCCAGCTGCGGTGAAAGATAAGCACAACTATCGAAGTCATTTCTTAACCATAGAACTATATCATTGCTCGTTGTTCATCACTGTATTAGCAGAAAGTTACATAGATTTCATAGCAGACACTATCTCGTCTTTATTTATAAAGTTGGCAAATAATAAATCTGTAGCTTCTAAAAACGCCTGTTTTATCATTTCCCCGTCTTCATAAGGTTTCTTCTTTTGTGTAATTATCTAGGACACCCGGTACGATGCTTTAGTTGTAGCCCTACTTCTGTCGATTGTTTTTAAGAACATTGCCTGTTGTCCATCTAACTGATTTCTTGTTTGTTTCATTTTTTCCGTTCTGGTTGCAGAATGTAATGGGAATGATTTTTCAAAATTCGAATGTACAGTTTTTTTTTAAATAGATGTATTACAAACATAACAAACATACATTTTTAACTTTTGTATAGAAATAATGTTCTTCCCATTCCGAATGGCCTAATCAGGCAGTTTCATTAACCTTAGAAATTCCAAACATTACATGAGCAATGTGTCTTCAAGCCCCTTATAGCAGCTCTGGTGCTCCGGTATTTAAGCTTCAGCCTACGCTTCTGTTTTAGTTTAAAAAAACTCAATTATCTTTTTATAATAACCATAAACAGATTGATGACTAATGGTATAGTTGTAGTCACCGTTCTTGGCGGGTCAAAGTAAGACTACCAGTAGTACGCGAAGTCAACAAAGCAACAATTGAAAGATTACCATTGGGTAACATCACCTTTATTTTTTATTACGGCTGAAATTCTTTGTGGCATAGTGTTAACCCAGTTTTAGCAAAAATTTGGTGTAAAACAATCCCATATTTCTGGACGCTTTTGTCTCAGTTCGGTGATTGTATGAGCAGGATATTGTCGTAGAACCTTTTTCATCTCGTGCCACAAAGTTTCAATAGGTGACAGATCTGGACTGCTAGAAACCACATTTCCACATTTCCACATTTCCACATTTCCAACAATAAAATGAAGTTTTCCTACTCCTTTTGATGACATACTGCCCCAGACCATAATGGATGCTGGAAATTTCACTTTTCTCTTCCGTCAGTCAACATGGAATGCTTCATTTTTTTTTGCGAATAACTCTACTGCGACTGTCACCAACACAAACTTCGAATCGGGCCTTATCACTCCATTGCATTGCAGACCATTGTTGAGGTGTCTATGTTCTTTAGTCCATCTAAGCCGATTTTTCTTTTGTAGTGGAGTTAATAGTGGCTTTTCTTTAGCCTATAAACAAGTTATGCAACTCGCTTTAAATTTCGAGGAAGAGAAAGAAAGCGCAGGTCCCATATTACCCAATTCATGCGTACCGGAGAGAGTAGCAGAAATTAAGATCCACCCATGGTACGGAGACTCGATCTGTTTACTTATTTCATAAGGCGATGATGACGTAACCGCCATGAACGGTGGTGACTACAACTATAGCTATTAATGTATACTAAGTGACATATAAATCCGAACACCCAGTTTAAATGGTTTTATTTTAATAAAAGTTGGTGAATGAATGAATCTTACTGTAAATAACAAGTGAAAAAATTTTCAGCCTTATCAGTTGGACATTCCGGTTTTTATACTGCTTTTTTTTAATTCACTAACGCTCTAAAAATGAATATTTCAGCCGAAGTAAAGAATCAACGTTGGCGGATTTTGGTTCTTGACATCCTTTACGATCGGTTACGATGCCAAGAGTACGGAGACCCGTACGATTTCGTCAACTTAGGGGCCGTATAGTGGGACTTCGGGAAGCTGGACTTTCTTTTCGGGCAATTGCAGTTAGAGTGCAAAGAAGTGTAGACACTGTGGTTAGGTGTTGTCAGGCATGGCTTCGAGAAGGCCGTACGCAAAGAGCAAGGGGCACTGGACGCCGCCGTAGAACAACAGACCGTGAAGATCGCCGCCTAAGATTATTGGCCTTAAGGGACCGTTTCTCCACTACCAGGTCCATTGCAAATGAATGGTTTGCAGAAAACGGAAGACCTATTGGCATGCGAAGTGTTTACCGCCGAATGAGAAGTTTTGGCTTGTTTTCATACCGGCCACACTGGGTCCTCCCTTTAACTCGAGAACACCGACGTAATCGCCTTGAATGGTGCAGGCAACGGTCACTCTGGGATCAGGAATGGAACAGTATTGTCTTTAGTGACGAGTCTCGATTTTGTTTAGGCATGCACGATGGTCGTGCCAGGGTTAGAAGGCGACGTGGTGAAAGGAGGAATCCACAGTTTTTTGTTGAAAGACATGTTCATCACACTGTTGGAGTTATGGTTTGGGGTGCTATAGCTTATTGTTCCAGGTCACCTTTAATCTTCATCAGAGGTAACGTGAACGCGCAGCGTTATATCCACGAAGTTCTAGAACCCCATCTTTTACCCTATCTTGACACCCTGGCAGATCCAACTTTCCAACAAGATAATGCCCGACCACATGTTGCAAGAGTCACAATAGACTTCTTTCAACATTGTGATGTCACATTGTTACCTTGGCCACCAAGATCTCCCGACTTATCGCCAATTGAGCACGTGTGGGATATGATGGGTAGGAGATTGCTCAATTTGCAACGTGCTCCTCAGACTCTAGAAGCACTTCGCGAGGAGTTGGAGGTTGCCTGGAATGAGATACCACAGGAGGACATTGACCACCTGATCAGAAGCATGCCTAGGCGCGTTGGAGAATGCGTAGCACATCATTAAAGGTCGAAGGGCTTTAAAGCAGTGCAATCATTTTGAAATTTTTATCATTTACTTATTATGCTTCATTAAGTACTTATACAAAATTGTATTGAAATAAAACCATTTAAACTGGGTGTTCGGATTTATATGTCACTTGGTATATATAGGAGTTGATATGACCCGCGCCGTGAAGACGAACTGCGGGCTTTGACACTAGAAGAGATAGGAACGTCAGAGATACACGCACAATTTTTTCCACTACTAATCCTCATTATGGACAGCAGCAATGAACCCTTAGGATGAGGCCTGCACTATCTAAAATAAGGCATTAGCCATTTATCAAAGCGCATTATCAGAGGTTTCTACCAAACCAGACTCGCCTTTGACGACATGCACAATTAGCACGTGTCTGATGCTCCGGCCTGATGAAGAAAAGCCTCCAGCTACTCAAAGATCAAAAGGATTTCAAAAAAATGTTCAAGTACCCTCCCCTGTCCAATTTATGCAGGACTTAACACGTCCCTGGAAGCAGTTATTCGAAAATCACAAAAAAAAAACAACCGTGGAATTGACAAAGGAATCACATCTTGGATTCTTGCTTCAATTGCCGGATACACTCTAATAATTTTGATTAGGGTTTATTACGATCTGCCAATCCGCGAATTGCAAATATTATCAGAAATAGTCAAATACTGTAACAAAAGGTGTACATGGGGAGATGCGAAGATGTATGGATATCCCTCATGTAGTGAAACTGCCCAAACCAGTGTCTAAATCGTGCGACACTACTCGTCGGCAGAAGATCAAGGCAAACAGAAGCTTCTTGCAAAACCCCACTGTAAAGAATAGAGAAGCCGACTTCGAGTCCAGAGACAAATACAGGGCGTGCCATAAGAGCGTTGGCGATTTAAATCTTAAATTTCTCGGAACCACGGGCGCGGGTTGGGGGAGGCGGGAGGTGGGAGGCATAAGCTGTTAGCCGCACCGTTGCCTGGAAATCTAGTCGCCATGGAACCGTACACGGGAGCGCAGCGTGCATTTTGTGTCCAAGGGTATTATGAAAACAATGAATCGGTTATTACTGCACGACCTGTGTATCGACATGAACACGGTTTACGCGATTTAAGAGAAGTTTCAAGCGCCAATGTAATACGGAAATGGATCAGAATGTTCAAAACAACCGGCTCGACAGTAGCAACAATGTAGAGCTTGTCCGTCTTCCAGTAAATCAAAATTCGCAACAGTCGACACGTACACAGTCGAATTTTGAAGCGTGATTTGCATCTGAAGGCTTATAAGATTCAACTAGTCCAAGAATTAAAACCAGATGATGCCAATAGCCGACTTAACTTTGTCAATTTGATGCTCGACCGATTCAACAGTTTTAACATCGTGATGTGTAGTGATGAGGCCAATTTTCATCTCAATGGCCATGTTAACAAACAAAATTGTCGGTTCTGCTCCGAAACTAATCCTCGACGCTTGCATGAACGTTCACTTCACAGCCCTAAACTAGTCGTGCGGGCTGGAATTACGTCAACCGGTGTTATTGGACCGTACTTTTTTGAGGACGAAAGAGGGCAAACGATGGCAGTTACAGCTAACAATTATTGCAGTATGATTACAGACTTTTTGGTGCCAGGTTTGCAAGAATACCTCTAGAATGTGGTTTCGACAAGATGGGGATAGGTACATGTCATACAGCTAGTGTCTATAGAGCTGCTGAAAAATGTCTTTCCCGGAAAACTCATTTCGAACGTAGCCCCGATCTTTCTCCATGCGACTATTTCCTATGGAGCTACCTCAAATCGGTGGTCTACGAGAATAATCCAACTAATTTAGAGCAGCTGAAGAGGGATATTGTTAAGGAAAGTAAAAAAATACCGAGAACAACTTTTCAACAAGTTTTAAAAAATCTGTAGCTTCGGTTCCAAGAGTGCCAGCAGCCAAAGGAAGTCATTATTCTTAAGTCTTAAAAATTAGTATCTTTCTACTTTTTAAAAATACGTTTATTTTTCTTTCATATTACCTAGTTATTTTTTAATTGAATATTGAAATTGCCAACACCTTTATGGCCCACCCTGTATAACGAAGCAGTTCGCAATGTCAAAGAACAACGCGTTGAAAAAATTGGACACAGGGTAATTTCGTAGCTTCTCAAAGAGTAGCGTTTTACCGCTTACCTTCCACGATGGAACGATTGTAACCGACGTCTGAGGCTAAGATATTTGCTGCCAACTTCAGCATGGACGTCCTCCCAAGTCGCGAGTGCCGTCGACTCAAACGATTCCCTACACTATGCGAGAAGTAGCGTTCAGGCACAAGACCATAATATCAACAAAGCTTTTGGTCCGGGCTTTATTTTGGTTTTTTCACACCTCTTGCAGATACCTTACGAATTCAACGCGGCTGTCCTCAAGGCTCGGTCTTGGTTCCGTTATTGTTCTTATTTATTTATTTATTTATTTTCAACAGGTAACACTCAATTACAGAAAAATACAAGGAAAAGTTACATAATTAGCAACAGCGGTAACGCCAAACACAAAAAAAAACTTGAAAGAAGAAAAAACAAACTCTCACTGACAAAGGTATCAGTCTCTGTAGCGCTTCACAACAAAGTTCTCACTATCAAAAACTAACTCACAGGAACTGCAAACAGAATTGAAACATGTACAAATCATATTTACCGGAGATCTAGACAACAAATTAGTATTACCAATAACCGGATAGAAAGTAATTTGAGCACGATTTCCCAACCTAGGCACACGAAAGTTAAGCTTACTTTATGAATGAACAATCAACTTGATTGTGTATGATTTTGTACAAAATATGTAGCGCTGATATGTCGCGTCTAAGATGCAATGGCTCTATATCAAAAGTGTTTAATAAAATAGAATGGGCGAAACCTCTTTCAGGATAATTGCCATAACATTTGTAATACAAATACTTTGAAGCCTTACGCTGCACATATTCAATACTAACCCTTGAATTGTTGTAGATTGGAGACCAAATTAATGAAGCGTATTCCAGCTTACTTCTAATAAATGTAAAATATAAAAGCTTTAGAGTTGATATGTTTGAAAACCCTGACCAATTCCTTACAAAAAAGCCTAGCATCTTAAACGTTGAATTCACCATTTGAGTGATGTGATCCTTGAATGTCAGCTTGGCATCGAATACAACACCCAAATCTTTGAACGTTTCTGTTCTTTCAAGTAAGTGATCATTGATACTATAATCATAATGTGTTACATTTTGCTTCCTACTAAAAGAAAGAACTTTACACTTTGATACATTAATCGTAAGAGAGTTTCTGGAACACCAAGAATGCACCAAGTTCAAGCTGTTTTGAAGAGAGATACAGGCGTCATAGCTCTGAATATCAATATACATTTTTAAGTCATCAGCATAAAGTAAATGCATACCAGGCAATTCCAGCGACAGATCATTGATGAACAACACAAAAAACAAAGGACCCAAATTGGATCCTTGGGGCACTCTAGATGTTGCTGTATAAGAATTAGATTCAAAACCACCAAACTCAATGTACAGATTTCTATCAAATAAATATGATCTGATCAACTTCAATAAAGATTTAGACAATCCAATCATTTCAAGCTTAGACTGAAGCAAGTAATGATCTATCATTGTGAAAGACCTATCCAACAAAATTACTTGTACACCAATAATCCTAGAAAGCGATATTACTGACCACTTCTCCACTATTTTACTGATATCTTCAAATGAAAAACATTCTAACATCCCTACCGTTAATAACAACCAGGAAAATTACACATTTTTTGTCGACAATTCAAAACTAATATCAAATGTCAAACAAGAATCCTGGGAACAATTATACTCTATAAATTATATAGACAAAGCAACGGGACTGTTCATAGAGAAAATAAAAAAACTAATAGATATTAGTACCAATAAAGTAATAATTAGTCACAAACAGAAAAGCAGAAATGCCTGGATTACCAAAGGATTAATAACATCGGCAATAGAAAAAGAAAGACTATATAATGTAATGAAACTAACGCCAACTACAGAGAATACCGACTGTTACAACCAATATAAAAATAAATTTATAGAGCTTGCAATTCAAACCAAACGAAAACATTACCTAAATAAATTGAATAGTAACTGAAATGATCCTAAGCGGCTTTGGACAACTATTGATGAGATTACTGGGACAACAAAATTTAAAGAGTGTATCACTGAGTTAAATACAACATCGGGAACAGTATTAAAAAATACTCAACAGGTATGCGATGAATTTGTACAATTCTTTACTGACATAGGCGAAAATTTAGCAAGTAATATACAAGCAAATGTACAAAATACTCAGCCTCCAAAAAGAACTTTGAACTCATTTATTTTGGATAAAGTCGAACAATGTGAAGTATACACCACTGTTATGTCCTTAAAAAATCGGAAAAGTCCTGGGTTCGATGGTATTAAAAGCGAGCATTTGAAAATTATAGCCGAGGACATAACAGAACCACTCACTTACCTAATCAACAAATGCTTTGAATCTGGCATATATCCCTCAATTTTAAAAAAAGGTAATATAATACCGATACATAAATCAGGAACAAAAACAGATGTTAACAACTATAGACCAATATCAATAATATCCAGTGTAGCAAAGGTTTATGAAAAAGTTTTATCTACTAGAATGATTCGATACCTCACAAAATTCAAAATTTTAAGTGAAAATCAATATGGATTTACAGAAGGGAAGGCTACATCGGACACAATAACTAAAATTGTAAGTCAAATATATCAAAATATTGATAACAGAATCCCTTCAATCTGCATTTTTGTTGATTTAAAGAAAGCTTTCGACACAGTTAATCACAAATTATTATTAGAAGCATTGGAGAGAATTGGTTTCAGAGGAAACGCGTACTCACTGATCGAAAGTTATTTGTCAAATCGCCCACAATCTGTACAGATATCATCAGGATCATTTAGTAAAGAAATGTATATTAAGTGTGGTGTCCCACAAGGAACTGTCTTAGGTCCGCTGTTATTCAATATATATTTAAATGATATTTTCCAAATTAATTGTGTTGGCAAAATAACTAGTTTTGCAGATGATACTGCAATATTATATGAAGGCACTGACTGGTCTGATCTGAAAAATGTAATTGAAAATGATTTTATCAAAATTATTCGGTGGTTTAACAGTAGAAAATTAAGCATTAACTACTCTAAAACACATTTTTTACCATTTGGATCTTATGCTAGACATCTGCCAAATTACACAAATTTCTCCTTCAATATTAATGATCAAAAAATGCAAATTAATAGAGTGCCCAACATAAAATACCTTGGAGTGGTCTTGGATCCTCACTTACGATGGGACATCCATGTCAATTATATTTTAAAGAAAGTTAGATTTGTATCCTACAAAATTAAATACCTTGGGAATATATTGACAGAAAAATATCTTCGAACATTATACCATGCACTGATTGAGCCTCATCTCACATATGGTATATTAGCATGGGGAGCTGCATGTTCCTCACATATCTATAATTTAGATGTTTTTCAAAAAAGTATTCTAAAAATGATATTTAAAAAACCGAACCTTTATCCCACTGAAAAATTATATGCAGATGTTCGAATGTATGTTATAAGACAGCTTTATTTCTTACACAGTATCACTCACTACCATAAATTTGTAAACACCGACCAAAAAATTAAACATAATCATTATACCAGGTACAAAATTCGTGGCACAGTAGTTCCTCAACCGCATAAATCTATAATGCAGCGATCACATCTCTATTTAGCGCCTAAATTTTATGAAATTATACCTAAAGACTTAAAAGATTTACGTTTCGGAAATTGTTTCAAAAGCAATTTAAAAAAGTGGCTACATTCTATATCTAGGACTGAAATTCATAAACTCATAAATACGAACATCAACTAAATACATAATCTACTGTAGCTAATTTTTGTCCTTTTTTGTCATTTGCATTCTACAGTTTCAACTTAAATTATTGGTCCATGTACAGGCGATGCCTTCTATTGGGCCTGTTTAGATTTTATATTTATTTACTCATATTGTTTGTTATCTTTGTACATTGAGTAAACAAATATTATTATTATTATTATTATTATTATTATTATTATCTGATCAAAGGCCTTTTGAATGTCGGTATAAATGACATCCAACTGACCCTTGTCATCTAATACCTCAGAGATAGTTTGAGTCAGGCATGCCAGATTTGTGACTGTTGATCTGCCAGCAACAAAATCATGCTGGTTAGGAGAAAAAGTACATTTTTAGTTAAAAATGGTATTATAAATAATAACCTCAACAATCTTACCACAATTGCAAAGTATCGCAATCTGCCTATAGTTACAAATATTACTTCTATCGCCACTTTTAAAGACAGGACATACCTTGGTCATTTTCCAGATACGAGGGTAAGAGCATGTTAATAATATCATATTGTGGATCATGTAAAGCGGTTTTGCCAATACATAAATACAATCTTTTATTAAAAAACTAGGCACACCATCATAGCCTGAAGTCATTTTATTCTTTAACTTTCTGGAAGCATGAATTATATACGCTTCACTTACAGTGTTCAGAGATATGTTCATACTAGTTAGACTTGAAGTCATGAACTCAGAATTAGAAGAACCACAATTTATTAACACAGTTGAAAAGAATGTTGCAAAAGCATCGACTATGTCCTGTGACGAGGTACAAGTGTTTTCATTACACCTCATATTCCCTGGAATTCCAGAGTTTTTCTTTTTTGCATTTACAAAAGACCAAAAACTAGTGGGATCCTTATTGATCCTATCCTCGGCATTTTTAATGTAAGCTGAATAGGAGACTATAACTTGATTTTCAATCACAGCTCGAAGTTCTTTGAATTTTAAATAACAGTGGCTTGAATGGGTTGCTCTGTACTTGTTCCTGAACCTGTCCTTTTCTATTTCAAATAATTTCCTTTGTAAATCAAGGAGGATATGAATGAGGATTCATTTTATATTTAGGAACGTTGTTCTCGAAAATTTCTCTTATGATTGAATAAAAATAATCACATGCTTCATTTACATCATTCATTTCACGAATTGGAGACCAATCCGCAATTAAAAATGCGCTGTACATGTCAATATAATTTGCCCGCCGGAAATTGAATTTTTGATTATCTCCAAAATAAAATCCTTGCATAGTGTCACTAATACAGAATTCGATTATTATAGCAGGATGATGCAAATCCTCCCTAATTAGTGGTAACTCATTCCTGACCACTGCAACATTGAAATTAGCTAAAATTAATTCTAAAAGTCGGCCGCTATGATTTCTAACTTCGTTATAATTTATTTATTTATTACATGCCTACGGCCGCCTATTCACTGCTTTGATTTTGGGAAAAATGTCACGAATAGTCTTATAAAGCATAGTAGAGTATATTTCAACAGTTGGCGGACAATCTGGCAACCCTGTCGCATCCTCACAAAATGGCCGCTGATAACCACACAAGGCAGGTGTTGTTATTGAATAGCATGGAATTAAACCTTCAGAGTATAATATGTTTTGTGACTGGTAACAAGAGTTGACAGATCCCACACATGTGTCACTCCTTGAAATACAATAATCAGCTGTATTCAAATGATGTCTAATATAAATATAACCGAGATAACGTCAAAACGATTCAAGTCATATTTTTTAATCGTTCCAATACATTCCACTGATCGCAAATGTATTCTCCCATCACTAACATTATGAGACACTAATTTCAAATGTCAATTCCGATCTCCTTTGGTCTATTCTCCTTCTCCATTCTATGTTTTGTGATCACTTGTTTTGTTATGTGTGAACAACGGAATTTTTTAACAACAAATTTCCGTATAAAAGTGCTCCAAGATTTTTTTGTGAAGAACTACATATTACACTGTCGCGTACACGTTAAATCTGCACTAACCCCTAAATACGTGCTTATGTTGAATATACCATGTACCGTCACCGATCGTGCGACTGATTGTACACTGAAATTAAAACAAAAAACTGCAACTGCAATTGTATGTATGAATGTTGAAACTGTTGAACAGTTTCGGACCAGTGGGATTAAAATATCGTTGAGGAACTGGAAAGAAGTGTATGAATGTGTTGAAATGCAACACCTAACAAAAATTTGAGTGAAAAGGCTTTTTCATGTAAGGATTTGGAAGTGCAAGTTTGCAAATGTAGGATAAACTAAAGGGTGTCTCATAAATATTTTCTTATTTTATGCCATAAATAAAAATACTTAGAATATTTTTACAAAGATAAATTTATTACCAAACGAAAGCCTAAACATTAATTTTATTTGTGGAAAAGAGTATCGGATAAATGAGCACCGTTCATGTTTTCACACTCTCTTAATCTCGAACTGAAGTTTTCGATCACTCTCCGAAGCATTGCTCGAGGAATGGCGTTTATTTCATCTGTTATTTTTTGCTTCAACTCTCTCAAATCTTGTGGCGGTGGGGTGTATACCTTACTCTTCAGGTATCCCCATAAGAAAAAATCTGCTGGTGTCAAATCGGGACTTCTCGGTGGCCAGTTAATGTCTCCTCTGCGACTGATGACCCTCTCTGGGAATAACTGATGAAGAGCATCCAAGGATTCATTCGTGACACGAGAAGTCGCTCCATCTTGCTGGAAAAACGTGTTTCTATTGTAGCCACCATGGTTCTGTATAGCTGGAGTTAAAAAAGTCCTAATCATGTGGCAGTAGCGCTCAGATGTTACAGTTTGAGCTTGGCCACGATTGTCCTCAAAAAAATACGGGCCAATGATTCCTTGCCCTGACATAGCAGCCCAGACGATAACTTTAGGCGAGTGTAATGGCATCTCATGAAGATTTTGCGGGTTCTGCTCGGCCCAATATCGGCAGTTTTGTTTATTAACATGCCCGTTAATGTGAAAATTCGATTCATCAGAAAACCATATGTTAAAATGCTCTCTCATTGTTCTACAGAACTCTAATCGATTAGCGGGATCTTGTGGTTTTAATTGTTGTGTAACAACAATCTTGTATGGGTGAAAATGCAAATCCTTGCGAATAATGCGATGAACAGTTGACTTATGCAAAGTTAGAGACGCTCCACGCAGTCTTAATGATTGCCGGGGATCCTCGTTAACGGACTGGCGCACACGTTCAATATTTTCGTTCGATCTTGCTGACCTTGGCCGTCCAGGCGGTTTACTAATACACGTGTTTCCAGTGCTCTCGAACTTTCTTACCCAATATTTAATTAAATTTGCGCTTGGGACATCTCTCATTCTTGCTATGTTATAATGATTTCTGTACAAACGACGTACAAGCACATAAGAATCCTTGTTTTTATAGAACTCGCGAACACAAAAAGCACGTTGCGGCCCTGTAAAACGCTCCATTGCAACTAAAATTTAACAATGTTGCCAAACGTTTGTCAACTGTCTCGTTTCTCCGGAGCATGCGTATTCCGCCAGAGGACTGATCTAAAAACGAAAATATTTCTGAGACACCCTTTATAAGCACACAGTAGATGATATAATCACATATGTATTACAAAAGTTGCAATAAACATGGGAAAACCTTCAGCTAATCTGAAAAAATAGATTTTACTCAGACATCAAGCATTTTTAAAAATTTTGGCTCAGTTTTACATAATTTCATAATATTTAATAAACTGAAAAGATTTCAATGGCAAGCTGTCACTTCATATTTTACAGTGTTTTGTTTTGAATACCTTGATGCTATTTGCTGCTAAAAATTTGACGGAGAGATCTTGAGGCTGATTGGGTGTATTTAACGGACTGTTTGGTACTCGTACCCTATTGGTGCAGAATAATGGTTTGTTAAATTGTGAAATTCACCCTAAACCTAGCACTATACGACCTAGCCTGGAGTACTGCTCACATGAGTGGGGTCCTGCCACCCCAACTAAACTGTCCATAGTCCAGGCTATTCAGATGAAGGCTGTCCGACTGATCGACGACTCTTTTCTAACGGACAGCCGCGGACCCTTTCGCACCGACGAGCCGTCGCGATCTAGCTCTTTTCTGCCGTGACATCAACGGGCTTCTCTTGCCTGCGAGGCACATCCGTCGGACTTCGGCCTCCCATCCTAACCGTGATGAACTTCTGACCTATACGACCGCTCCACTGTCCCTCGGGTATCGAGATTATGGAGCAACCTACCTGAGGAGACTTTTTCTAGTTCTATTAACTTTGAGCAGATGAGAAATCGGAATTATAAAGTTTCTCTAAGCTCCTCATAGCTCTTCGGGTGCCTTGATTCAGGCTTCTGCATGCGCGGTTGCTTAGATATAAAAAATATACATATTTCTCCGAACAGAGGCTTGTTATACGTTATTCCTACACATTCATTAGTGTTTCCGACAAACGAACAGCTGTAGTAGGAGGCGCTGAATGCGGAATTGCGGGCGTGGAAAAATTTAACGATGTTCTGCCAATGAGACGACCCGCCCTCTGTTCAAAAATGTATTTGCTTTCACCCGATATTCAGTTTTGAAGTGCTTTTGTAGTGTGAACGGATCTAGCGGGAACGAGATCGGACACAAAAACATTGGTCGAACACTGCTGCAGGTACTGGAAATAGCACGTTTCGGTGCTCCGTCAAAATGTATGGGTGAAAGATCACGTATAGCCCAGGAACTAGCGTATAGCATCTTGCAAAAATTGGATCAACTTGGCTTCCGTCTCTGCGACCATTGGGAGTTTTTAGTGCACCTAAAATAACGGATAATAATAATAAACCTTATGCTACAGAGTTTTAACAGCTATTTGGATTTGGATATTTGGAAAAACAAGAGCTTTTGTGATAACTAAAGTGAAACCCGGTAATTTGACAGTACTAATATCCATGACTGGTTTCTTTTTATTATTTTGACGTTAAGTTAACATCAATACTTCGAAACCTTGTTGGTTTTTTCATAAAAAAGTTTCGGTAATATTTATGTCGAAGCCAGACAAGAAATGCATAGGTTCAAAGTTATACAGTATATTCAGATAAGAGATAGACCGGACATAAACAAGACCACGTGATCATCGAACGCTGTAACATTCGGCAGGGACGTATTAAGAGTCACGCAGTACATATTTTAGATAGTAGATGCTGCTTTGCGTAACTTTGTAGTAAATAAGCACAATTTGATGTGTATACGATTGGTGATGGATATAGGATCATGTGGGGGTGGGGTAAGAAATATATAATGATGTAAATATACATAAGGGTTTCAAAATTTTCGCTTCGATTTCCAGCTTCGGGTGCCGCCTGATGTTTGGTGAAATACAGTCGAATATAATCTCAAAATGGCGTTTAAATTAGCCTAAATTAAAAATAATGGTATATCTCTTAAAATTGCTTTTAGAATATTGATTAGTATATTTTTTGATTTCTAGGTAAATATGTAACCAAATTAAAACGTTCAAAACGTAAAAAAATGTGCATGGTTGAACATTGTCAGAAAGTAGATTCTTGAATAGGTTTTGCCAAAATGGGTTCAAAAATATCAATAATTAATTAAAAAATACAGTAGCTTTATAATTACTTATAACTTACCGAATTTGATGAACGACATCTTTTATTGGAAAGATGAGGTTGATGAGCTTTCATCATCGCTACTGCCTGAAGCACCAACGTCAATAATGAATGGCTCGACTTGTTCCTCTAAAATATTGTCCAGTTCCCACATTCTCTTTTCAACTTTGTCTTTCACGTGCTTAATACAGTTTTCCCATTTTTGCGCTGTTATTAATTCTAGTGCTTCTTTGAAAAGTCCTTTGAGGTTACAAAATTTAAAAGTTGTATTGTGCTTAGCTATATAATTTTTAACCTCTGCCCATATGAGCTCAATGGGATTGAGCTCGCAATGGTATGGAGGTAAACGGAGCACAGTTTTATTTTGACTTGCTGCCATTTCGTCAATAGCGTATTTTTGATATTCCGCCTTGTGATCCTTGACAATTCTTAATAATTGTACTTTCAGCATTGCTTCTTCAAAGTTGATATTTTTCGAGCGGAGCCAATTTTGAACATCAACTTTCCTTGAAGCCGTTGTTGGGACCTTCTCCATTCTTCGAGAATGATAAGGCGCATTATCCAACACAATTACTGCGTTTTCCTCTAAGTTCGGTAAAATTTTTGAAAACCACTGTTCAAACGATTCGCCATTCATTTCCTCGTGGTAATCTCCAGTTTTCTTAGACTCAAAGCACCACAGACCGTCAACAACAAATCCATCCTCACTGCCAATATGGCAGATAATGAGCCTTTTCCCTTTACCTGGAAATCGAAGTACTAACTGGTGTAGATTTATTTCAATAAGCGAACCTTTTTCAAATGTTTTCATCACATTCAGCGAAACAACATTGAGACATGAGTATCAGATTGCTATAATTGGGATTATTTAGTCATATTGAAAGAAAGAATACTGAACGTCGTATGATTACTCAGCGCTTCACAATTTAATTTAAAGTTATAAACCTTTAAAAAATGAATGATCAGGAACCTGAAATACGCGCAAATATTAATATTAACAAATTATAACTTTATAAAGCTTAAAGTATGAATTAAAATGATTAGAAATGTTTGGAACGGTACACAAAATAAAACTTAGTAACTTTTTTTAAGTTTATAATATTCGACATATTTTAAGATTATATTAAAAAATTATTGAAATATCGAAAACACATAAAAACATGGCTTAAAAAAGTTCTAACAAATGAAAATGACAATAAAACATCCACGCATTTTATAGAAACTTATAAATGTTTTGTTACTTGTAATATGTTTCATCTGCCCCCTGGAATTAATGTTTAGAACCTTGTTCCCAAGGTTTGAAAAACATTCGATTGTTGTCTATTACTTGTATTTACCTGCTGGATTTTTTAATCCGGTGGACAGTCCATCTAGAAAGGCCCTCCTGGATGAAGTTACAGAATCATCAACCCATACTTTACTTGTAGTGTGTCCTGCGTTTACCCACGTTTCATCAAGGTAATAAATCTTCCTGTTTTGATTCCTATATTTCCCAATTTTTGTTAAGTAATCCCTCCTCCATAGCACAATTTCTTTTCTATCCAGTAGTAAACTATTGCGATCCCGTTTTTTCCATTTGAAATTTAAATGCTTCAGTAACGCATGGAAAGTTGATCGTTTGAAATTTGGCAACGTTGCATCTCCATTTACCTCCTGCAGTACTTTATCTATAGTAGGTATTTCATTCCTAAAGAAGAATTCATGCACTTTCCTCCTAATCGCATGCTTATCAGCTTCATCCAATGATTTAACAATACTTTTGCGATGTTTACTGGTCATTGGCTCAGAAAAGGTGTGATTTTTTTTGTATTGTCTTAACACATTAAACACTGATGCGCGACACACCCCAACTTTGTGAGAAACCTTCACAACAATTTCTTTGATGGTTGATGCCTCGTTCTCCTCGCGCTCGATCTTATATATATTCAAAATGACCTCTTTCATTTCTGCACTCAGGTGTCTTTTTTTAGAGCGTTTCCTAGGTGGACTACAGGAGTTTACAACTTCATCGGCAGTATCTGTACTACTGGGCATCTTGCGCAAGCAGTTGATAACAATAACAAGGTATAACAATAACAACGACAAACTCAACAACTTAATAAGATAACAAACGAAAACGTCCAAAGAAATATCAAATTGCAATGATGCACACGACATACGTAACACGTCTGAACCTGAATGTGACTCTGCCTTGATACGACTGCTCTGCCGCTCGGCATAGGCATTTAATTGCGAATTGACCAATGAGGGCTCCTGTCGAGACGGCGGCGTTAGCGTGAAAATCACCCGAACCTTTTGTTTACATCCGGTCTATCTCTTATCTGAATATACTGTAGAACCACAAAATGCACGGTATCCATCTGTGATATAAAACTCATATTTCTATCATGCCTTAATATGCTTTTATAACTTGAAATTAGCTTACGCAGCTTCATTAATTCCGGCAATAAAGCTAAATAAAGCAAAAATTACTCCGTAACTAACGGGATAACGTTACTGTTACTCGAAAACTAGGTTAGTCGGTAGATATGCGGGTCTTTTTTTACCTTGGTTTTTGGATGCAAAGCGGCTTGGTTTCAAAAACTAGGAAATAATGTGTCAATTAACAAGGTTGCGTTTCTGGAGCTAAGCAGACACAAACTCACAAGGCACATCGACATTTATTGAAAAAAAATAATAAAAAATTAAACAGACGTCCTTGGTAAGAATATTATTTTGCATTACCTCCCTAGCTAAATGGTTTCCGGTAAATATTAAAGTATAAAAGAAGATCTATGCAGGTGTTTGGCTATTAACGGTAGGCAACCGAGAGCATGAAGTCCCAGTTGTAAAATGAAGGTAGAACCCTAAGGTAGAACTGGAAGGTTCACAAAAATGGGGAACTGCTCCTCACAGACGTGAGTCCTACTTAAATTAGCATCGGATTATCCATCAGCTCGAAGATTGAGTTAAATTGTGTCCATGGCTAGATCCCCAAGAGGGTGAGAAAAAGGCTCCGACAAAAAAATCACAAAGAAGCGCCGATTTCTAATAAAAACCCACCACCCTATAAATCCGTAGCTCTGTGAGTAAAACTATTTCACAAAATCGTGTAGTGGGCCGCAGAGTTCCTACACCAGAGCACAGGAAATAATAATAATAATAAATCGTCTTTATTTAGGATGCAAAGTTTAGCATAATGCTACTCTGTCACTTAACCCAAAAAAAAAAGAAAAACTGAAAAAACAATACAAAAAACATAAATACATTTGATAAGTTAGAGTTTTAGAAATGTAGGTGCATAAAAAATATGCTGTATATAACATATGCAAGTGAAGGCTATTCAATATTTCATGACCTAAAAGTATAAAATTTTAACAGTTATACAAAACAAAGGAACGCTATATTAGAAATGTTTTTGTATGAGTTGACAGATAAATTTTATCATACTAATTTATATACTTCTATTCAAAATAAACTTCTTCATATGTCTTTTAAATTCATCATATGATAGCAATTTCGTGGATCGAGGTAGACCATTGTAAAAAATAATTGCGTTGTAGGTGAATCATTTACGAAAGAATGATGTCCTGTGGTGGGGCATTGTGTGTTTCAGTGAATGTCCCTAGAATGGAAATTGCTTCTATATATATATATATATGATTGCACAAAATGGTGGGCATAGAGTCATGAGTAAGATGAACCTTTTATATATCATCAAGTGGTTCACGATGTAATGTTTAACTTTCATTTTAAGTATTTTTAATCTGTTTTTAATTTGTTCTTGTCATACAGCTGTGTGTAGTTTGTATAATTTTGACTATTCTACCATGTATCCAGCTTTCACCAGGTTACTGGGTGTTTCCCTCATCTTTAACGTAAATAAGATTTAGCAACATCCTCACATACTACTCTCCTGATGATGATGGCAAAGACCATTGAAAGCTAGAGAGATTAAAACAGTATAAAGAGTCCTCCTTGCTTAAATTTTCTCGAAGTACCCAACAAAAGGCGGAAGCTTTAATTTTTCACCTAACTGGTCTAGACGACAATGACCACGTCTCAAGATATATATATATATATATATATATATTTTAATTAATTAAATGCTTTTTCATATCATAAACCTCGCAACCCGACAGATGCCTAAAATATTGCTTCTATCACTTCTATGCTGATGATACTACATATAACATATGAAGGAACTGACATCGAAAAAGCATGTGATCAATTGAATGAGGACTTAAAAACCTTAGCACTGACATCTGTGAAGTACTGTCTAACACTAAACCCTTCGAAATCAGTGTTGATGTTCTTTGGCCGGAGTAAAGTTCGAAACAGCTGCATAAAAGTAAATATTAGCGTAAAACATGAAAACATTATTCTAACAATATGTGCACCAAGATTGTTCACTCAGGTTCTCAGAGCATGCCACATCTGTGTGAAAAAGAGGATACAGTAATCATAAAATCCTGTATACAGGGTGACTTCGAAGTTGAGTCATTTTAACAGTGAGTAGATCTGATCAAAAGAAATGTTTTTTCCTTTACCATTTTTCTGGTAAAATTAAAGTAACAAAGTTATAGCCCTTTGGAAGTTTGAGTACCGCCCTGTCTCAATAATAATATTATGTGCTCGTGTTTGTTTCATCGCATCGGAAACTAAAAAGCGAAAGAATTTGGAACGATGTTTTTACAATTATTTTAGTCAGCTGTATACAGTCAGTGTCAGTCGGTAACACGTTTGAATAGTGGTGTCTGTTGCGTGGCTCAAACGAAATAAAAAATGGCACATGTTTATGCGGATCGGTTTCCCAATCGAGTGCAACCAACCCCTCGTGCCTTTGTTAATGTAGTACAACGGGCTCGTGAATCAGGTGACTTAAGACCACACAGGGGACTGCCGGTGCTCCAAGACCTCACGATCAAATACAGGTCCGCACTGAAATACTTGTCGGGAGGATACTTTATAAAACAAGGTAAAAATTTTTTTTTATTTTTACACACATATTTTGGTTTATCTTCCTTCTACAATCATTATCTGAAAATTAATGGCTCAACTTCAAAGTCACCCTGTATAATTGTATACGTATCCTCACACAGCAATCGAAGAAAATTCTGGTGGAGGCTTTAGTGTTTATGCCATGTTTCTGTAAACGCGATGAAGAAAGATTGCAAAAACTTCAAAATGCATGAGTGTGTTTTATCACGGAGGCTAGGAGGTGAGATCATGCTTCTCAACACTAATCCAGCCTGCAACTATTGTGGATGAAATATCGACGGCTCTTGCATTCAGTTTGTATGTTTCATAAGATCATCGCCAAGCAAACTCTTGCTTATCTGCATAACAACATTCCTTACAGAACAGACGTTCACATCCTCAGCCTGCGTTACAGAAATTTAATTTATTTTTCCAGATTCTGTATATAGTTTCTCAGAGGTTCCTTTTCTTACAATCTTGAACGGCTGTAAAATGAGGTATCGATTTGATACAGGAGTTTGTCTTTGAATCTATTTAAAAAAAAACAGTTAAGCGTCTTCTATTGGCTGATGATTTTACAATATGAAGCATACAAAATTTAACTCCTTTTTCTGTGTATACAACAGTTTTCCATTTCTGTTTTTCTTTAACTCTTTTTGTATCAAGTTTCCAGTGGCGACGCGTCACTTTTCTTAAACTGTTACCAAAACCAGATGTGAATAATCTTATTGAAAAAAGTTTATTTTGAACCTCCCAAATATAAGTTTTTGCTTTTCTTAGGTATTTTATTTAAACTATTTTTAAATTAAGGTAGACATTCCTGGAATGAGCGTCTGGGGCATCTGATATACCTCATGCTATGCCTAATCCAAGCCGCCCAAAAAACCAGTCGGCGTTTCAAGATGTTTGGAAAATTTTTTATCTTTTTTGGCAGTGAATGTTAAGAATTCCCTGTAATTTCCTCTATTGTCAGAGTCATCCCTTTCAAAATGTACGGTAATTCCTGTTTTGCCAAAAAACATACGGTATCTAGAAGTGTGCTGCCTAAAAGCTTGGTTAAGACAACTTTCGATTCTTGCTTTGCCAAACTGAATTAAATTGGCTAGACATCTCACATTTAAAGGAGAAATTTTTTGTCCTCTCTTTAGAGCCCTAAAACTATTTAAAGTGTTGACTCCGCTGCTGGCCCACCCATTTTTTTCTTTATAAAACAGATAACATCGCCAGCAATACAATCTGTCTTTTTTGCCACCACATAACCAAGAGTTCCATATACCAACTTGATTTAAAATATCAAACTACGTTTTTTATTCCTCTTTAAAATTATCTAAAATAGGTGTTGGTCTTCCATCTTCAATGATCTGCTTTTTTTTCTTAAAAATTATACAAGGAGAATGACTGGAAAAAATGGTAACGAGCCCACATAATAGTCGCACCGCCCCACGCACTTGGGCGACCGCGATCAGACACGAGCCGGTACCGACGGTCCCCGACAGACTACCAAGTGTATCCATAAATGAAAATGGTAACAACCGACAACCAAGTCGAGGCGATCCAGCTTCATCGTGTTCACAGATCCTAGACACTATAGGGCGCATTATTTTCGTGGGACTAATTTGATATGTACTGAAACTATTACATATCGCTGTTGGTAAACAAATAAACGAACTTATTTCACAGTACTTAGTCATAAAACATGTATTTTTAAGATTTTTAACTGTTACCAATGGTAACAATGGTTACATGCACGCTTCGCCACTGCAAGTTTCTTGGTTGTAAGGTGTCACGGTAAGGTCTAGGTGAAGAATTATCGTATAATTTTTTTCGGTTGAATGGAACAGCGGATCTTTCTAGACGGTACTTTAGATCCGAATTCTACCATTTGTCAGGAAAACAGATACAATTTGTTGAAGTTCTATGCATTTCTTTGTGTGATTTTCTTGACAATAAAAACCATTCCTTATTATTATCATTATTATTTTATTATTTTACGTCGCCGTTATTATGCAGAGTGTTCCTTAATGATATGTGAATCTACATAAAAAATTAATGTTAGTTTGCTTCATAAACTATGGTCCAAAAATGTTTTCTTACAAATACTCGGGGTGTTGAAGTTTTAGGAAAAAAAATGGAAATTAATTAATATATTCAGTACCGCTTCATATATTTCACTGATATTTAGTACGTAGTGAAAGTTAATAAAGCTGCATATTTTTCAATGCAAAAATAATGTTTAGCTATATCGTTTTCGAACATGCGTGTGTTAACTGGGACATTATTATCCTAATATCCAGCTTATTTTTTGCCTCGAAGAGTCCACCTTCAGTGTGGCCTTTTTTCTCAGCTATACGGGCGATTTCTTGCAAATACCTTAGTCAGACGAAAACCTCGATTGATTGGTCAACAAGAAGGCCGACTAGCCTTGAAGAAAATGATCGTAGCATCGTTATAACGACAGGCACAATCTGGTGGCCAAGCAAAAAATTTCATCACACCTGACGCATTTCGCAGAAATCCTTCGGAAATGGCTGAAGGGAATAAAAACTGTCGGGAGAAATAAGTGCGTCAGGAATCCTCGAAGCGACTTGGACACTGATTTATTCCACAGAACTGCCAATAAAATGACACCTAGTAACGGGAAATGACACTTGCTTTCTCTGAAAGTTCATCTCCGGTATACTTGCAAGTCAATGGCGTGCCGTCCCTTACATCGTGATGGGAGCATGAATCCACACATGTTTCCACTAAATAGTAGTAATATCGTAGTGATTATTATTTGTCTCCAAAATACACATAATAATAATAATAATAATAATATTTATTCACTCAATGTACAAAGATAACAAACAATATGAGTAAATAAATATAAAATCAAAACAGGCCCAATAGAAGGCATCGCCTGTACATGGACCAATAAATTTAAGTTGAAACTGTAGAATGCAAATGACAAAAAAGGACAAAAATTAGCTACAGTAGATTATGTATTTAGTTGATGTTCGTATTTATGAGTTTATGAATTTCAGTCCTAGATATAGAATGTAGCCACTTTTTTAAATTTCTTTTGAAACAATTTCCGAAACGTAAATCTTTTAAGTCTTTAGGTATAATTTCATAAAATTTAGGCGCTAAATAGAGATACGATCGCTGCATTATAGATTTATGCGGTTGAGAAACTACTGTGCCACGAATTTTGTACCTGGTATAATGATTATGTTTAATTTTTAAGAAATAAAGCTGTCTTATATCATACATTCGAACATCTGCGCATAATTTTTCAGTGGGATAAAGTTTCGGTTTTTTAAATATCATTTTTAGAATACTTTTTTGATAAACATCTAAATTATAGATATGTGAGGAACATGCAGCTCCCCATGCTAATATACCATATGTGTCAGTGTCAGTGCATGGTATAATGTCAATATATTCCCAAGGTATTTAATTTTGTAGGATACAAATCTAACTTTCTTTAAAATATAATTGACATTAATGTCCCATCGTAAGTGAGGATCCAAGACCACTCCAAGGTATTTTATGTTGGGCACTATATTAATTTGCATTTTTTGATCATTAATATTGAAGGTGAAATTTGTGTAATTTGGCAGATGTCTAGCATAAGATCCAAATGGTAAAAAATGTGTTTTAGAGTAGTTAATGCTTAATTTTCTACTGTTAAACCACCGAATAATTTTGATAAATTCATTTTCAATTACATTTTTCAGATCAGACCAGTCAGTGCCTTCATATAATATTGCAGTATCATCCGCAAAACTAGTTATTTTGCCAACACAATTAATTTGGAAAATATCATTTAAATATGTATTGAATAACAGCGGACCTAAGACAGTTCCTTGTGGGGCACCACACTTAATATACATTTCTTTACTAAATGTTCCTGATATCTGCACAGATTGTGGGCGATTTGACAAATAACTTTCGATCAGTGAGTACGCGTTTCCTCTGAAACCAATTCTCTCCAATGCTTCTAATAATAATTTGTGATTAACTGTATCGAAAGCTTTCTTTAAATCAACAAAAATGCAGATTGAAGGGATTCTGTTATCAATATTTTGATATATTTGATTTACAATTTTAGTTATTGCGTCCGATGTAGCCTTCCCTTATGTAAATCCATATTGATTTTCACTTAAAATTTTGAGTTTTGTGAGGTATCGAATCATTCTAGTAGATAAAACTTTTTCAAAAACCTTTGCTACACTGGATATTATTGATATTGGTCTATAGTTGTTAACATCTGTTTTTGTTCCTGATTTATGTATGGGTATTATATTACCTTTTTTTAAAATTGAGGGATATTTGCCAGATTCAAAGCATTTGTTGATTAGGTAAGTGAGTGGTTCTGTTATGTCCTCGACAATAATTTTCAAATGCTCGCTTTTAATACCATCGAACCCAGGACTTTTCCGATTTTTTAAGGACATAACAGTGGTGTATACTTCACATTGCTCGACTTTATCCAAAATAAATGAGTTCAAAGTTCTTTTTGGAGGCTGAGTATTTTGTACATTTGTTTGTATATTACTTGCTAAATTTTCGCCTATGTCAGTAAAGAATTGTACAAATTCATCGCATATCTGTTGAGTATTTTTTAATACTGTTCCCGATGTTGTATTTAACTCAGTGACACTCTCTTTAACTTTTGTTTTCCCAGTAATCTCATCAATAGTTGTCCAAAGCCGCTTAGGATCATTTAAGTTATTATTCAATTTATTTAGGTAATGTTTTCGTTTGGTTTGCCTTACAAGCTCTATAAATTTATTTTTATATTGGTTGTAGCAGTCGGTATTCTCTGTAGTTGGCGTTAGTTTCATTACATTATATAGTCTTTCTTTTTCTATTGCCGATGTTATTAATCCTTTGGTAATCCGGGCATTTCTGCTTTTCTCTTTGTGACTAATTATTACTTTATTGGTACTAGTATCTATTAGTTTTTTTATTTTCTCACATATTAAATTTTATACTGGACAAATAAATGAAGAGCCCCCAGAAACCCTTGTGCGCGGGTAAAGAAATTACAAAATACTTACACAAGGTGTTCCTGAATGATATGCGAAGATTCAAGGGTATGAATAAACATCAAAAATTAATGCTACTTTGCTTTATAAACTATGGTCCAAAAATGTTTCCTTACAAAAACTCGGGCTGTTTTAGGAAAAAATGGAAAATATTTAGTATTTTCAGAACCGCTTCAGATATTTCACGGATATTTAGTATGTAGTGGAAGTTAATATAGTTGCATATTTTTCAATGCAAAAAACCATTGGCGTACTGTTTTTTCTTAAAAAATATTGAAGTCAATACCTGTACGCATGGCACTGTTAAAGCTAAAAATTATTTTTGCATTGAAAAATATTCAACTTTATCAAATTTCACTATGTATTGAATATCAGTGAAATATCTGAAGCGGTTCTGAAGATATATGAACTAAAATTAATTTTTCATGTAGATTCACACCCTTAAATGCTCGCATATCATTAAGGAACACCTGTATAAAGGGATACTGGTAGACTTACTATTACCCGCCAAAAACGATGACAACTATTTTATACAAAAAGTTTGCAAATTTGAAAATAAAAGATTTCTGGACCTATGCTTATATGAACTTTTCATCTTAAGATCACTTAAGGAATCACCCTCTAAGTTTGACCGCGTACTTAAATAACACCCTCTATATAAATACAAGCTAACATCATTTCTATCAGGTTTATAGAAATTTTCCTGCTAGATGACCTGCTTTAATCGGCTCCTGCATTAGTCCGTGAAGTTTTCCTTTGCATTACAGATATTCTGCTAGCTTCACGGCATGCACCCCAAGCCAATATACCATAAAATATGGTAGACTGGAAATATGTGGAGTAATATACCATTACATTAATTTGACCGATCAGCTACAGATATCAACCATACCGTGTAACACGAGTGCCAGCTTCCTACAGATGTTTTTTACTTATCCCAACATTCATCAGATACATATAGGATGAGTTTTTAGATTGGGCTTGGTCAATAATTCCGTTATTACGCATGGGAGCTAAAAAATAACCACATAACTTGGAGTCAACGGTATGCTCCTCACTTGGAACATATTTTAATCTATACAGGATGATTGATAAGTACATGGTTTCAAAGCAGGCATTGTTCTAAACAGAAAGGTCTACAATTTATTGCAAATTTGGAGAGGTGCTTTCAGGTGACGAAATTTGATCTAACATACTATAAGGTCTTATTTTCAAATTGTTGATATATTGGACAATTTATCGGAAAAGTCCTCAACTTTGACACTCGCACTGCCGCAATTGCAACAGCTGGACCACTTAATTTTCCGTATAAAAAAATTCATATCCTCAAGTTTTCTTTCTATCCTGGAATGGAATGCGCCCTCACACTATTTGCATCCCCTTTTCGCGCACATTCTCCATATAAGGTATATGGGAGCTTGTAGGAATGATCTTTACATCTTTTTGTATATAATAATAACAATAAATGACTTTATTGAATAAAATAAATAATCTTTTTACAAAGGTAATTTAGAAAAAAAATACAGAATACATTGCCTAATAAGGGCAGCTATTCTAACTTAAAGCTACTGTACTGAACCAAAATAAGAGAAAAAAAATAGTAATAGTAATAAGTCTTAAACAACAGTACAGAATAATCATAATAGAAATCACGTGTTAACACGAAAAGGACTGAAAGTATATTAGAATTTCAAAAAGATATTAATTAATACTGGTCACTATAAAATTTGGTTACTGGTTACTATAAAAGTTGCTCGACATATTTTTTCTACTTATATACCTATACTATAAACTTCAATCTCTATTCTAAAAAAGTTTTTTCAGATTTCTATTTAGCAAATATTTCTTATATTGTATTTTGAAACTTTAAAGAGAAAGATTAAGGAACTGGTTGGGAATTGAATTAAATTGTTTAACAGCATTGTATGAGAATGATCGTTGAAACAATGCACTGCTATGAAGCGGCATAGTTAATTTTTTTCAATATCTTACATTTATATCATAAACAGAATGTCGGAAAATTAAGCCTTCTTTTATAGAATCAGGTGAACCTGGAATGTTTATAATTTTTAATAAAAACTAGAAAAATGGAGAGTGCGACGCTCATTCATTTTAAGCCATTTAATTTCTTTATATAAATGAGATGTATGATCAAACCTACGCAGACCATAGATAAACCTGAGGCACGCATTTTGCACCTTCTGAATCCGACTCCTACTTGCCTGATCTAAGCAAAACCCATAGACAAAGTCGCATTAACTGAAATTGGAAAGAATTAGGGATTCTCACAATTTTCTTTTAGTGATCTGTTTAGTATGTGTCTGTTATTATACAAAACTTTTAGAGAACAAAATGATTTTTGCATAATATTTTTTAGGTGATCTTTAAATCTAAGCTGAGAATCTAAAACTATACCGAGATTTTTTGTACTTTCAACAAAATTCAATCTTGAATTATTAACCATTATATTGAGATTAGCTTTCAAAAACTCAGTCTTAGATTTGTTCCAGGTGTTAATACATTTTTCGTAATATTTGTAATCCTCAATATCAAAAAAACAATAAACCTGGGTATCATCCGCGAAGGCCTGAACTTTACAAAACTTTAAAGACGTAAGGATATCAGATGTATAAATTAAAAATAACAAGGGGCGCAATATTGATCACTGGGGAACTCCCGTTAGGAACTCCGCTTTGTCTGAGAATGTGTCATTTGATAGAATCGATTGATACCTTCCTACCTTCCTGTCAAATATGATTTTAAAAGCAAACATGCTTCCTCATTAAAGCCATAGGATTTCAATATGGATGAAAAATATTACAGTAGCATTCAGTTAGTAGTAGCAGATGGTTTATTTGTGAATTGAATCTACCTAACCTCATGCAATAAATTTGGAAGGTATGCCTGTGATTTTAGTAACAAAAATCAGTTGTACCTACCCTCATCAGCCTTATATCAGCAAAGAGCCTGTGAAATGCAGAACGAAAAGGTGCGAACATTTAAAAACTAAAGAGAATTGTTCATTTTACGTGTTTGACCACCGTGTATAGACTAACCAGAAAATTGAAGAAGTAAGTAGATAGTGAGAAAATATGGGACATAGAATTTAGTTCTCTAGTTATAACAGTTGCTCTGGAGTTATCAAAATTGACAGTTTTTTTCGATAGATTGTGTAATGTCTCAACAATCTTAAAAAAAATCGTATGTTATACCAAAATGCTTTGATTAGAAGGATCTATCAGGAACTGCAATAAAATTTGGTTGTTTCTTTTTTAAAAAAAATATTTTTGGGTCACCACGTAATTATGAATCATGCTGTATAAATTAAAATATTTTCCAAGTAAGGAACATACTGTACTGAGTACATGAGTAATAATCGAGTTATCTACGGACTCCCACACACTAAAACTATACCCGCAGATGATCTTATCTCACTCTCACTGTTTTAATAAGACTTATAAGAATGATCAAAGTCACCATGGGACAAAGAGAAATGCAGAAAAAATACAGCTTGTCATTCAGCAACAACCCACTATCAACGAGATGTTGATGTGCGTATTTTAATTCTGTTGCCACTGCACGTAGCAGTTATTGTTGATTTTTAGCCATAATCAACATAGTTTACAGAAGTTATGCATACAAATGACCCCAGAGAAATACACAGAAATCAAGGTGTGTTTTCTGGAGCGACAATCCTGGATACATCCGAGAAAAAATATTAAATTGAGTACAATTAGAGGGTTATAAAATATATATAATGCATATTATATATATTTTTTGGAAAACCTTATTCAAAAAGGATCCCTTTCAGCAAATTTGCCTCAAAAATTTTTCGTATAATTTTTTTGCAAATTCCAAAGACTGGTATTTTACTCCATTCAGAAGATTTGCAGGTTTTTTTAGGACATTCATCAGAAGAAAGGCACTCCAGGACAACAATATAGGCAGTCGCCAGCATCTGTCTGGCATTCAAGCAGAATGTACATGGATGTTTAAACAATATTTTAGAAATTTAGCAACACTTCGTGTTGTTTTTCCGGTCTTCGCCTATTTTGCACTTTTTCATAAATATATTCTATCACTTAGATATACCCTGAAAACTGTAGGGAAAAGCCATACGACAAATTTTTTGTTACGAATTTCGAACAAAGCCTAAAAATTCGTTAAGCTGAACAATAATTTTTGGAAATCGTTACAAAAAATATTTACATAACTAATACTACAAAGACTTAAATTTGGGCCTGGCAACATGCAGATTTGTAAAAAGGCGTCCCTTGTGAATAAGACTGCAAAAAATTCGAATTAGAATATATTCTCCATCAGATGCGAAGATCCTACCTGAACTAAATACAATTGACAATATATGTTTATTCATCTCCAGCTTACACTTCATTTTAACACGGTTTTATAAGCTTGACCTGTATATATGTATATATGTATCTATGTATGTGGGTATTTCTCAACAAATTTAGAAATAATGAAAATATATCCTTTTTTGCAGAAATCTAAAGTTTTAGTTTAGTGAGAATTATTGAAAATTAAGGTCCTCCATATTTTTCTGTATTACATGTAGAGAAATGACTATGGAATGAGAGAATGACTGATAAGAAGGGGGAATGATTTTTACAAGAATTTGATGCTGAATTTCAATAAGAAACATCTATATAGCAATTTGAATCGTTTGTACTAATTGCAGCTTCAACATTTTGTAATATACTAAGTGACATATAAATCCGAACACCCAGTTTAAATGATTTATTTTAATAAAATTTTGTACAAGTACTTAATGAAGCATAATAAGTAAATGATAAAAATTTCAAAATGATTGCACTGCTTTAAAGCCCTTTGACCTTTAATAATGTCCTCCTGTGGTATCTCATTCCAGGCAACCACCAACTCCTCTCGAAGTGCTTCTAGAGTCTGAGGAGGACGTTGCAAATTGAGCAATCTCCTACACATCATATCCCACACGTGCTCAATTGGGGATAAGTCGGGAGATCTTGGTGGCCATTGTAACAATGTGACATCATTCTGTTGAAAGAAGTCTATTGTGACTCTTGTAACATGTGGCGGGCATTATCTTGTTGAAAAGTTGGATCTGCCAGGGTGTCAAGATAGGGTAAAAGATGGGGTTCTAGAACTTCGTGGATATAACGCTGCGCGTTCATGTTACCTCTAATGAAGATTAAAGGTGACCTGGAACCATAAGCTATAGCACCCCAAACCATAACTCCAACAGTGTGATGAACATGTCTTTCAACAAAAAACTGTGGATTCCTTCTTTCGTCACGTCGCCTTCTAATCCTGGCATGACCATCGTGCATGCCTAAACAAAATCGAGACTCGTCACTAAAGACAATACTGTTCCATTCCTGATCCCAGAGTGACCGTTGTCTGCACTACTCAAGGCGATTACGACGGTGTAAGGGTTAGAAGGCGACGTGGTGAAAAGAGAAATCCACAGTTTTTTGTTGAAAGACATGTTCATCACACTGTTGGAGTTATGGTTTGGGGTGCTATAGCTTATGGTTCCAGGTCACCTTTAACCTTCATCAGAGGTAACATGAACGCGCAGCGTTATATCCACGAAGTTCTAGAATCCCATCTTTTACCCTATCTTGACACCCTGGCAGATCCAACTTTCCCACAAGATACTGCCCGACCACATGTTGCAAGAGTCACAATAGACTTTTTTCAACATAATGATGTCACATTGTTACCATGGCCACCAAGATCTCCCGACTTATCCCCAATTGAGCACGTGTGGGATATGATGGGTAAGAGATTGCTCAATTTGCAACGTCCTCCTCAGACTCTAGAAGCACTTCGAGAGGAGTTGGTGGTTACCTGGAATGAGATACCACAGGAGGACATTGACCACCTGATCAGAAGCATGCCTAGGCACGTTGGAGAATGGGTAGCACATCAGGGTGCATCCACACATTATTAAGGATCAAAGGGCTTTAAAGCAGTGCAATCATTTTGAAATTTTTATCATTTACTTATTATGCTTCATTAAGTACTTATACAAAATTTTATTAAAATAAAACCATTTAAACTGGGTGTTCGGATTTATATGTCACTTAGTATATATTTTCTTTTCTCCCTGTTTACTTCCAAGATCTTCATAGATATTCATGACGTCCGTTGACAGGCTTCTCCGAGAGTGGATATTTTTCTTACAACGTCAGGAACTTGTATATTCTTCAAAAGCGAAGGCACTTTAGATGCTGGAGGGTTTTGGATCAGTATTCTCAAACACCTCTTCTTATATTTTTCGAAAAGCTTGACCGTGTTCCTTACTTTATATTAAAGACCATTAATCTTCGCGGACAGAGAGTAGACAAATTTTCTGCTCTGTGCTGTAAAGATGGTGCAGGACTTGGTTGGGATATTTGTTCAACAATTCTCTGTAAATTTGATTGTAATGTAACTCGCTTTTCCCTATAAACTTTACTATTCGCTTGTACTCATAGAACTTATTGACTTGAGTTGGCCTTACTCTTCTTCTTCTTTAAATACTTTAATCTTCATTTTTCACGCAAAGCTTCTGAATACTCAGCATTAATTTTCATTTGTTCTCGACTCTCTCTGTCGTACTCCTTTTTCTAATTTTTTCTCTTCTTCACTTAACTTCTTCATTTTACTTATTCTTGATATACGCATATCTTTTAAAATTGAAAACATACGCTATACAACCTGGGGTTAAATAGTAAGACCTAAACCACAATTTTGTATATGCAAAAATCATTCCCTCATATAATTTTTATTGTCTCACTTTCTAATGTAGTGAGGGAATGACGGATTTGCATAAACGACACCGTAACCAACACTACATCACCTCAAATTAATTTAGCATTTTGTGAATGCATTTTACCACCCAAAACAAGAAAAAAATCAGTAAAACATTGGAACAGTATAAATGCCTTACCTTTTAATATTCCTTTACAGTACGTTTTTACAACAATCTGAACAAAAGGACGTCCAGGACTCCCCAAAGCGACAAGTGAGCTTGAGGTTATCTACCTTTTTTAATGTACCAAAAACGCCTGTCTCGTCCGTTGTCCCAAGTTGAAAGTTACGTAATAGAACAAAGATTTACTTGACAAGTTATTCGTTTCATTTATCCAGTAACTAAAATAATAATAATTAACTAAAAATAACTTGTTATCGTCATCTAAAATGGTCCACTACCGGAAGTTTTTTGTCACCGATACTTTTCAGGAAGACATCCCGTCCTATTTCCTTAGATTACCAACTACCTTCATATCAGGTAGAAACTGTTGGTTACTAAAGTTCTGTCACTCAGTCCAAGACCGTACGCTAAGTCCGGCTAACTGTATTGGACATGGCAGCTCACCGCCCAGCTCTAACGTATGATAATTAAACGAAACACAAAGGAAACTTATATCCTTCCCTCCGTGCCTCGTCTAGTTCGCATGCTTTTCCTACTCCTCCCACTTTGCAGCTCCCCCAACGTGGATTCGGTTCGCCCCCCGTCACAAGTTATAATGAATATTTGGAGTTGGCCGCGCACAGGACACCGGTTTCCTTTCCTACGTTCGTCATATTGGGGATTCTGCTGGATATTTGGTATTTTGTGTTGCTCCGATGCATGCTCCATTACAGACTACAAGTTAATTATGCATAGAATCTCTAACTTCCTTTCTGCATCTATGTACCATCGGGTTTCACTATGTGACGAACAACTCGTGAACGTGTGACCTATTTTCTGTGATATTAGTGGCACCACGGACATTCAAATCAATCCCGAGCTTGTTAGACGAAAATACCCCTGGTTTGGGACATAATTGTAAAGTCTGGTCTTATTGCTGCAAGTCGTTCAAGGCGGTATTCAAAATATGGAAGCATAAAATGGGTACATCAATTTTTGGGGAAAAACTTTTTATCCGGCAACAAAGAATATGAAAACGAGTTTTTTGTGATGCAATCGAAAGTGTTGGCAAGAATGAAAAAACTCTTGATACAAGATTTTTAGGTATTTATAAATGAAACCATGCGTAAAAAGATCCGACTAATAGCAAAAATGTTATGGCCGAAAAACGAGGCAAAATGCAGGCTTTGGCACTTGGTAATGCGACAACGATTTCTCGCAGATATATTTGAAATTCTTCAAATTCCTAAAATCCGTACTTCTAAATAACCACAACAAAATTGTAGTCGATTGGTCAAGTAGTTTTTGAGAATTTCTAATTGTTTATACCAAAACATCTGTTTTCCGGCCATTACTACTATTATGTATCCATCGAAGAAAGAGACCAAACCTAAACATATTCACGTATACTCCACGTGATCGCGCTCCAGAACGCCGAGCACGTTACAGGGCCGTACTAAGAATAAATGATTTGTGGTCTACGATACGATCAAAAATATGCAAAATTATTGCAGGCATGTATAGGGTCCAAACGTAAAGCTTGGAATTGATGTATTTTTCTAATTTAACTGTCATGACCAAAAAGAAAACAACTGTCTATTGTCGTTTTTTGGTAGAAGTGTTATATCAAAATTATACTCGCATTTATAAAGCAGGCTTTTAAAAAATGTCTTGACACATTAAAACGATAATTGCATATGCATACAAGTATACCTAACCACCGCTTGAACAGGAACGTCAGTATGCAAACAGTTAACTTTAATATTAGACTAAAAAAATTAATAGTTAGGTGGAGTTGAAAGAAATACATAATAATATATAATAAATATTATACAAAAATTTATTGCGCAGACATTTTAGCTCTAAAACTGGAAATACATATACTTGAAAATGAAAATCATTCTAGATCTGAGGCCGTGGAACTCCCACTCTCATCAAGATTTATGGGCGTGGATTAAGGGGCAACGTCAGTATCAACGATACCGTCTAATTCCCACATTTTAGGTTCGACCTTTTCTTCTACATGCTGATACATTTTCCCACATATTCGGTGTTATTCTTTGTATAGCATTATGAAAAGTATTTTTAAGGTCAGAAAATTTAAAACATTTATTTTCTGCTGCAACGTATTTTTAATGTCTGCCCAAATGAGCTCAATCGGATTGAGCTAACCTAACCGCTGGACATTATGCTGTCCAGTTCTAAGCTGAGCGCACTGTCGCCGCGCCTTGCTTATTTGTTCCGTTCAAAGTAATCGAGATCGTTCTCGAAGAGATCGCTCACCGCAGTGTTGCCGCTGCTCGTGTATTATGAGATTTCACAAAATTCACGGAAGCTTCTATGATCCTTACACCTTTTTAAAATATATTGTGAGCCACCAAAATTGCCTTTGCGAGCTACCGGTATCTCGCGACCGACGTGTTGGCGACCACTGACCTAATGAACTATACTTGTTGAAATAACCAAGGTTTGACAATGTCCATGTATATAACATGTTTTATATTTTTGGAATCAGATTTAAGAAGTCGATTTAGCTGTGCAGAAAAACAATATGGCGCCCGTAAGAAAAAATAAAGAGTTTATGCTGGAGCACAATAGACGAAAGGTCATATTGGAATTCTGATTACGCCATCATGTAGAAGAGAAAATATGCAATTCATTTACGAGCCCCTTCCCACTTTAGTTGGCCCAACTATTGACATCTTAGTTTCTTTTCTTATCAAACACAAATAATAAAAATGTAGCAAGGCGTTATAGGTTAAAAATATTAACAATGAAGCCACGATATGTGAAAAAAAGTAATATCACAAATGCCAACCGAAGAGCATTAAGAATAATAATCGTGACAAACAGGCGAGCCAATTATTTACAATTAAGTGCTCTGTGGAGTGACGCTGTTGAAAGGAGAATTTCGAGGTCCACAACTCATGGAGAGGCCCACAAACTTAGTACTTGCAAGGTAAGTTTTCTTATAGAAAAAAGTGAAGTAAAAACCCTAAATTTGCACAACTTGTTTATAGGCCAAAGAAAAGCCACGATTAACTCCACTGCAAAAGAAAAATCGGCTTAGATGGGCTAAAGAACATAGACAATGGACACCTCAATAATGGTGTGCAATACAATGGAGTGATGAGGCCCGATTCGAAGTTTGTGTTGGTGACAGTCGCAGTAGAGTTATTCGCAAAAAAAATCAAGCATTCCATGTTGACTGTCTGAAGAGAAAAGTGAAATTTCCAGCATCCATTATGGTCTGGGGCAGTATGCCATCAAAAGGAGTAAGAAAACTTCATTTTATTGATGGAAATGTGGATACAAACAAATATTTGGCAATTTTAGAAGAATCGCTTTTACCAGTGATGGAAGAATGTTTGACATCCGGCCAAGATTTTGTGTTTCAGCAAGATGGTGCAGCGTGCCATACCTCAAAAAAGGCTATAAAATGGATGGAAGAAAATAATGTACCACTTTTGAAGTGGGTTTCTAGCAGTCCAGATCTGTCACCTATTGAAACTTTGTGGCACGAGATGAGACAAAAGCTTCAAGAAATATGGGTTTGTTTTACACCAAATTTTTGCCAAAACTTTTAGCACTGTGCCCCAAAGAATTTCAGCCGTAATAAAAAATAAAGGTGATGTTACCCAATGGTAATCTTTCGAGTGTTGCTTTGTTAACTTCGCGCATCTATTCGCACATTGTCTATTTGTTCAGATGTTCTATTAGTTATAGGTCCAAGTGATTTCAGATATGTATTTTTTTACGACTAGAGTGTATCTAAAATGTTTTTGAGAAAATAAATTGTTTTGGAAGTAAATAGTTTCGTTATTTTTAGTCTATAAAGGCATATTTTGGTACAAATCTTGAAGTGGGCCAACTGAAGTGGGAAGGGGCTCGTATAAACCTCACTTCAAATTAAGTCAGGAAAAAACTAAAACGATTTTGGGAGAATTTGGCTTTTCGCTTCTCTCCCGGAAACTTTAAAACTTTCTAGTCGACATTTTGTTAGTTACGCTACTACGCAACTTTGCCCTCATTCAAGCGGCTCCGTTTCCGAGATCCTAATGGCGAGGCTCGAATTTGAAACACCCGGTATATCAATCGGTGGTTAAAATGAAAAATTGCACATCATCAAATAATTTACCCCCGGCACACCTCATATGCACGCCTAATAAACAACGCTGCAAGTATAAAATGCAATATGAGCTTCTCATGAAGAATGTTAGCGCCCCATAACGTTGCGCATAAATATCGTAGTGCGCCATGTAAGGAAGTGCATGCCTTGAAATCCCAGCTTTCAGCTAATATACACATGCAATATACATACGGATGTACGCATCAAAGCAGCCCTTGCATACTGCACAGAAACAATTTGCGAAATATGCATGTATGCCGTTGGCGTATATGCGTTAAGTGACTCGTCGTCTTTCGCGACACCTCGTGACAACTTAGTTCCGCTGTATGGGGCTTGACAGCACTTTGATGGCAGCCTCGCCTTTTTGTGGTGCAGATTGAACGGGAGCAGGAGCGCTTAATGCGATTTGATAATGCGTTCTGCTTGGCGTTTTGGTAGAATAGTAGTTTCCTTGGGACTGCCGATAAGAGACCCCCGAAATTTGGTACTCTAGCCTAGTTTTTTATGCTGGATTTAAATATATTAATAATTTTAGACAGTTTTGTTTGGAAGCGTATGTAACAGGGACGGACTCAGGTTATTTGAGCCCCAAAATTTTTAGGTGAATCTATTTTTGAAATTCAATTTTAGAATTTGAAAATTTAGGGTTTTCTACATAAAAGAGGTACTTTTATTGAATATCGATAAATTGTGCCATTTTTGAATCAAATCAAACTAAAGAATTTGTCACATGATAAGAAATGTACTGCGATTTTAAATGAATTGTTGAATAATTTGCCATGGCAACGAAAAAACTAATTTATTAACAAATTTATAATTGGTAAATACAGCAGACGCTCGACAATGTAAACTAATTTAATCCAAGTGTGGTTCACATTATCGAAATGTTTACATTAGCGAACGTGATTTATATAATATTTGATTTATTAAAAAGAAACGTTTAATACATACTATTTATAACAAAATAAACAAATATTCTAACAGCGATAAGTATTTTTTTAATTCGAAGAAAAATAATTAACAATTTTTGTCTGCGTAAATTTGCGCTTAGCATTGTCTTCCAATGCCTGCGCCCGTAATTTACGAAGAACTAAAATATCCGTGTATGAAACTTCTTTTCTTTCAGCCCAATCTAAAGCTTGGTTAAAAACTTGTATAGCTTGCGCGTCAGTCACTACACTTCTGACTTCAATGGGATCGTTCTCATCATCCTCACTGTCCATATCCTCCTCCTTTTCAGCATCATTCGTCTGCTTATCTTCGTTCCATAAATTAATATGAGCAGGAGTACAAACAATGTTCAGATTCACTGTTTTCAATAAATCAACAACATCCAATGACACACTAATAACATTATCATTATTGGATCGCAAACGTTCTCTAATTACGCTTAAGGGGACATCATCTTCTTCATCATCTTCATTATTGGTACAAAAGAGATTGTTCCAACATTTTTGAATAGTGTCCTGGTTAAGTTCATTCCAGGCCATATGTAAATCTAAAACAGCTTCTCATAGTGTTACTTTTTTAAAGCCTCAGATAAGTTTTCAGGATTCTTTGATAAGACAGACGAAAGTAGAAACTTCCTATAGTATAGTTTGGTGAGTCTTATTATATTCTGGTCCATCGGTTGAATTAACGGTGTTACGTTGGGCGGCATGTACATGACGAAAATTGACCCATCCCTGCTCCTCAGTTGTTGCTCGGGAGGATGACTTGGTGTATTATCCAATAGTAACAACGCTTTTATTGGAAGCTTCTGTTGTTTTACGAAACCTTTTACCTACAAATTGAAAACACATCGTAAAATTATGAATAGAGCATTTGTGATAATTGATTGTCATACCTGAGGGACAAAGCACCTGTGGAACCATTTCAGGAATATACGGTTTTTGAACAGTCATAATCAACAGGGATATTAACATTTTTAAATGAGCGCGGATTTTTTGCTTTCCCAATTACCAGTGGCTTTATTTTGTGTGAACCATTAGCATTAGTGCAGGCTAGAAACGTTATTCGTTGTTTCTCCGGCTTTCTTCCCGGGGCAGATTTTTCAAATGATGCAGCATAGGTTTCCTAAGGTAACATTTTCCAACAAAGGCCACTTTCATCTGCGTTGTAAATTTGTTCCATTCTTAAATCTAGCTCGGTAATTGTTTTCATCAATTTTTCTTTGAATGGTTGCACTAATTGTGGTTGTGCTGATAATTTTTCACCAGATATAGACAGCAGTCGAATTCCATATCTTGTTTTGAATCGTTGTAGCCAGCCATCATTAGCTACGAAATTTTCAGTTTCTTTCAGTTTTTTATTTAACAGTCTTCGCCACTAACTGGGACATAATTTTCGCGTTGTTTTAAAAACCCCTTATACAGGGAATTTTCCATTTTAGGTGCCTTCGCATTTCTTTAAGTTTTTCTTTTTCCCGGACCTCCAAATGTATTGCACGTTCTTTGTAAAATTTGAGTTTTCATTCGCTTAATTGTACAGATTGTTGCTTTCGATACTCCATATTTTTTGCTAACTGTGTCACTCCCGCACCTAGTGCAACTCGTCTATGATTTTCACTTTCTCACTCAACTTTAAACACTTTCTTTTATAGGATGAGGATGCCTTAGTCGTAAAATATATTAACGCGTGCAATGTATTCACTTAAGTTCAAAAATGAAATACATACGTACGTATAAACGTATCCTAAACAATCATACGACTGACCGAGTTTGTCGTATTTTATCGCAGAGGTGAATCCCCTACACTCTACGTCATAAATCGGGGACTCCCCGACGCCCAACATAAATCATCGGGGCTTCAGCATTTTACCGTCGCGCTGTTTCCGTGCGCCGAGAGTTGTTTACGTTATCAAGCGTACACATTGTTTACGTTATCGCGCGTTCCGTTTAATCCTATAGAACGAAGTTTGTGTTTACATTAGCGCAAGTTTTCATTATCCCGTGTTTACGTTATCGAGCGTCTGCTGTTTTACATAAATACATATTTCTAATGCAACATAGCTAACATTTACGCAAAAACAGAAGTTTTTTCTACGAACGAAATTGAAATTTGTTTAAAAAAGAAGACACGCAGTTGGATATACTTATAACTAGCTTTACAATAAGTGTTCAAATAAACTCCCATTTTGTTGGATACAGAGTCTCGCTTGACGAACTATTGATTGCGTAGCCAGAAAAGTGGAAAACCTTTTTCTTCTTACTTCATTTGCGGCCTGATGGATTCTTTGAAGTAAAGCTTCTTGAGTATTTACTTCAGTCAAGTAAACTAGGTCTTTCAATGACCCCCAAAAATAGAAATCCAATGGATTTAGGTCAGGTGAACGAGGCGGCCACGCTATAGGACCTCCTCGGTCCAACCACCTGTTGGAAAATTGACATTCAACCAATTCCGAACATTGCGTCCAAAATGTGCAGGGGCGCTATCATGTTGAAAAAACATATTTTCTTGAAACTGCTGGCGCACATCCAATGGTATTTTATCCATGAGATCATTCTGAAGAAAGTTCAGATACACCTCTGAATTAAGACGATTGGGAAGTACAATAGGCCCAATTACTTGATCCCTAATTACTCCTGCCCAACTTTTGGATTTTCGTCTGACCAGCGATGCAAGTTATGGAAATTAAAAGCACCATTCCCAGTAAATATTGACTCATCCGACCATAATATTCTAGGAATAGTGTTTTCATTTGCTAATATTCACTGGCAAAACTCGATTCGTGGTAAAAAAATCTGCCTCCGTCAAATGCTGCACCCGTTTGAAATGATAAGGATGTAATCCTTGCATTCTTGTCATTCTTCCTATCTAAAATTATTATTTTTATGATAACTATCAAATAGGTATTCATAAATTTTTCTTACTATTAATCGAGGTATATCCATATTTTCTGAAACATTTCGTATGCTTATTTGCGGATTATTTAAAGCAATATCCATACGATGATTTCCCAGTGGCCTTCCTGAGCCTTGCATGCGCTGAAAACTTCCATGGTTTGACAAATTCCGGTGAATATAGGTAAACATTAGACGTCCAGGTACTATGCGATTGGGAAATCTTCTTTGATATTCTCTTACGGCTGCCAATGTACTGCCGTTGCAAAACCCGTACACAAAATGCATGTCAGTCAGTTCTCTGTCTGTAAATCTTGGCATTTTAAATCGATTTAATGAAAATTTTGATTTTAATCTACTAATTTTACACTGCTAACAATGTCAGCTTAACGACAAAATAAGTCTTAACAAATCAAAAGAACTTTTGTTTGCAGTCATGGCTATCTATATATAATCAAAAATTCATTTTTTCCTATCGTGTGAAAAATTCTTTAAAGTGTATCTAACGAAGCTACAAAGTAATCGTAAACAGTGGTTGATTCGTGATCAAGGCGTGATCGGTAGCCATGGCGCTCTGTCGGCCTCTTCCTGATTGGCTTGTAGCGACGAGCCTCCAGACAAAGACGCACGGTTGCCACGCTCGGCGAGTTTTCGCCAGAGTGGTTGATCACATTCGCATGGATCACAAATCAATCTGTTGGTGCAATACGTGCAATAACTGTTGTAAAGGACATTATATAACAATAAATGGCATCACAAAGGTATATTCCAATTTGATCTGCAGCAAATTATGAACGGCATATACGGAGATGCGAAAACAAGCTCAAAAAGGTGAAGAAAATTTTTGTGCAATCTTTATAGTTAAATTTTTCCTGAGAGATAGCATCAGTCAGGGAATTTTTTTCTATTGTCTTATTTTTCACATTAATGCGATGTCGAGGTATGTGGCCCTATCGCAATTGAAAATAAGGTTTCGATAATCCTTCCATAAAGTTTCGATGAGTACATCTGAAATAACCTTGAGATATTCTTCAGGGAAATACAAAAATCTCCTTTTGTGTTTTTTTGTGCAGATTTATCTATTAAAATCCTATCCGCAATCTATTTTCCGTGCACACACCTTCAACCGAATGTATGCCATATATGATATTACCGTTTCCAACTTTCACCAAGGTTAATAGGAACCATAACAGCTCCCTACCCTTCCCCTCTATAAGAATATCGATTTGTAGCCTCACATTTCAAGGTTAGACTTCTTGTAATGTTTCTGTTCAACATTCGGCGATTTCTGACAATTTTCCCAATAAAACATGATCATTGTGACATTAAGCCTGGCAACGCTGCATAGTAGAGGGAACTCTCAGCGTCACGTTGATGGTTCGTCACCACGCACAGGATTGTAATCAGTTACGGATACCCGTTTATGAGCGCGAACGTTTTATGCACGTCTTGACTTGATTTTTCTTGCGGAAATTTAATATTAGTCTAAAATGTCTGACACAGATACAGCTGATGAAGTGGTTGAAATCAGCTTAACGCCACCCAGCAAAAGGACTAAAAAGCTTCATCTTAGCGCAGGTGAAAAACAAATTATTCTAAATATCTACAAGAACCAGATGCAAGAGAATAGTGGATTGGCTATAGAAAATATCGTATGTAAGGTTGCTGAAATTTCTGGAGTAGGTCGATCAAGTGTTTACAAAATCTTGAAGGAATATAGACAAAATCACTCACTATCTGAGCCAAAAACATATCCAGCGAGAAAAAAAATCATCGAAAAAATAGATGACTTTGACAAAAGTGCCATTAGAAGAAAAGTACATCACTTTTTCTTCATTTTCTGATCGAATCAATGATTTGGAAGCTCCAAACTCAGTTTTGCTATGTCATCCAAGTTTCTGAGTATTTCCTTCACCCAAAAACTAATTTAAGACCCTATCCTACACTAACCTAAAAAGAGTAGGTTGCTTAATTTCGTCATTTAGTGCGCTCGCTGAGAAGTAAAATAACTAATTACTTTCAGGCAAGGGAAAACGCCTGATCATTTGCCACATAGGTAGCGTAGATGGATTTGTTCCTGAAGCATTGTGGGCATTTGAATCCAAAAAAACTGGAGACTATCTCGAAGAAATGGATGGTAACTCATTTGAAAATTGGTTCAAAAAAATTTTGCCGACAATTGATGATAACGCAATTATTGTGATGGATAATGCCCCGTACCACTCCAGAAAATTGGAAAAAACTCCAACAATGGCCACCAAAAAGGCAGACATTCAACAGTGGCTTGTCTCAAAGAAGATCGACTTCGACCAAACAATGGTCAAAGCTGAGCTGATAAATATAGTCAAGCGACATAAGTATAAATATGATTTAAAAATTGTTGACGAAATGGCCAAAAACCAAAATAAAACGATTCTCAGGCTGCCTCCCTATCACTGCGAACTGAATCCTATCGAGTTGATTTGGGCCGACATCAAGCAATAACAGCACTTTTAAGTTTTCTGACCTTAAAAAACTGTTTGATGTTGCTGTCGATAGAATTACGCCAGCAAAATGGAGAACATGTATTGACCATGTCCAAGAGAAGGTTGAAACCAAAATGTGGACCCCTTATAATTGACATCAACAACAACAATTCTGATGATTCAAGCTCCTCGGAATACAGCATATAAATCGATTGATACCATTAAGACTGGCAGTTTAACGGGCTTTTTGGCAAGACAGGTAAGTTCATTATAGACTGCAATCAAAGTGTAAGTTTCTAGTTATCAATGTGGAAATTCCAAATTTATAATTACACAAAATTAGGGTTAATTTAGGAGTTCCAAAGCATAATAGTGCCATTTTGACCTTCTTCCTATTTCTCATGTAAATTTTAATAGCAATCAAACTAACAAACTTTATGGAGTCTGTAATAAACTTTTGTAACTACTACTACTACGTCTGTAGTTTCTATTTGCTCAAAAAATTTGCTCTGTATTGTGAATAGAAGGTTGATTTGTAAATATTATTGGGTATATATGTAAGTTAATAATAAAATATGAACAATTTCAATTGAGATGGTTCACAAGTTTTTTTTGTGCGCGTTTTAGTAACATTTTGCTGAAATGGTGAATACAGAATTTTTTGCACTGATTCCTAATGTCGAAATATGATTAGAAAGGCGTGGTATATTCCTGATAATATACTATGCTTTTGATAGAATTTACAGCAACACATATCTTGTACGACATTTTTTGATAGATCAGTCACAATAGCTTGATACGGCCCTGTAGCGTCTCCTACGGTTAAGTTCTTGATCACGTGCAATACGGGTGTATATGTTTGATTTTACTTTGTTTCTTCGATGGATACAGTTTAGTTTGATTTTCTTCAAAAATGGCACCATTTATCGATATTCAATAAGGGTACCTTTTTATGTAGAAAACCCTAAATTTTCAAATTCTAAAATTTAATTTCAAAAATAGAATCACACAAAAATTTTGGGGCGAAAATAACCTGAGTCCGTCCCTGTTACATACGCTTCCAAACAAAACTGTCTAAAATTGTTAATATTTTTAAATCCAGCATAAAAAACTAGGCCAGGGTACCAAATTGTGTGTCTTTATCTCAACACGTTTGGGAAATATCAAGGAAAAACCATCTTCAGGGGAGCCCCTTTAAAAGACCGTAGCGCCCTTAGGGGACGTTTGTCGACCTATGTTTATATGAACTTTTCTTCCTATTTTAAGCTCTAGAAACCGCTTGTTGAATATTGCACACTTTTTTCGGGACACACTGAATAATCTACTGGAAAGGTAAGTATGACATCTTTGGCCTATACTTTTTGAGGTGAAAGGTGTTTGCTTAATGTTGTTGATTTTGTTTCTAGTTTGATATAAGTGATCTAACGGAATATGACTATTTCGATGGTGAAATTGAAAATTTATAATTTTATAAAAAAATTGTTGCCTAGGGTCTAATAGTTTTGCTTCAGAATACACCATATCAGATGGGTATAAGAGTGGTTTGTCAAAGATTATTTTAAAAATAGTTTTTTGATAATTTCTAATTTATTAATTTGGTTATTAAGTGCTCCACCCTAACCTAATATTGCGTAACTTATATGACTTTCGATCATAGCATGATACAAAATTTCATTTTTTTTTATCCAAATATTTGTTTAGATACTTGAATTTAAACAATAATGGTCTCAAATTGGTGATGTACATGATAAATATGTATATTTCACTTTAAATGTGAGTCTAAATATACACCTAAATATTTCATTTTGTTTGTTAAATTTATATTATCACAGTTGATCTGTATAGATACAAAGGATGATAATTTGTTACTGTGATTTGTGAGTGGCATGACCATAATCTTTTGAAAGTTAATAGTTTTAGATCATCCCACGAGCTGTTATTCGAATAAATGATAGCAGTATCGTCTGCAAAACGTATGATTGTCCCTTCAGATTTTAAGCTCAGCAGGCTATTAATGTAAAGTGTGAATAATAAGGGGCCCAACACTGTCCCTTGTGGGACACCATACGTTATCAATTTGTTTGCGCTTAAGGAACTATTTATTTGTACGCACTGTGTTCTGTTGGAAAGGTAACTTTTCATGAGGTTACAAGCCTTGCCTCTAATTCCTGAGTCGTGTAAGATTCCTAATAGTAGCAAGTGGTCTACTGTGACGAATGCTTTTGCTAGATCTAAAAACACACACAGGGTATATTCACTTTGGTCCAGTAATTTGTATAATTTTGATGTCAAAAAAGAAATTGCGTCTTGGGTAGACTTGTTTTTCTGGAATCCAAATTGTCTTTCATTAATCAGATTATGTTTATCAAAAAAATTTAGTAGTCGTGTTTTTATAATTTTCTCAATAATTTTTGCAAAGTTGAATATTAGATTTATAGGTCTGTAATAGTTAGTATCTTTTTTTTCACCGGTTTTGTTTATGGGTTTTACTACTCCTATTTTATAATCATCTGGACACTCTCCCGATTCAATTATCAAGTTCGCTATGTACGTCAAGGGTTTACCAATTTCGGATGAAATTTTCTTTAACATTTCTGTTCATAAACCATCAAGACCTGGACTTTTTTATTTCTCAAATTGTGTATGGCATTTTTATATCATTATCAGACACAGGTCCTAAGAAAATCGTTTTTTGTATACATTTTCAAGGCGGAATATTTGTATTAGGTTTATTTATTTTCATTGCTAATCTTTCACTATTTGTATAAAGTAATTATTGAATGCATCAGCAATATCTTTACTTGTGTTAAGTGTTGTATTATGGACGTTTATTTCTTCAATTTTTGTTTCAGGTTTGGATGAATTACAGATCTGGTTTATGGTATTCCATAGCATTTTCGAGTCAGATTTGTTGTTTTGTAGTGTTTCTGTGTAATATTTTTGTTTTGAAATGATGGTCAATTGTCAGAGTTTAGTTTTATAGTACAAATAACTTTGTTTTGTTTCGTCTGTGGATTTGTCTTATATAATTTAATTAGTCCAGCAGTTACCCAGTTTTTTCTTGGACTGTCTCTACGATTTATTTTAATTTTCTTGGTATATTTTGACATACCTTCAGTGATTGCTGTAGTCAGATATTTAGTTGCTGCGTGAAAATTTCTTATATTATACAGGGTGTTTCAGTTTATTGTGGCATAACTTTAAGATTCGATAGAACTTTTAAAATTAATGCATAGAGTCTATATAAACATGGGTCGAAAAATGCGTGGCTTCCAAAATACAGGGTGTCTAAGTTCACTTTCTAAATTTTTTTTTTTTAAATATTTCGAATAATATTTGATGTATAACAGTGAAAATTGGTGTACAAGGGTTTTTGGTACGACAAAACAAACCATGGGCATTGTTTTACTGTAGCCGCTAGAGGGCGCTCTCTACTGTACCTGTAGTGTATTAAAATGACCGAAAATTTTTTCTTAGTGCAATTTTTTGATTTTTCAAAAAAACGGATTCTCCGCACTTTTCTACATAAAAAAGCTCTTCTGTGAGTTTTCGTTGTAGTTAGCCGTTTTTGAGATATTTCGATTTTTAAGGTTCGATGCATTTTTAATTATGTATGATAAAATAATGTTAAAAAGTCAGTATCTCGGTAATTTTTAGAAGTAGGTTGTGCCTGCAAATATTTTTGAAATTGAAAGCAGAATAAGGTTAAACGTCAATAAGTTGACAGTGAGTTTTGTTGTCTGTTGAAACCTGAAACATTTTTTTGCAATTGTGCATGCACGAAATTTAGTTTCTTTTACCTGTTTTTTTTTTGTAAGTTTTATAAAAATGCCATTTTTATTCTCCAATCAAGAGTTAGCGGATATCCATTTGTGTATGGCTTTGTAAATGGAAACGCAGCAGAAGCAGCCAGAGAATACGCACGAAGATTTCCAAACAGACGACATCCAACTCGCTCAGTATTTGTAAGAGTGCATCGCCAAATAATTGAAAATGGTTTTGGAAATCTCCAAAGGGATCATAACATAAATGTTCGTCGGCGCAGATTTACCCCTATGATTCTGCGTGAGTTTGATAGAGATCCGACCACAAGTGTTTCTGGTGCCTTGGGAATTTCCGCAAGCCATGTTCACCGTGTTCTTAGAAATGACACTAGACGTCCTTACCATTTACATTTTCAATATGTGGAATGATGTTATGTTAGATTTAAGAAGATTGCTCTGGTTCCAGCTTGACGGATGTTTAGCTTATTATTCGAGAATAGTTAGAAACTGGCTGGACGAAAATTATCCAGAAAGATGGATCGGCCGTGGAGGACCAGTCGCCTGGCCTCCACGATCCCCTGATCTAAATCCATTAGATTTCTTTGTGTGGGGATTTCTAAAAGAAAAAGTGTACCAGACTCCCGTAACCACAAGAGATATGCTAATAGACAGAATCAGGAATGCATGTGATGAAATAAGGCCTTATTTGAATAATGCTATATCACGTTCGTAGATGTGAATTGTGTATTGAACAATTGGATTTACATTTCGAGCAACTACTTCAGATTTTGTATGTTTGTCCTAACTATCCAATAGCATCCAATATTCTATTAATTTGTTAAAAATAATATTGGAAAATTAAACAAATTGATATTCTGTTTTTTGTGTTTATTTGGAGTTATTGCTGTGTTTAAAAACACAATCTAAACGATCATCTTAATTACTTGTAATGCCCAAATCGAAAATGTAAAAAAAATATTATTTTCCCATAAATAATTAAAAATGCATCGAACCTTAAAAATCGAAATATCTCAAAAACAGCTAACTATACCGAAAACTCACAGGAGAGCTGTTTTATGTTAAAAAGTGCGACAAATAATTTTTTTTTATTCAAAAAGCAAAAAATTGCACAAAGAAAAATTTTTCGGCCATTTTAATACACTACAGGTACAGTAGAGAGCGCCCTCTAGTGGCTACAGTAAAACTATGCCCCAGGTTCGTTTTGTCGTACCAAAAAACCGTTGTATACCAATTTTCACTATTATATATCAAATATTGTTCGAAATATTTAAAAAAAAACTATTTTAGAAAGTAAATTTAAACACCATGTATTTCGGAAGCCACGCATTTTTCGACCCATGTCTATATAGACTTTATGGATTAATTTTAAAAGTTCTATCGAATCTTAAAGTTATGCAACAATAAACTGAAACACCCTGTATAAGTTGTTCCAGGTTACAGATTTTATGTCATTTATTAATTTTTCGGGTGCATGTTTGCGTATTCCTGTACGGTGAAATGACATTCAATCCTAAGCTAAACAAAATATTTAAAAATGACATGGACGAAAAGGTATGGAATTGAACTTCCAACACGATAATGTTGTAATCAGCGTTTTAAATAGGATTTCTTTGCAAAATAATGACGTTTGAATATTATAAATTGGAATGACACCACCTAGCAATTTTGGGAAGATGAAAATAATTTCAAAACATTTCATTTGGCTACTTTTAATGTAAAATCAGCTCTAGGTTGAGATACAGCCGGCGACCGTTATTATTGGCTCACCCCGTACATTTTCTTCTACGGAAATTTGTACGTATACAGGGTTATCCAAATTAAGTGTCCACCATTAGTAACTTTGTTGTTAGTGAAAATACAAAGTTGTTTGAATTAGCAAACTAGTAGCATTTTTAACGCTGGTAAAAATGAGAAATAAAAAAAACAATTGAGAGTCGTTATTTTGATTTTTTTCAGTAAAATAACATTTTTTTAAATGGAAACCCCTGTATATTATATTTTTTTCTGTTAAAGCATCAAATTTTAAACAAAAAAGCTTACAATAACTTTTCTCCTAGGTTACAAATTGTTGAAGTTATGGCCTCCAATCTGAAACAATTAAATTGTATCGACAAACTTTATTTTCAACATCAACTTATAATCTTACAAAATACAATAACAATTTTTTTTAAAGAAGATGCTCGAAAACACCACCTTGTTCTTCAATACATTTTTGGGCACGTTTTTCAACTGCTCGAACTGTCTTAAGTATGGTCCTACCATCTATCTGGGTTATCTTTTCCCTAACTGCAGTCTTTAAAGCGTCAAGGTTATTGTACCTTCGCTTGTAAATTTGGTTCTTTAAGTAACCCCACAAGAAGTAATCAAGTGGGTTTAGATCTGGTGATCTGGGAGGCCACTGTATTGGGCCATTTGTTCCTATCCACTGATCATTAAAAGTAGTACTTAGAAAATGATAAGTACCTCTGGAGTTGTGGGCAGGTGCGCCATCTTGCTGAAAATGCAGATGATGTCTACTTATAAGATCCAATTCGTCTAAGAAATTAGTCAGAATTTCTGACATAAATTCCACATATCTTTCACCAGTTAGGGTTCCCTCATAAAAGAACGGGCCAACAATTTTTGAACCAATTATACCGCACCAAACGTTGAAACTGAAACGGACTTGTGGGCCTCTTGGATGTACTAACAAAAGATTTTCTCTTGACCAATAATGGTGGTTTTTTCTATTAAACATTCCAGAATTTGAAAAATTTGATTCATCTGTCCATAAAAGGTAACGAAAGTTATTTACATTTTGGCGACAGAAGCTAAGATACCAATGGCAAAAAACAAGTCTTCTCTCTGGATCCCCTGCCAAAAGCGTTTGAACTGGTCGGTACTTATACGGAATAAATTTGTATTTTTTTAAAATCCTTTGAACAGTACCATAACTGAAATTAGAGTCCTCGAGAATATCTGCTATTGAATTCTCACGATAAGCTTCAAAATATCCAATAACTGCAATTTCCGTGGCCTCGCTTATTATGAGTTCTTTTTTTGCTGTTTTAGCAAAAACATTTTCGTTGCCCCTAAATTTTCGATAAAGTCTCAGAAAATATCGTTCATACGGTTGAATGCGAGCGGGATATAATTCACTGTAGTATTTATTCTCTTGCTCTCAAGGAGGATTTTCTGCACACTAAATAGCATTCTAACATATCACACTTTTCTTCATGGGAGAACATTTTTCTTTAAATTAATGACACAATAAAGCTTATAAACAAGTATTTACACTAATGTTTGACATTATTTGATTTTATCATTGTTTTCCAAAGCCTTCTAGTTGCGAGTATGTCCAGTTTAACAATTTGTCGCTTATCTTAATGCTGTCAAATCGCGAACGCCATGTTGTTTTCATAGCCGTCTTAATATTATAATACTGCAAATAATTAAAAATATTTATCGTTATTTTGACTTTATTTTTGACTTTAGCGGAAAAGTCATTATGAACTTTTTTGTTTAAAATTTGATGCTTTAACAGAAAAAAATATAATATACAAGGGTTTCCATTTAAAAAAATGTTATTTTACTGAAAAAAATCAAAATAACGACTCTTAATTTTTTATTTTTATTTCTCATTTTTACCAGCGTTAAAAATGCTACTAGTTTGCTAATTCTAACAACTTTGTATTTTCACTAATAACAAAGTTACTAATGGTGGACACTTAATTTGGATAACCCTGTATATCCGTTGGTCATCAATTTTAGGTACATGCTCACACAACATAACAAACAGTCATAGATTAGTTGTGTGGTAAGCTTCAACCGACATGACTATCTGTGTTGTTGCAGTACAAATATCATCATTATCTATAAACGTATCTGTTTCATTTGTACCGAGCTATATTTTCCGCATTTCCACTATTAGTGCGACGTTACATGAAAGGTGAGTATCATAACTCACGTTATTCAATAGATACATGAAGTGGAGCACGGCTACAATGTGTACACATATAATTGGGTTCCTATTAATGGCTTTCCAGTAATGATTTCACTAATTCCTATAACCATTATAATGCAGTACAATCGCAAAGTTTTGTGATGTTGTATTTATTGTCAATGTATAGGTTGATAAATAAAGCCTATTATCTTACATAAAAAATATACAATGGATATTATCCGATAGATACACTCAGCATGAAAATCGATAAGCTAACGAGAGCAGATCAGTTAACGGATCTTCGACTTTGGAGTTTTGTTTGAAGACCCCGGTGGCATTAAACTATTTGTCATTATTTTCTCGAATGCACGAGCGCTAGAGTACGGTTTGGCAAGGAGAAACTGAATGTTGAATTGCTTGCAACTGTGAAAAAACCATTTAACGACCCGTGTCCGTTTTTAACATGCTTTATAAGCTTGAGCTATTCGAGGGATGTCTTTTAAGTTTTGCTTATAGAAACATAGTAGGCCGGGCGGATCGAACGTCAGTACTGAATCTTAATCTCACTCTTTAGTAAACTTAAATTCAAAGTTTTACAACAATACGTGCAGTGTTCTCACTACAGTGAATTTTTAAGTGTCACCAAGTCATTAGAAAAATGAAACTCAACCGAGAACATTTTCGCGCCATAATTAATTACAACTTTCAGAGACAATTATCGCCTTAGTTACTATCTGCTTTCGGCAACGAAGCGCCACACCAGTCGACAATTTAGTCTTAGCGACGATTCCAGGGTGGGTGCACCAAAAACGGCAGTCACTCAGGAAAACGTCGATGCTGTGTGCAAACTCATCATTAAAGATAGACATGCGACATATCGCGAGATTGAGGCGTCCTTGAAGATCTCGAAGACCTCATTCAAAAAATTTTACATGAAAAATTAGGAGACAGAAAATTAGTTTTTCGTTGGATACCCCACCTGTTGACTGAAGCGCAGAAAGCAGCCAGGGTTAATTGGTGTCAAAAAACGCTTGACCGCTTCAATTCCGGAAACCAAAAGAATGTGTACAGCATTGTTAGTGGTGACGAATCGTGGATTTGCTGCTATGAACCAGAAAATAAACGACAGTTGGCTGCTTGGGTGTTCCAAGGTGAAGAAAAGTCAACCCCGAAAGAAGAATCATCCTCCACCAAGACAATGCAAGCTCGCACACAGCCCAAAAAACAAGGCAGTATTTAACGGAAGAAAACGTGGAATTATTGGACCACCCTCCATATAGTCCCGATATAAGTCCTAACGATTTCTTTACTTTCCCGAAAATTAAAAACAGACTCTGTGGTCAAAGGTTCCAGTCACCAGAAGAGGCAGTTGATGCATTCAAAAATGCCGTATTGGATCTGCCAGTAAACGAGTAGAATAAGTGCTTCGAAAATTGGTTCGAGCGCATGCAGATGTGCATTTATCTTCGAAAAACAATAAAGTCATTTAAAACTACCTAGCGTGTGGTTTTATTTCCATATGCAAAACTTAAAAGACATCCCTCGTATTTACGAGCCCCTTTCCACTTCAGACACTGAAGCTTTAAATTACGAAATGATTCGTAAGACATTTCAATACCACTGTCCACAAAAGACTGATTGATAAATCGATCTATAAAATTAAAAATAAATGATAGTTTAAAGAGGGCATTAATTATGATTGAATGTTCGACTATCTACAACTGTAATATAAACTCTTTGTAGGTAATAAAAATCATTTCCTCCTTTTTAGTTCAGTCAGCTAGAAAAGTGGGTTTTTTGAGTTTTTGTAAAATATTATTTATTTGAACAGCCTGTCTTGGGGAGTATTCTTAATACTTTTCGTCTGATTGTTTCATGGTAACCAAAAAACAATGCTATCGGTTTCTGTTATGTAAAAAATGCATTTATTGCATTTTTGCTTAAACTTAACTTGTTAACAAATAATAGTACTGCTCTAAATTCTATGTGAATATTCCACTTTTATGGAAGAATTGAGAAAGTGATTACTTTTTTCTCCCTTCTGCTCTTCTTGAAAATTCAATTTGCTGCAAAATGAGGTTTCAAGAAAATCAAAGATTTTTCGAAGAAAGAAAGTAATAAGGATTAAAGTAATTACGCGTTCAATTCTGCTATAAAAGTGGAGTTTTGACATACATTTTCAAAGCTGTACCGATATCTGTTAACAAGTTACGACCGAAGACTTTTTTGCTCAAGGGCAACAAAACAGCTTCAAGGGCGCAACCAACTAAAGCTGGAGGAGTTTGAATCGTGGCCCTCCGCAATGCCTTCCCACTAAAAGGAAGCAAATATTGAATAAATTGTAGCTGTTTTGCAGCTGATATTGCTGAAGGCCACGCCTTTCTCTTGAGCAAAAGAAACTTTGTTCAGAACGCACAATAAAATACTCAAAAAATGCATTTTCTGAAAAAAAAATGGATAACATTCTTTTTTGCTCTTTATATACGCCATAAAATAGTCAGATGAAACAGACGTAGGAAACTGTTTCAAGCAAGCAGTTGAAAAAAGGGCATATGACTTTAAATAAGAAAACATATTTGGGTCCAAATAATTGGACATTTATAAGGGGAGGGCTCGACCTTGGGAATGTAGTAATTGTGCTCTTTTAGAGTATTTACCCCTTGGAATGGTAACGCCCAACGCTCAATCAATCAGGAGAAGAACTCAAATTCTGCTTAAAGAGAAGTAAGGCTTTTTGTTAGTCGTGAAATAGCGTGGTTAGTAACGTGTTTGCGCGTTGGCTCTCAGGGTTCGAGTCCACGTTTCGCTAGCATGAGTGGCAAGCGCAAAGGTCCTTCCATTTCCGATGCTGGATGTAGACTGACGATTTTTTTTTTGTGAGGGGGGAATGCGTTTACGCACCATACCATAGCCCGAGCTACGGCGTGTGTGGGACTCCAGGTTGCCTTGAGGAGACCACCTAATACCCATTAAACCCTAACCTCCGCGTGGCCCGACTCATCAGCGTCTCGGTAGGCCATGTGTTGTGCGTGACCTGCGGTCTGCTACAACGTCTCCTCATGTGTTTCAGTCTCTGGGAACGCCGGGTTGGTTCCCTTTACCTCGCACATTCTATCGATGTCGTTAAGCGATCATCGATACAGGGTCTGCTAGGTTCTCTTGAAACTCTTGTTTTCGAAAAATCAAGAGTTTCAAGTCCTCTTACCTATATATTGTTCCTGGTCCTGGTCCTGAAGGGTCCTGGTCCTGGTGGATCCTGGTCGTGGCGGGTCCTGGTCCTGGTTGGTCCTGGTCCTGGTTGGTCCTGGTCCTGGTCCCGGTGGGTCCTGGTCCCGGTGGGTCCTGGTCCCGGTGGTTCCTGGTCTTCTGCATCCACGCCGTGGGGGGGGGGAGCAACCGCGGGTTCTCCTAGTCTCCTAGTCAAAGTTCCAGTTAGCGGGTGCCAACTGGGACCTTGGTCTAGGGTACCTGGTTCTGCGGTTGCGAAGCCTCTCGTCCGGATCGTAGTCCATGAGGAATCGTAGCTGCTCGTTCGGGTGGTCCTGAGTTTTCTGGAAGGTCTTATCCGCTTTTTTCCTCATGTGCTCGTGAATGGTGTCCCAATGCAGGTCTCTACGTAAGGTTGAGTTTCTTACGTAGGATGGTGCACTCGTGGCGATCCGGAGTAGCTTCATCTCTAGAGCAGCAAGTCGCTTGCGGTAGCTGGGGGCAGCGTACCTCCAGACCGCGGAGGCGTAAGCGAGCTGAGGTCTGGCGATGGCCTTGATCAGCCGTAGCTTGGTCGCTAGCGGCATCCGGCTGTGTCTACCCAGTAATGGGTAGAGTTGAGCCATGGCTGCTCTGGTCTTTGCGATGACAGCTTCTATGTGGGCTTTCCAGGTGAGGGACTTGTCAAATACGATCCCCAGATATTTGACTTTGTCGCTCCACTGGATATCTTCGTCGAAGATGGATGCTTCGAGAGGTACGTCGTGAGTATAGATGTTGTAGAGCAGGGGGGCTAAGGCTGACCCCTGGGGCACACCTGCTTCCAGCTGTCGTCTTGTTGAGTGGCATGTACCAATCTTCTCCGTGAATCAGCTTTGTGTTAGATAGCTCTGGATCAGTTGGCACATGTTCGCATCGATTCCGGCGGCTTCCATTTTGGCGATGAGTCCATCGTGCCAAACTCGATCGAAGGCTCGTTCCACGTCCAGCAGGACGAGGCCGGTTGCCTCCTGGAGATTGAAGCCGCTGGTGATGTTTTCTGTCAGTCGTAGCTCTTGGAGGTCCTTCCATTTCCGATGCTGGATGTAGACTGACGATTTCTCTTGCACAGGTTGTATTTATACCGGAGGGTAGGTGACCTGGCTTGTCCCGCTTCGGTTGACCTCGGGATGTCGATCCCCACTGCTCAGGCGTTTCTGAGGATCGGGTGCCACATCGGGTTGAGTCTGAGGGTATCTTTCTTCCTGCTGGAATTTTCTGGATGTTTGTGAATCTCGATAGCTTCCCTGGCCAGTCTATTATGACAGCCGTTGACTGTTGACAGCAACCTGCAGCTCCCAAAGTATATTATCATGTGGTCCCCATTGCTTAGTGCATGTTCAGCTACCACAGACTTCTCAGTTTGTACTAGCCCTGCAATTTGCTTTGTGCTGTTCCCATTGATCTTTTCGTGGTTAGAATGTATACTTTGCCGCATAAACATGGTATGCGGTAGACTCCTGCAGCTGAGAGTGTGACCCAGTTTGTTACCTCGCTTCCTGACTAGTACGCCCAAGAAGGCCAGTTGTTGGTCACTCTCTATCTCCATGGTATGCTTGGATGCCGATCGTTGAGGTGCTGCAGAAACTCGTTTAACCTGTCCGTGCCATGTTTCCAAATCACGAACGTGTCGTCCACGTACCGGAACCAAACTGCTGGTTTGTTATCCGATATCTCAGCCGCCTTCTTCTCAAAGTGTTCCATAAAAGGGTTGGCTATAACTGGGATAAGTGGACTTCACATTGCCACTCCGTCTGTCTGCTCATGAAAACCCCCGTCCCATACGAAGTAGCTTCCAGTGAGACAGATTTCAAAGAGCTTGCAGATATCAGAAGGGAAGATCCTGCTCACCAGATCTAGGCATTCTCTCAGATGTACCTTGGTGAAAAGGGAGACGACATCGAAGCTCACAAGGATGTCGTCGGGTTCAACTACGATGTCCTGAATCTTGCGTACCAAGTCGGTGGAATCCGTGATGTAGCTGGTACTCTTTCCCACGTATGGTTGCAGCAGGGATGCCAAGTGTTTCGTAAGTAGTACGTCGGCGATCCGGGAGCATTGAGTAGTGGTCTCAACGGAACATCTGCCTTGTGAATCTTGGAGTATTCTGGCAGTGATGACAGCTTGATGAGCCGGTTGGTAAGGTGTAGTCGGGCTTGCGTTGGATCCTTCTTCAAGGGTTTGTAACTCTCTGGTTCTAGAAGTTCAATAATATACCCTTTGTAGTCCGCGGTCTTGAATAACGACGAGGATATCATCATACTCCCAGCCGACAAAGGCAATGCAACCGTTTTTCTGAAGACCGAGGACTACAAAAGGAAGATTAGTAGTAGTTGGCGTTTGTTAGGAAATCTACGTTGATACTCCCGAGGAACCGCTTAAGCATTTCCGTTACAGATCTCGTACACAAAAATAATATCGGCGTACTCATCATTGCTAAATTCCATTTCATAATACCCAAAAATGGAAAAAAGAAACTTTTGATCAGACTTATACAAAAAAGAAATGGTAGTAGTTGCGATAACAACCGTATAACACATAACTTTGACAAACTATCTCCCAAGAAACGTCAAGTTAGTGTCAAGGCCTTCCTATTTTGTTTTATTTTTATTTTTACGAAAACAGTGCAGTCTGGGAAAAATCACAAAAGTAATTATTTGTAGCAACTTGAAGGTAAAATTTGAAAAATTGCGCTTTCTAACAGTGACGCACTACTTTTATTTGGAAAAATAATGACACTCATCCCCTGTATCTCCACCACTGATGCAGGTTAAGCTTAAGTAAAGACCTTTTTGAATGTGGTAAATCCACATACCAAAATTTTAGTTCATTTCAGTTGACGGTTTTGAAGATATTAAAAAAATTGTTTTTTATTTTCAAACTTCAACACCCCGTATGTTTTTAATGAATCCCTCGAGGAAAGAATGATACATAGAAGACCCCCTTAAAATGCGGTTCTCTGTATCATGTTTAATTCTTTGTCACGACTTGTGAATCACCCTGTATATTCTGGCAAATAAATTACAATGGACAACAAATTTTAGTTTTTTAATTGTATCTTGTGGGAAAAGTGCACTTCTTTGTTAATTTTGGGGCGCTGAATCCAAAAATGGCAATGAAATAAAAAAAATAGTTGCGGTTTAGAAAAAAAACTTATTATTTTTAAGGATATATTAAAAAAGTAACAAGATTCATATACTTATAAGAATCACTATATGCGCTGTCTTTTTGCTGTTCTTTTATGGATCGTTTCTGGAGCATCTCTACCAGGAGTCCAACAGTAGTCTGCAAGCATGGAAGGATTCCACTTTCCCTGGTACCTTTTTTCCATTGTTGAAATATCCTGATGAAAACGTTCGCCGTGCTCATCACTTACGGCTCCGCAATTGTCAGGAAAAAACTCCAGGTGTGAGTGTAGGAAATGTATCTTAAGAGACATATTACAGCCCATCTTTTGATACGATGACAGCATATTTTGGACAAGGGTTTTATAGTTGTCAGCTTTTCTATTTCTCAAGAAATTAGTGACCACCAGACGGAAATCATTCCAAGCAGTTTTTTCAATACCTGTTAAAGTGTTTTCAAACTGTGTATCTTTCAAAATATGTCGAATCTGTGGCCCAACAAAAATACCTTCTTTAACCTTTGCCTCACTTAGTCTTTGAAAGTTCTGACGCAGGTATTGAAAAGCTGACCCATCTCTATCTAATGCCTTGACAAAGTTTTTCATTAGGCCCAACTTGATATGCAGTGGTGGTAATAATTTTTTTTTTCGAATCTACTAATGGCATACCTATGCTGTACATTTTTTTGACCTGGCTCTAAGAATTGACGAACAGGCCAGTTTTGTCTGGTGTAATGAAGTGCCGTTGCCCAACTGTCCCATTCACACAAAAAAACAGCAAAACTTTGTGTAGCCTAGCTGCAGCCCAAGTAAAAGTGCAACAACTTTCAAATCGCCACAAATATGCCATTGGTGCTCATCGTACTTTATGCATGTCAATAGGTACTTCATATTGTCATATGATTCTTTCATGTGAACTGCATACCCTACAGGAAGAGATGGTAAAATATTTCCAATATGCAATAACATTGCCTTTAAACTCAATGTTGAACTGTCTATAAACAATCTCCATTCTTCTAGGTTATAGTTTATATTTAAAGCCGCGAGTAAGCCGTTAATGTTACTGCAGAAAACCAAGTTATTCTCCATATTGAAAAATGGTTCTAAGTCTTTGTGGCGGTTACGAAAAACACATACCGAAACATCGTCTTCTAACAAGTTCCACTGCTGCAGTCTTGATCCAAGTAACTCTGCCTTACATTTTGGAAGTTCTAAATCTCTTACAAGATCATTTAATTCTGACTGTGTTATTTTGTGCGGTTGGTGGCAGGATCTCTTGACGTTGATGGCATATCTTCTTCCTGACGAATCACTCGATCGCCATGATCTGATTCGTTTTCTGATTCGCAAGTGTAGGATTCTGGGGGTTTTGGAATAGGATTTTCGTCACTGTGAGGCACAGGTCTCATCGCAGATGGTATGTTTGGGTAGTTAATTACCGATTTTTTTTTCTTGGACATACATGTGGCTTGTCCAACACAAGGTACCATGCAAAAGTAACAATCATTAATATGATTTGTAGGCTCTCTCCAAACCATTGGGACAGCAAAGCGCATAGACCGTTTTTTGCCATTTAACCAGCTCCTCAGACTTGAAGCACATGTATTACAGCAGATGTGGGGTGCCCACTGTTTGTCTTGATCACCTAGTTTACAACCGAAATAAAGCTGATATGCCTTTGTTATTAGTGGTGTAATAGACCGTCTCTGAAACGCAAAAGTCACATCACCACACACGTAACAAAACTGATCTGGATTGTTTACACACTTTCGAGACATCTTGCATGAACGCTGTCAGCCAACTGAGGAAGAAATGGCTAATATAAAACAATATAATGTACACGTATGTATAACGTAACACAGTCATGCCGATTACATCATCTTTCCTTGCCGAATATAAAAATGTAGCACGTGCATTCTTGTGAATTACAGTATATTAACACTGTCACAGCAGGAACACATATAAGTACCGTATCTCTAAAACTTGAACTAATATTGAAAAAATAAGTTTCATTCCGGTTTTAGCACATTAAAAATAGTAATATTTTCTTGATTTTATTTAGGATATTTTTTGGCTGTTGATCAGTGTTATCTGTCTATCTATACGCGTAAGCTCTAGATGCTAGACAGATTAGTACCTTTGCTTTTTTCTACCTTGTCCTACTAAAATTTGGCCTAAGCACTGTTTTGAAACCTGTCAGCGTACGCCGCTGTTGCTTCCAGTATCTCAAAGCGCCGCTTCGGAAGGGATGGTTCAATCCATAGACAGCTTTCAATGTTGTTAAAGGAAAATTCATCGACGCCTCAAAAGTGAGCGTTCTGGCCTCATGCAATTTATAGAAAGCTTACGGGGTGCCTAAATCCGGCGAGATTGATTTCTGGATATTATCCTTGGAAAGGCTAGTAGATTTTTTCGGGTCGTATCCATATAAAACGAAGTCTATGTATGTCGTTTTAAAAATGGCCCAGCCAGGTTCAATTATGTTTTTTGTCAACTATGCATAAAAAAGCTTGTACAAGCTGAATTTAGTAGACTGGTTCAATACACACCACCCACTGATACTTTATCTCTCAAACGCTAAGCTTTTAGATACGCATCAGCAGTAACTGCACACTTAAGGAGAAAGACGTTGAACTTTGAAGTTTAGTTTGAGAGCAGCATAGCCCTGTAACTATTCGGTCCTTTTTTTATCGGTTCCCCAAGTCACTAGGTACTGCATATAATAGAAAAACTGTGTGCTGGAATGAACGTGAAAAACCTATTTAACTGACAAAAAGTACCGTTCTCCAGTAGGTGAACAGTTTGGATCAACAATTCATTATACAGGGTGTTCCATCCGTTCCTTCTTTTTTTAATCTAAAAAACACACTTTTTACGGATGACCTTTTCTAATAATAATAATAATACTAATATTTATTTACTCTAAAATACAGGGAACATGAAACGAGTAAATAAATATAATATATCCATAGGAGGACAACGCCTGTGCATGGATCATATGTATGTTGAATTGCAAAATATAATAAAATAGAGAGAAAAAAGAAATTATTGGTAAGAATGGTAAAGCATTTATTGTGTAATATTTGAGATTATTTTATTAATTTGATTTCTCACAATCGTGTTAATAAATTTTTTTAATTTTTTTTTAAGCCTAATGTATTGCGTAATTGTTTTAAATTATTTGGTAAATGTTCGTACAATTTTGGAGCTATATACAGGTGACATCGTTTCATTAGGGATTTGTTTGGTTTAGGAACATTTTTTGCGCGTAATTTATATCTGGTTTTATGATTATGTTTAATTATGTCGTGTTCACTAATAGTTTTGTGATAATGAGTGATGGTATGTAAGAAGTAAAGTTGTTTAGTATCATATACTTGTGCATCATTATATAAGTCATTAGTTGGGTATAACTTTGATTTGCCTAACATTGATTTTAAAATTCTTCTTTGAAGTACATCTAAATCGTTAAAGTATGTCGTGCATGCAGCACCCCACACTACTATACCATATGTTATGTGTGGCTCGACTAAAGCTTGATATATTATTCGTAGATAATATTCAGTTAATATACCGGTTAGAAATTTTATTTTATATGCTATGAATCTAATTTTCTTTAGTATGTGAGAAATATGTACATCCCATCTCAAGTGGGGATCTAGATAAATTCCTAAATATTTTGTATCATTAACTCTATTGATTTTTATATTTTTATCATTTACCTTAAACCGAAGGTGGTTATATTTTGGTAGATGATTAGATAGTGATGAAAATGGTAAAAAATGAGTTTTAGTAAAGTTAATTGTTAATTTTCGGTTATTAAACCACTGAATAATTTTGCAAAAGTCATTTTGGATAATATCTTTTAAGTCGTTCCAATCCTTACCTTTATAGAGTATAGCAGTATCGTCTGCAAAACTGACTATTTTACCAGTACTGTTAATTTTGAATATATCGTTTAAATAAATATTGAATAACAGAGGACCCAAAATTGTACCTTGTGGAACACCACATTTAAGAAACATTTCTTTACTATACGAGCTTAATAATTTTACTGATTGCGGTCTATTTGATAAATAATTTTCCATTAAAGTATACATCTTTCCACGAAAACCTATTCTTTCTAAGATTTCCAAAAGTATATTGTGGTTAGCTGTGTCAAACGCTTTTTGTAAGTCCACAAATACGCATATCGATGGTACTTTTCCATCTATATTTTGGGTTATTTCATTTACTATACTTAATACCCCATCTGTTGTAGATTTGCCCGCTATAAAACCATATTGATTTGAATTTAGAATTTTGAATTTATTAAGAAAATTAATCATTTTATTAAGGAGTAATTTCTCAAAAACTTTAGCTAAACTTGATATAAGTGAAATAGGTCGATAGTTAGTGACGTCCGTATTATCATTAGATTTATAGATAGGTATGATGATTGCTGTCTTGAAAGCTGATGGAAATACTCCAGATTGGAAGGATTTGTTAATGATATAAGCAAGTGGTTCTGTTATTTGTTTGGCGTCTTGTTGAAACTGGTTCTGTCGAAAAGGAACATCTGAAGGTAGACGTCTAATTGCGAGAACACTTGAAACGAGTACGAGGAAGATCGCTAGACACTTTAATATTTGCCATCAAATTGTTTGGAGAATTTTAGTGGATTTTTTGTTATATCGTTACCATATTTTGAGAGTACAGGCATGACTTCCCATTAATTTTCCAAGGCGTGTGACCTGTTGTCAGTGGTATCATAAAAAAATTACACAAACTCCGCAATTTGAATCAATAATTCTGTTTACGGACGAAGCTAATTTTTCTTGAAATGCCATTCAGAACTTCCACAATAATTATTTGTGGGCAGAAGAAAATCCCTATGCCGTAACCGAAACTCATTTCCAACACCAATTTTTGGTTAACGCTTGGGCAGGAATTATTGGCAACCACTTTATTGGCCCATTCCTCTTGCCGGGACGACTTGACGGACAGACTTACCACAATTTTTTTTAAGAACAGTCGCCTTTGCTGCTTGATGATGTTCCGTTAGTAATAAGAAACAATATGTGGTACGTGCATGATGGTGCACCAGCGCATTTCAGTGTAGCGGTTCGTAATTATTTACAAACTGTTTATCCAAATCGTTGGATTGGCCGCGGTGGGCCTCAAGAATGGCCACCAAGGTCCCCAGACCTCAACAGTTTAGATTTCTTTTTGTGGGGCTAACTTAAGACACTAGTGTACACAAGTCCCATTAACCCACTGTAGAGGAACTAAGAGAAATAATAGTTGCAGCTTGTGATAGAATAAAAAAGACTTCAGGGATATTTCAACGAGTACGCAATTCCATGAGAATGAGGGCGGAAGCATGCGTACTAATTGAAGAGGGCCGTTTTCAACAATTTTTGTAATCATTTCGTTGGTTTTAATGTTATGCTTATGTTGTCAGTTGTTGTTGTTCATTACCCCTAATGTGTGTAGTTTTTCCAATTAAATTTATAATAATTTTGCAAGTTAGACAAAATAACGGTTTTTATTTTTTTACTCAAAAATGGCGCACCGAAGAAAAAAAATTCAAGGTAGATCATTTGTTTTTACTGAACGGGTAATTCAAAAATAATGTTTATTAGGCAAAAAAACATTTTTGTAAACCTCATTTTTACATAAAAAATATGCAACTTCATCAACTTTCACTACGTACTAAGCATCAGTGAAATATCTGAAGCAGTTCTGACAATATTAATTAATTTCCATTTTTTTCCTAAAACTTCAACACCCCGAGTTGTTGTAAGCAAACATTTTTGGACCATAGTTTATAAAGCAAACTAACATTAATTTTTCATGTAGATTTGCACCCTTAAATATTCGCATATTGTTAAGGAACACTCTGTTTAAGGCAAAAAGCTTTACTGAGTCGTAGTAATGAAAAATATAGAAATTATATACAAATTGTCAAACTATCAATTTGGCATAATAAGTACTAAAAATTAAAAACATGCATTTCTTAAAACAAGCTTTCATTCAGCTGTTCGTAAGATCATGATATTTGAACGAAAATATGGCTCATTCATCTCAAGTTCTCAGATCAAAGCCTATTACGTTTTGACAGCGGGGTGGAAAAAGGGTGTAACATACTTCTATTTGAAAAGCTGACTGCTGTGATATCTATCAAGCTCACATGAAAGTGCAGCAACATACACGTATAAGGTATAGAAGCCGTAAAAGCTTTCCCCTGTTTGACAAAAAAAGTTGAAGGCGAAATATGTCAAATACCCGCCATAAAATAGAGAGATTGTATGCAATAACGGTGATTCTCGCGGCAAAAAATCCATTCGGAGCAGCTAAAATATTTAGGGCCCTGAAAAAGTAAGCGGTGTCGATAGGGGAGGAGTGGCACCCGTGGCGATACAAACGCAGTTATAACCGACTTAACGGCGCGAAATCCCTGAAATTTATGGGGAGCAGCTTGGCATCAGAGTGCGCGCGATATTTTCGAGACTTTGATGATAACGGCGGTGAGCATAATAAATTGCTTAAACACCATTTCACTGGATTAAATTTTATTTACGGCTTTTTGGCTTGTACCCTGCCACGTCACGCCACCTAGAGGATGGTTGAACACCTCAACAGCGGCGTACACCCGCCCCAAATCAAGAAATCATCAAATTAGTGTCGAAGGTCAAAGAATCTATTTTTCTTTCTGTATACAGCTTATACAATTACAAACAGCTTTTATGGGCCACGATTTTTTAAAACAATAACATAAATAGCTACAAAGAAAATATATTGTATAATTTTTTGTAGGGAAAAGAAACACATTTTTACTATTTTGGCAGGGCTATAATCACGGATAGGAAGTGAGACAAGACATTGTCGACATTTTCGTCATACAAAGATGAAGGCATTTTAATTTTTTTTTAAATCATTAAGGCAAGAAATCAATCTAATTTCTTCCCGCAGATAGCATATGCTATTAGAGACAACTCTTATAGATCTCAATTTTGTAAAATATGGCCTACTTTTGAAGGAAAAAGTGTTTAATGTTTGTATGGGCGAAAGTGCAATTTACTATTTGTGACACAGAGGGCAATGCGGTCGACATTTCCTTCATAAAGAACTATTACAAATGTCTGCGACCAGGTGGAACACGTTAATCAACAAAGCTAGAGGCACCAGAGGCTTGATGATCCCGGTATAAATTCAAGTGACTATATATGCAACTGTGCATTCTAGTGAGTCATTACAAAATTATTTATGAAAATTATATAGCTTTTAGAATTAAAAATGTACCCATGGATATAGGTATGTATACTAAGTGACATGTAAATCCGAACACCCAGTTCAAAAGGTTTTATTTTAATAAAATTTTGTATAAGTACTTAATGAAGCATAATAAGTAAATGATAAAAATTTCAAAATGATGGCACTGCTTTAAAGCCCTTTGACCTTTAATAATGTGTGGATGCACCCTGATGTGCTACGCATTCTCCAACGCGCCTAGGCATGCTTCTGATCAGGTGGTCAATGTCCTCCTGTGGTATCTCATTCCAGGCAACCACCAACTCCTCTCGAAGTGCTTCTAGAGTCTGAGGAGGACGTTGCAAATTGAGCAATCTCCTACCCATCATATCCCACACGTGCTCAATTGGGGATAAGTCGGGAGATCTTGGTGGCCATGGTAACAATGTGACATCATTATGTTGAAAGAAGTCTATTGTGACTCTTGCAACATGTGGTCGGGCATTATCTTGTTGGAAAGTTGGATCTGCCAGGGTGTCAAGATAGGGTAAAAGATGGGGTTCTAGAACTTCGTGGATATAACGCTGCCCGTTCATGTTACCTCTGATGAAGATTAAAGGTGACCTGGAACCATAAGCTATAGCACCCCAAACCATAACTCCAACAGTGTGATGAACATGTCTTTCAACAAAAAACTGTGGATTCCTCCTTTCACCACGTCGCCTTCTAATCCTGGCACGACCATCGTGCATGCCTAAACAAAATCGAGACTCGTCACTAAAGACAATACTGTTCCATTCCTGATCCCAGAGTGACCGTTGTCTGCACCACTCAAGGCGATTACGTCGGTGTTCTCGAGTTAAACGGAGGACCCAGTGTGGCCGGTATGAAAACAAGCCAAAACTTCTCATTCGTCGGTAACCACTTGGCATGCCAATAGGTCTTCCGTGTTCTGCAAACCATTCATTTGCAATGGACCTGGTAGTGGAGAAACGGTCCCTTAAGGCCAATAATCATAGGCGGCGATCTTTACGGTCTGTTGTTCTACGGCGGCGTCCAGTGCCCCTTGCTCTTTGCGTACGGCCTTCTCGAAGCCATGCCTGACAACACCTAACCACAGTGTCTACACTTCTTTGCACTCTAACTGCAATTGCCCGAAAAGAAAGTCCAGCTTCCCGAAGTCCCACTATACGGCCCCTATCAAACTCACTAAGTTGACGAAATCGTACAGGTCTCCGTACTCTAGGCATCGTAACCGATCGTAAAGGATGTCAAGAACCAAAATCCGCCAACGTTGATTGTTTACTGCGGCTGAAATATTCATTTTTAGAGCGTTAGTGAATTAAAAAAAAGCAGTATAAAAACCGGAATGTCCAACTGATAAGGCTGAAAATGTTTTCACTTGTTATTTACAGTAAGATAAATACATTCACCAACTTTTATTAAAATAAAACCATTTACACTGGGTGTTCAGATTTATATGTCACTTAGTATAGGTATGTATTATTCCAGATCACTGGTGATTTCTAACTTTTCCACGAGCTACGTAGTTCAGTATGAGGCAGCGTTTGTTCTTTGAAAAAGAAAATACCTTTAGTGCCTTTTTTGGTTGCATAGTTCTGAAATAGGCGTTCATGAAGAAAAATCTAACAGCAATGTCCTCTGCAATGTATCAGGATACTCATTTCGGATTGGTTATAAATGCGCTCGCAAATGATAAAAATGTGCTTTTTCGGGACAAAAAATCTGAGATTATTGTTTTTATTCAAAAGTATGCCACATATTACAAAATTGGTATCTATAAAAGTTGTTTGTAATAGCGAAAGCTACACACAGAAAAAAATTAGATTGATCATTTGCCTTCCAACCCTAAGTTGTGACTTAAAAAATGTTAAAGTGCCTTCATTTTTTCTAAGTCGCAGTCGTTTGCAACAGGTGTTTAAGAAGCAAATGTCGACAGTAATGCCCTCTGATGAGTCTTACTTCGTATTATTACCAAAGGATTAATAACATCGGCAATAGAAAAAGAAAGACTATATAATGTAATGAAACTAACGCCAACTACAGAGAATACCGACTGCTACAACCAATATAAAAATAAATTTATAGAGCTTGTAAGGCAAACCAAACGAAAACATTACCTAAATAAATTGAATAATAACTTAAATGATCCTAAGCGGTATTGATGAGATTACTGGGAAAACAAAAGTTAAAGAGTGTGTCACTGAGTTAAATACAACATCGGGAACAGTATTAAAAAATACTCAACAGATATGCGATGAATTTGTACAATTCTTTACTGACATAAGCGAAAATTTAGCAAGTAATATACAAGCAAATGTACAAAATACTCAGCCTCCAAAAAGAACTTTGAACTCATTTATTTTGGATAGAGTCGAGCAATGTGAAGTATACACCACTGTTATGTCCTTAAAAAATCGGAAAAGTCCTGGGTTCGATGGTATTAAAAGCGAGCATTTTAAAATTATAGCCGAGGACATAACAGAACCACTCACTTACCTAATCAACAAATGCTTTGAATCTGGCATATATCCCTCAATTTTAAAAAAAGGTAATATAATACCGATATATAAATCAGGAACAAAAACAGATGTTAACAACTATAGACCAATATCAATAATATCCAGTGTAGCAAAGGTTTTTGAAAAAGTTTTATCTACTAGAATGATTCGATACCTCACAAAATTCAAAATTTTAAGTGAAAATCAATATGGATTTACAGAAGGGAAGGCTACATCGGACGCAATAACTAAAATTGTAAATCAAATACATCAAAATATTGATAACAGAATCCCTTCAATCTGCATTTTTGTTGATTTAAAGAAAGCTTTCGACACAGTTAATCACAAATTATTATTAGAAGCATTGGAGAGAATTGGTTTCAGAGGAAACGCGTACTCACTGATCGAAAGTTATTTGTCAAATCGCCCACAATCTGTGCAGATATCAGGATCATTTAGTGAAGAAATGTATATTAAGTGTGGTGTCCCACAAGTAACTGTTTTAGGTCCGCTGTTATTCAATATATATTTAAATGATATTTTCCAAATTAATTGTGTTGGCAAAATAACTAGTTTTGCAGATGATACTGCAATATTATATGAAGGCACTGACTGGTCTGATCTGAAAAATGTAATTGAAAATGATTTTATCAAAATTATTCGGTGGTTTAACAGTAGAAAATTAAGCATTAACTACTCTAAAACACATTTTTTATCACTTGGATCTTATGCTAGACATCTGCCAAATTACACAAATTTCTCGTTCAACACTAATGATCAAAAAATGCAAATTAATAGAGTGCCCAACATAAAATACCTTGGAGTGGTCTTGGATCCTCACTTACGATGGGACATCCATGTCAATTATATTTTAAAGAAAGTTAGATTTGTATCCTACAAAATTAAATACCTTGGGAATATATTGACAGAAAAATATCTTCGAACATTATACCATGCACTGATTGAGCCTCATCTCACATATGGTATATTAGAATGGGAAGCTGCATGTTCCTCACATATCTATAATTTAGATGTTTTTCAAAAAAGTATTTTAAAAATGATATTTAAAAAACCGAAACTTTTTCCCACTGAAAAATTATACGCAGATGTTCGAATGTATGATATAAGACAGCTTTATTTCTTACACAGTATCACTCACTACCATAAATTTGTAAACACCGACCAAAAAATTAAACATAATCATTATACCAGATACAAAATTCGTGGCACAGTAGTTCCTCAACCGCATAAATCTATAATGCAGCGATCATATCTCTATTTAGCGCCTAAATTTTATGAAATTATACCTAAAGACTTAAAAGATTTACGTTTCGGAAATTGTTTCAAAAGAAATTTAAAGAAGTGGCTACATTCTATATCTAGGACTGAAATTCATAAACTCATAAATACGAACATCAACTAAATACATAATGTACTGCAGCTAATTTTTGTCCTTTTTTGTCATTTGCATTGTACAGTTTCAACTTAAATTTATTGGTCCATGTACAGGCGATGCCTTCTATTGGGCCTGTTTTGATTTTATATTTATTTACTCATATTGTTTGTTATCTTTGTACATTGAGTGAATAAATATTATTATTATTATTATTATTATAAATATTATTATTATTATCCGTGATCAGAGCGCTGTCAAATGGTAAACATGTGCCTTTTTCCATACTAAAAATGAGATTTACTTCTCCATAATTGGGGTATATCTAACAAAATTGTGAGGTATAAAAGTTTTTTGATATTGCAGAAGTTGTCTACAAGAAATAGTATGACCATTATTTGACTTTCGACACTTTGCTATGCCTTTGCCAATAGGTGCTCATGAAGAAAATGTAATTCCCTCTACAATGTATCATGACTCTCATTTTGGATCCGTCATGAGTGCGCTCTCGAAAAAAAAAGTTCTATCTATCCTTTGTCTCTCGACCCTAAGTTAATGATCCCTTGATTTGGGACCAGGGCGTGTAACGGTATTTGCGTATTAATGTGTTTACCCACTATACCATTTCGTATCATAATCTACTCAAATCTCATTTGAGAAATGAACACCAGCGCGCGACGTTTTAGGCGCTTCTATTGGCCAGAAGGTCATAAATGCCTGGGCGTGGCAGCGACAAGCGGAAACAAGTAACGATCGAGTGCTCATGTTTGCTTTGACAGGGCGTAAATGAGATATGAATGCATTTAAGAATCGTATCCACCTAGACATGTAGCAGTGGATTAATCTGTAGTCACCGCGATTGATATCCATTTGGTACACGTTCCGTTTCAGTACAATTTATGTAAAACGCCGCAAAACTCTGAGGTTTTGGATCCCTTCATCTAGCTTAGCAAAATACTATACCTGATCCCAGATCTACGCACGCGGTTTGCTCAGGCATCCATACTTGAAACTAATTCCATATCTACGACCTGCAGTTATCCAAGAATCAATACTTGAACCTAATTCCAGATCTACGCACTTGATATACTCAAACATCCATACTGGAACCTGATTCCTGATCTACGCACCCGATTTACCCAAGAATTGATACTGAAACCTGATTCCCTAGATACGCACCCGATTTAGCCAAGAATAAATACTTGAACCTAATTCCAGGCCTATGCATCCGATTTAGTTAAAAATCGATACACAAACCAGATTCCAAATCTAAGCATCAATTTTACCAAATAATCGACACTTGAGCCTGATTCGAAATCTACGCACCCAATTTACCCAAGAATCGATAGTCGAATCTGATCTTAATTCTATGTATCCATTTCAACCAAAAATCCATACTCGAACCTGTGTCGAGATTTACGCACCAGATTTACAAAAAGTACATACTTAAACCGAATTCCAGATCTATGCACCAGATTTACCCGAAAACCGATACTTGAACCTGATTCCACATCTGCGCACCGATTCACCCAAGAACCGATACTCGAACCTGATTCCAGATATAAGCAACCGATTTACCCAAGAATCCTGAACCTGAACCTGAACCTGATTCCAGATCTACGCACCCGATTTACACAAGAATCGATACTCGAACCTGATTCCAGATATATGCACCCGATTTACCTAAGAATCCATACCTGAATCTGATTCCAGATCCACGCACCCGATTTATTCTAGAACCGATACCTGAACCTGATTCCAGATCTACGCACCCAATTTACACAAGAATCGATACTCGAACCTGATTCTAGATCTACACACCCGATTTACCCAAGAATTGATACTCGAACCTGATTCCAGATATATGCACCCGATTTCCCCAGAATCCATACTTGAACCTGATTCCAGATATATGCACTCGATGTACCCAAGAACCCATACTTAACCTGATTTCAGATCTACGCACCAGATTTACCCAAGAACCGATACTCGAACCTGATTCCAGACATATGCAGTGATTTAACCAAGAATCTATAAATGAACCCGATTCCAGATATATTCACTCCATGTACCCAAGAATCCATACTTAACCTGATTTGAGATCTACGCACCCGATTTACCCAAAAACCGATACTTGAACCTGATTCCAGATATATGCACCCGATTTGCCGAAAAATCGATACTCGAACCAGACTAAGTCTACGCATCCGATTTACCTAAGAATCGATTCTTAAACCCGATTCATGATCCACGCATCTGAGTCACCCAGGAATCGATAGTTAAACCTGGTTCCAGATCTACGCACCCGATTTACCTAAGAACCGATACTTGAATCTGATTCCAGGCATATGCACCCGATTTACTCAAGAATCGATACTTAAGCCTAATTTCAGATCTACGCATCCCATTTACCCAAGAATCAATACCTGATCTGATCTGATTCTTGATCCTGATTCTAGGTCTAAGCACCCGATTCACCCAAGAACCGTTACTAGAACATGATTCGATAATTACGCATCCGATTTAGCCAAGAATCGATACTCGAACCTGATTCCAAATATATGCACCCGATTTACCCAAGATTCCATACTTGAACCTGATTCCAGATCTACGCACCCGATTCACTCAAAAATCGATAGGTATTCGAACCGTATTCCTGATACACGCACCAGATTTACCAAGGAATGGATGAACACGTTTCCAGATATACGCATCCGACTTGTCGAAAAATCCTTACTCGAACCAGATTCCAGGTCTACGCATCCGATCTACCCAAGAATCGATATTTGAACTCCAGTCGAGATCTACGCATCTGATTTACAAAAGTATCGTTATTAAACCTGGTTCCAGATCTACGCACCCTATTTACCTAAGAATCGATACTTGAACCTGATTCCAGGTCTACGCACCCGATTTTCCCAAGAATGGATACTTAAGCCAAATTTCAGATCTACGCATCCGATTTATCCAAGAATCAATACCTAAGCCCTACAGATCTACGCACCCGGCTTACCCATAAATCGATACTTGATCTTGATCCTAGGTCTATGCACCCGATTCACGCAAGAACCGATACTAGAACATGATTCCAGGATTACGCATCGGGTTTACCCAAGATTCGATACTTGACTGAGATTTTTTCTTAATGGAACGTTTTTAAACTCCTTAAGGCTAAACTTCCATCACCCGTTACAACAAGTGGATAAAATTTTGTAAATTGAGGTAATTTGGGGCGCTGATTTCGAATACGGCCATCAAGATTTTCTTTATTCCGAAGCAGCCACGTCGGTAGCAGCCTAAATACTGGGGCAGCGCGTCTGCTATGAGAAGCTTAAAGAATCTTTGCTAATACGATAGTTGAAGGTTAGCAGAACTGGTAAAAGTCCCCACAGGTTGATTACTTCACAATCACGATACCCTAGAGACAAAGGAGCGTTCGTATCGGCTAGTTCTGGATGTACGACACGGCTAAGATGGGAGGCGTAAGTTAGGTGAGTCTGAGCTCTGAGGGGAAAGCGCGAAGGACAGACCGCTGATGGCCGAGAAGGAAACTTCTGGGTAGCCTAACCCTAAAAATTTTTAAGATATTCAATTTTGTAATGCTGTTGAACTGAACTATCGATTTAAGGGTTTTTACAAAAAGGAAATTTCCTCATTATGTATCGAAGTTTCGAGAGAGTTCTTCAACCAACGCCACTGCAAAACTGGCACCGATAAATTCATTCGGAGAGAGAATTGAAGCCCGACTGCTTCAACTCGAAGTTACGGCAAATTCAGAGGGATGCTTTACTGTTCTGCTCCGTCAATGAAAAGGCTAATTTAATGGGATTAGCACCGAGGTAACCCCGAGGATATCGGGAAAGTATCGATCTCACTTTCGCGAGCTGTTTAATGTATCCCCGACCCTAGTTTAAATAAAAACAAACGATACAGATAGTTCGGATAGTTCGGTTCCGAGAGCTTTTGTTTTTATTTCTGCTTTTCTGCTTCAGCGCGCGAATTTTAGCAACAAGGGGATACTTAACCGCCAATTAAAGTTTGAGTAAGAATGAAACACACATTATTTTATATTTTTGTTTTGAAGATATATCAAGGAGTTTTGACTCTACTCGGGTATAAAAATAGCTATTTATACAGGGTGGCACATCGAAAACGAAACAGACGCATTTACTGGCAGCTCAGTTTTTTTTTGGAAAAACGCTCAGACCCGTCGATCTTGTTTTCGAGGGGGACACAAGTTTGGCATAAAATTACGTTGACACGTGCAGCCCCCTGGGCGGGGGTGACACCAACCCAAAAATCTTAAATGGATAGGGGGGTCGAGTGATACCTTATTTCAAAGGTCTTTCAATTCCCTTTATAATGATATAAAATTAATGTACTTCAGTTCAGTAGTTTTGAAGATTTGTTGATTTAAAGCTTAAATAAAACTAATACATCACCATTAGTGGAGATCAATTCATTTGGCAGCAAAGTAATTTAGAAATGAAGAATGAACTCACCCGTTAGGCACGTAAATGTTGAAAATGACTCTCCATGCAGTAATAAAGATTTTGCTCAAAACGTTGCCGCACATTTTACAATATTTGAGGAGTAACTTGAAGGCACTCATTCACAATTCTTTGTCGCAGGTCTTCTAATGATGTTGGCTGAGTAGCATACATTTTGCTTTTTAAATGACGCCAAATAAAGAAATCCAAAAGTGATAAATCTGGCGATCTTGGGGGCCATTCAATAGCACCTCTTCTACCAATCCATCGATCTGGAAACGTATGATCTAAATATTGTCGAACACGTAATGCGCAATGTGGTGGGGCATCATCCTGTTGGAACATCAACCTCAACCATTAATTATTTCTGCTGTTCTATTAGCGCACTGGTTATTTCCGAAAAATATTTCGATAATTTCAACTCTTTCTGCTGTGGAATATACCATGGTTAATTTATGTAATCAAGCGTTACAAGTTATTTTAGCAACAAAGTTTGCTCAAATCAATCGCAAGCTATGTGCTAAATTCCTACTTAAAATAAGTACGAGATATTTCCTTATTTTTCTTCAATTAATAACTTTATTGCCACAAAAAAACGCTCCAATAGCTAAAATGATAAACAAACGTAGGCGTGGTGAACAAAAGCATTTACTTATTAAGTAGATTCTTTTAGTCAAATTTCTTCTCAAAAATGGTACAAACTAATCTGATATACCTATTAAAGTCTACTTTAAGCTTTAAATCAATAAATCTTCAAAACTACTAAACTGAAGCTCATGTATTTTACATCATTATAAAGGGAATTGAAAGACATTCAAAATAAGGTATCACTCGACCCCCCTTTCCATTTAAGATTTTAGGGTTGGTGTCACCCCCGCCAAGGAGGCTGCACGTGTTAACGTGATTTTTTGTCAAACATGTGTCCCCCCGAAAACAAAATCGACGGGTCTGAGCGTTTTTCCAAAAAAAAACTGAGCTGCCAGTAAATGCGTCTGTTTCGTTTTCGATGCGCCACCCTGTATATCTGGGGTGTGAGGAGGGTGGCAGGCGCTGGATCACCAAAAAAGGCTAACTACTTCCAAAATACCTACATTTCATCGAGGTAATTATAGATTTGGGGTAGAGATTAAGTAGAACTATAAATAAAAATAAAATGGTAATTCTATTGTATCGCTGGTAGCGTCAATCGTTACTTAGAACTTAGAAAACAAGTTAGTTTGTACATAGCGGGCAGCATTAAAATTCCCTCTCTAATTTTTTTCCGGGATTGAAAATGGAATATTTTGCAGTTTTCCAAATATTGATTGGCTTAGTTGTAACTAGAACTATCAACGTTAGAGAAAAGTAATTAAGACCACACCCAACCACCTTTCCACTCTCTTACACGAAATATAATTGTTAATCATGCTGAAAACTCACCTAACACACACTAAAATTATTTCAATATCCTGGTCCCATAGCCTCAAACACATACTGTGTTCAATGATTCTTTGGTCTCTTACAAATCATTACCTTGCGTTCAACTACTAGGCTCTCAAACGTATTTTCTAATTCAAACGCCAAAATTGCAACAAGAAATGTTTTGGCAGTCCCTGTGGTTTTTTAAAATCAAAGACATCAGCTAAATTACTGGATAAGTAAAATGTAGTATATTTAGTTCTGTGTGTAAATTGCACCCAATCCTACATTGCTTAGAGGCCAAGAACTCTTAAAAGACAAATCATGTTTCATAAACATGAGATTTTACGTATTGTCAGTAATTGTGGTCTTGCACAACATGCCATTGAAACAGGCGATAAGATCATTTTAAATGGTTTATCAATAAATGCCCAAATAATCTCAATGAAAAGTCTTATATTAGCCATCTGAGTATCATCTAATCATCCATTTTGATAATGTTTTTCCATTTTTTTCAACCCCATGCTTACAGCAGACAGAATGTTTGACAATAATCATATGGCTAGTTTTCTCCACCTAGTCTCATTAGCTAGGTTGTCTTCCTTTTTTAAAAACTTAAGGGTTGTGTCCTGTTACCGGAGTAAACCACCTTTAAACGTATTTGTATTTTGTTAATATGTTTTTCATCGCTACGAGTATATTTTCCATTTCTTCATCGCCTTTCGATGATTAAATACTTTTACGTTCGTTTCGGTGAACATCAAGAATACTTCATTCTCTACTTTTGGCCAACAGTATATGTACCCCTCCCTACTTCTGAATGCGTGTGTTACGCCATTGACTGTGTTCACCCTTGCTTTCGCTACATTCTTAATGTTTCATGTACTGTCTTTTATTTCTATTCCATCCTAAAATCAAAAATGTATACGATTCTGTCTGGTTGATCGATCGCCATGATTTTTAATATGTGTTCCATCCATTAGTTTGGAACTAACGTAAATAAATTTTGAATCACCATCAATGCTTTTTAAAATAATCAGTTTTTCGTATAGTAACCTGTGAAATTGTTGTCTTCACATTTAGTTGACGTTTCTCCGCTAGTCGTGGAACATGATTTCAACGTTCTAAGTAATTTTTTTAATATTGTAATTAGTTTTGTAGTTTATATAAAATTCTTGTTGTACGCCCTGAACGAGAAAATAAGCATTTTCGAAACGGATCGTCATGTAGTCTATGACTACCCTCTTCCTATGATGACAATTGTACACTTTGTTGTCTTTGTACTATTACAAAGGGTGGCCATCCGTTGGTTTCCTTTTTAAATTGGTATTGAGACTACACTCTGCAATAATATGTAACACTCGATACTTTATTCAAAAGAATACACCTTCCGACTATTTATGAAAAACAATTTCAATTAAATGGCTGCCTGGCAGTAGTTCATCCTCTTAACCCAGTTTTGAAGCACATTTCCGATAGTTGGGTCTATTTCATCAATACCTCGGCGGATATTTTCCTTAAGAACATCAATTGTTTGATCATGGCGTCAAATCACAGCTGGCCAATGAAGGTCTCCAAAGCGGCTGATAACGCGATGACCGAACTTAGTAAAAGATCGTTTGTTTCACGGCTGGTGTGGCATGCTGCGCCATCCTGCTGGAACCAGAGATTGTGCAAGTGAATGTCGTCTAAAGCCATGTACAGATATGTAACAACATCGCGAACAAGAACCACGAGACGAACAACATTGCAACAAACATCACCACAAACCGAACGAAGTCGTGCAACGACATCGCGCAACAAAATGACAATCCAATCTTGATGTGTGTCGTTCAGTGAAGGACGAATACTAGCGGAAATGGATATAGCAGCAGCAGCAGCTGCCTATAGTCAACGCCAAACAAAGTGGCGTACACGTCATCACGATAAAAATTCCCCGACCTAATGCCTAGGTTTCTATCACAAACAATTGCTCTATTGCAGTTTCATATTAATGTGATATATAAATTGTAAAATGGTCATTACTCTCTTATTATGGTTAATAGTCATATAAACATTGTTATTAAAATATCACATAAGTTGCTTTCTGATAAATTTAGACGCATGATGCGAAATAAAATGTTTTGCAAACGCTCCAATCACTTATCGACATGTAAACGCACTAAACCGATTTCGCAGCGTTGACACATTGTCACCTTGAAACTTATTTAAACTGGGAACTGACATTTGTATTAATTTTGACACTGAATCAATTTGTGGCATTTCAAATCTTTATAAATCCTTTGGCCCCGCATACTGTAAATCAACAACTGTTTGTTTCAAAACAAAATTATTCATTTTACGAGTAGATAAAGGCAATTTTGGTATATAAAGATGCCCAAACAGTTAAATAGTCGGTGTAAGGAACTCGTGGCCTCGTTAATGCACTACTTTGAGCAAGAAAGGGACAACAACGGGCCTTTGTTGCCTTTAAATGCTGTTCAAGAGGTAGGTTACTAATAATTATATGTAATGTATATTAATAATAGTGAAATTTTATTTCATTTTTTGTAGCGTGTTGCTGCTGCTTTAAAAATTAGTTTAAGGACAGTTAGTCGTATTTCCGAGGGTGTGAAAAGTGATGCAAATTTAGAATCGCCCAAGAAAAAGCGGAGTTATATTAAACGTGTAACCAACACAGCGACATTGGATACAAGTGCCATTCGAGAAGTGATCTATAATAAGTATCACAAAAGTAAGATCTTATTATAATAACTTATCAGAAATTTGCACTAATTTGTTAACTAAATTATAATGTCATATTACACATGGTTTCAGAAGAACAAGTTACGATACAAACTTTATGGTCTCGATTAAGAGATAGGGCATTATTTGATGGTAGTGCCACGTCTTTAAGGCGGTTGCTTAGAGATCTTGGATTTAAGTGGCTTAAGGACAATCCGCGACGAGGGCTCATGGAACTACCAAGTATAGCTTTGTAAAGGGTGGAATTTCTAAGGCAATACAATCAAGCCAAGGTTGAGGCCTTATACCAGTTTGTCTTCCTCGATGAAACTTGGATATTTCAAAATGGGACCATAGGTCGCTCTTGGCAAAATGGAAACCAAAAAAGCGTGAAAGCTATTAAAACAGATGGTAAAAGGTATGTACTTTTACACAATTTGCACTATAAAATTTAAAACTAATATATTTTAGATACATTATATTACATGCTGGAAATGAAAATGGGTTTATTGAGGGTAGTGAAGCGACATTTTCTTCGAAAACAAAATTGAGCGATTACCATGGAGACATAAACCAGGACAATTTTTTGAAATGGTTTCAACATCAGTTATTAGAAAAATTGGAGAGTCCATCTATGATTATACTGGATAACGCCCCTTATCACAGCATGATATTGAACAAAGTGCCCAACAATGCATGGACAAAAAAAAATATCCAAGACTGGTTGACAAATCAAAACATACCATGTTTAAACACAATGTTTAAAACAGAGCTGTTGAGTATTGTTGCTCGGTACATAATGCTTCTTAATTATATATATTTTGGTCGACAGTTTATATTTCTTTTGTTTATTCTTATTCTTAAAATAACTGCTTTTTTAGAAACAAACCACCTAAAATATACGTGATTGATGAATTGGCGGAACAACATGGGCACAAAGTTCTTCGTCTGCCTCCTTACCATTGTATATTTAACCCTATTGAGTTAATTTGGGGCATAGCAAAAGGTTACTATAACAGACATATTGGTAGAGATGGTAACAGTGAAAAAGACTGTTTGGATATGTGGAACGAGGCTCTACAAACGGTTACCCCAGACTTGTGGAAAAATAGTGTTCGACATACTGAGCAAGAAATTTTTAAATGGTATGAAAGAGAACGAATTTTTGATCGACCAGACATCGAACCTTTAATAATCAACTTTGAGAGTGATGAAGATTCAGATTCAGACAGCGCTGAAGAAAGAAACTCCGACTAACTTTATTGTACAGAAAAAGCTTACACCAGTAGCTTACCTAATTTTAGAATGCATTTTTCTGTATGAATTCTGTAAAATAAATACCATGCATAAAATTTGGAGGACCCCATTTGGATTTTTATTCAGTACCTTTAAGCTATCAATTAAATATGGTAGTTTCATAGTGTCATCTGATCAATAATTGTCATACTTAATGATTATGCAAGTACAGATCTATAATTTTATTATACTATTATTTTTGTTCTCATTTGAGGTTAATATTGCTTATAAACCTAGATATGTAAATAATAAATTTTATTATTTTACAAAAAGTTTGGCAACAATGTAAATTTTTCAACACACCCACCTTGATGACGTGCACGCCACTTTGTTTGGCGTTGACTATATGTTAATATTCACTACTAATTATCCAAAAACAAGCGGCAATAGATCAGCACACTCTTGCAACAATTTGATAGCGGAATTGGAATTTCAACAAGTAAGTGGACAGTACAAACATTTTACGAGGATGTCTCTGACGGATTTTGAGTATCTTCTCACGTTGATTGGACGAAATACAAAATGGAGAGCTGCCATCACAGTGCAAGAGCGACTTGCAGTCACGGTACGATTTTTAGCGATCGGTGGGTTTCTCGAAGTTTTAAAGGAAGATATGCAAGTAAGAAAAATAATTCTTTTACTTCTAAGTACTTGTACATTACAAAATAACACATTGGTGCTCGCCGCACCGGTATGCATGTGCAACTTCGTCGCGAGTCATTCCTTTGATGTTGCGCTTGAAAAACCGACAGAGCCTGGATCGAGCTGAACGGCGAGCTGTAACGCTAATCAGGTTCGCGACGGCGTTCTTTCTACCGTCTACACTAGCGCGGCGCGGTTCTTCGCGTGGTTCGGTTGGCGGTGTTGTTACATATCTGTACGAGGATGTCTTTTGAGTTTTGCATATAGAAACGTAGTAGGTCGTAGGCCGCGTGGATCGAACGTCAGTGCTGAATCTTAACCTCACTCTTTAGTAAACTTAAATTCAAAGTTTCACAACAATACGTGCAGTGTTCTCACTACAGTTAATTGTCACCAAATCATTAGAAAAATGGAGCTCAACCGAGAACATTTTCGCGCCATAATTTATTACAAGTTTCAGAGACAATTATCGCAACAAGAATGCCTTACTGTCTGTTTTCAGCTACGAAGCGCCACATCAGCCGACAATTTCCCCTTGGTATGGAGAATTAAAACGTGCACGGGTGAGTCTTAGCGACGATCCCAGAGTGGGTGCACTAAAAACGACAGTCACCCAGGAAAACGTCGATGCTGTGCGCAAACTCATCATTGAAGATAGACATGTGACATATCGCGAGATTGAGACGTCCTTGAAGATTTCAAAGACCTCAATTCCAAAAAATTTACATGAAGAATTAGGAGTAAGAAAATTAGTTTCTCGTTGGATACCCGACCTGTTGACTGAAGAGCAGAAAGCAGCCAATTCCGGAAACTCAAAAAATCTGTACAGTATTGTTAGTGGTGATGAATCATGGATTCACTGTTATGAACCAGAAAATAAACGACAGTCGGCTGTTTGGGTGTTCCGAAGTGAAGAAAACCCAACAAAAGTCATCCGTTCTCGAAGTGTTTCAAAAAAGATGATCGCGACATTTGTGTCAAAAGCGGGTTATATTGCAACAATTCCTCTTAGGCCCGGTTTTTCAATCGCAAGTTAACCTTTTAGTTAGTTAACTGTCGCCAGGAAGTTAACTTGTGGTTACTTGCAAATGCGTTTTTAAAGTATTTTGACAGCGTCAGTTAACTTACCAGAAGTTCAACATATATTCATGTCACAGCCCTGTATCGGCGGTTCTTAGATATCGTATTTTATGCGTTTTGTGCGCTCGGCATCTATGTCTCGTGTCATACGTCATACATGACAGTTCGATTGAATTAAAATTTCTTAAAACAGCCAAAATCGAATTCCGGAAATTTCATTAAAAACGAATAAAACATAAAACCTTCGTCAAGCAAGGTAAGTTTTTTCAAACATTGCTCGTACAAATGTTTAGTAGTAGACCCTATAGACGGCATTATAGAAATGGTGATAAAAAAGGTTGCAAATGCAATGTCTCATAAACCATACTAAGGTTAAGTTGTAAATATCTGCTGAATATCGTATTTTCCACCTTTTTTAACATCACTCCTATAATCTACAATCCAAAAATAAAGGGGATACACAATATCTATTCTTGTTGCTAAAATTTCTCAAAAACTGTTTTCTAGCATGGAGAAAGAGATCAAAAAGAGAGCTCAAAATTTCTCGAAGAATGAGGAAATGATGCTATCATTGGTGAGCAAAAATAAAGATGTAATAGAGAGCAAAACAAGTGGCACAGTTACGTGGAAACAGAAAAGTTCAGTATGGCCGAGCATCGAACAAGAATTGCAAGCCCTAACAGGGTGCCACCGAGAGGCAAAAACTCTACGAGATAAATATTTCAATTTAAAGGAAAAAACTAAAAGCAAATTTGCTACAAACAAAAGCAATATAATCAAGACAGGGGAAGGTTCATGCCAATTGCAAGCATTCGATCTGATTGATACACAATTACAAGAAATAATGGGACCACAGTTAGAAGGTTTGATAAACAATTATGATGATGACTGTAGTGACCAAGAAGAGGTGGTTAATGAACGTAGTAAGTCTCATTGCTGTTTATTGAAGCATTTTTTTAATTATTCATTTTTTAGTTCATGATGCAAATAACTGTGATGACAGTGAAGTGGTCTTCAATAATGGGGAATGGAGCTCCTATACTCCCCAATAACTGAAGAGGCCCGAAACTACAAAGCTATCATGTACAAAAACGGTACAAAATAAAAAATATATTTCTGTTAATGGAAGAAAAGATGAATTTTTTGAAACTACAAAAAGAAAAATTCATCGAAGAACACAATAAAAAATGGAAATATATAAAAAAAAGGTTCAGCTGTTAGATTTACAGATCCATGCATTGGATAAGTACAAAACAAAGGATTTATTTTGTTACTGGAATATTTTCACTTTCACTCATTTTTTTTGTATTTCGCATTTTTGAGGATAATATGTGAGTTTAATAACAAACTGTTTTCAGAAAATCATGTTTATTTTCATTCTGTATTTACAATAAATAGGGGATAATTCATATGTCAAGTAGATGAGAGCTATGGCGAAAACTTTAGGTATCCAAAAAGATCGACTGAGTGGCCATTTTGAGGCTTGGGACATCTATTTTCAAATGCCGTGTGCGCCTTTTTTGGGCAACAACAATTTTGGCCACGACTCATCCACTTGCCATGGATTATCACAGATCTTATACTAAACAACTTTCATCTAGTATCGAGTCATTCACTGAACATCAGTGAATGTATTGAATCGATTTACAAATTTGCAAAATAATTATTAATAAGGTAAGTTCTAACATTGATGATTGCATTTTGTGGCAACCTAATATTTACAGGATCTGTCTTCACATTATCTACATGAACCATGTTAATAGCATTTTCCTGTTCAGGACTAATAGGGGGTATAGCTTTATTATTAGGACAAGCAATATTATGTAGCACTGCTGTTCCTAGAGTAACTGCTGGGAAATCTTCATTTAGCTTCTCTCTATAACATTGCGACTACGAATGATAGATTCATTGTATAATTCATCAGCAGAAGTTGTAGTTGTATTTAATGGTGTCATCAAATGTCGTTTAATAGGATAACATTTGTCACCGGCCTACAAAGCGTTTCCAAAGTGACCTGATTCAAATTGTCTGCAGAACTGATAATTTCCGAAAATGTATGAATCTGCGTCAGAAACAGTTCAGTGAAAAAAACTGCTTTCGATTTCTGAAGAGCTCTGCATGGCTTCCTCCGGGAGAAATAATCTTTATATGCGGGCAGTCAATTGCACCTATGCATCGAGGAAACCTAGCTATGTCATTTATAAAAGGATTGCTGTGCCCTGGCAAGAGCCTCAAGAGTGTCCGGCATTTTTATGCAGTTGATTTGGAAACCCCAGCAACAGTTAAAAAACTTCCATTGCGCAGTGCTAACAACAGCTGCTGTTGGGGCGTTAAGCAGTTATTCCTGGAATGACAAAGTCATGTAAAAATATGGAAATAAACAACAATATAGTCAACGCCAAACAAAGTGGCGTGCACGTCATCACGATAAAAATTCCCCGACCTAATGCCTAGGTTTCTATCACAAACAATTGCTCTATTGCAGTTTCATATTAATGTGATATATAAATTGTAAAATGGTCATTACTCTCTTATTATGGTTAATAGTCATATAAACATTGTTATTAAAATATCACATAAGTTGCTTTCTGATAAATTTAGACGCATTATGCGAAATAAAATGTTTTGCAAACGCTCCAATCACTTATCGACATGTAAACGCACTAAACCGATTTCGCAGCGTTGACACATTGTCACCTTGAAACTTATTTAAACTGGGAACTGACATTTGTATTAATTTTGACACTGAATCAATTTGTGGCATTTCAAATCTTTATAAATCCTTTGGCCCCGCATACTGTAAATCAACAACTGTTTGTTTCAAAACAAAATTATTCATTTTACGAGTAGATAAAGGCAATTTTGGTATATAAAGATGCCCAAACAGTTAAATAGTCGGTGTAAGGAACTCGTGGCCTCGTTAATGCACTACTTTGAGCAAGAAAGGGACAACAACGGGCCTTTGTTGCCTTTAAATGCTGTTCAAGAGGTAGGTTACTAATAATTATATGTAATGTATATTAATAATAGTGAAATTTTATTTCATTTTTTGTAGCGTGTTGCTGCTGCTTTAAAAATTAGTTTAAGGACAGTTAGTCGTATTTCCGAGGGTGTGAAAAGTGATGCAAATTTAAAATCGCCCAAGAAAAAGCGGAGTTATATTAAACGTGTAACCAACACAGCGACATTGGATACAAGTGCCATTCGAGAAGTGATCTATAATATGTATCACAAAAGTAAGATCTTATATATAATAACTTATCAGAAATTTGCATTAATTTGTTAACTAAATTATAATGTCATATTACACATTTTTTCAGAAGAACAAGTTACGATACAAACTTTATGGTCTCGATTAAGAGATAGGGCATTGTTTGATGGTAGTGCCACGTCTTTAAGGCGGTTGCTTAGAGATCTTGGATTTAAGTAGCTTAAGGACAATCCGCGACGAGGGCTCATGGAACTACCAAGTATAGCTTTGAAAAGGGTGGAATTTCTAAGGCAATACAATCAAGCCAAGGTTGAGGCCTTATACCAGTTTGTCTTCCTCGATGAAACTTGGATATTTCAAAATGGGGCCATAGGTCGCTCTTGGCAAAATGGAAACCAAAAAAGCGTGAAAGCTATTAAAACAGATGGTAAAAGGTATGTACTTTTACATAATTTGCACTATAAAATTTAAAACTAATATATTTTAGATACATTATATTACATGCTGGAAATGAAAATGGGTTTATTGAGGGTAGTGAAGCGATATTTTCTTCGAAAACAAAATTGAGCGATTACCATGGAGAGATGAACCAGGACAATTTTTTGAAATGGTTTCAACATCAGTTATTAGAAAAATTGGAGAGTCCATCTATGATTATACTGGATAACGCCCTTTATCACAGCATGATATTGAACAAAGTGCCCAACAATGCATGGACAAAAAAAAATATCCAAGACTGGTTGACAAATCAAAACATACCATTTTTAAATACAATGTTTAAAACAGAGCTATTGAGTATTGTTGCTCGGTACATAATGCTTCTTAATTATATATATTTTGGTCGACAGTTTATATTTCTTTTGTTTATTCCTATTCTTAAAATAACTGCTTTTTTAGAAACAAACCACCTAAAATATACGTGATTGATGAATTGGCGGAACAACATGGGCACAAAGTTCTTCGTCTGCCTCCTTACCATTGTATATTTAACCCTATTGAGTTAATTTGGGGCATAGCAAAAGGTTACTATAACATACATATTGGTAGAGATGGTAACAGTGAAAAAGACTGTTTGGATATGTGGAACGAGGCTCTACAAACGGTTACCCTAGACATGTGGAAAAATAGTGTTCGACATACTGAGCAAGAAATTTTTAAATGGTATGAAAGAGAACGAATTTTTGATCGACCAGACATCGAACCTTTAATAATCAACTTTGAGAGTGATGAAGATTCAGATTCAGACAGCGCTGAAGAAAGAAACTCCGACTAACTTTATTGTACAGAAAAAGCTTACACCAGTAGCTTACCTAATTTTAGAATGCATTTTTCTGTATGAATTCTGTAAAATAAATACCATGCATAAAATTTGGAGGACCCCATTTGGATTTTTATTCAGTACCTTTAAGCTATCAATTAAATATGGTAGTTTCATAGTGTCATCTGATCAATAATTGTCATACTTAATGATTATGCAAGTACAGATCTATAATTTTATTATACTATTATTTTTGTTCTCATTTGAGGTTAATATTGCTTATAAACCTAGATATGTAAATAATAAATTTTATTATTTTACAAAAAGTTTGGCAACAATGTAAATTTTTCAACACACCCACCTTGATGACGTGCACGCCACTTTGTTTGGCGTTGACTATATATATATCTACCTGCTTGTAGGATATACTAAATCTTCATAGACTTCGTCCAGGAGAGTTTCTACAGTTCTTTTTGTAAGACGAAATCTTGCAAGGAAATCGAGGTCATCAAATTGATCAAAGTAATTCGACCGATGGCGAATTATTTTTGGCCTTCTCACGTCTTCGTCACTGCTATATACGCATTCACGTCGTAATCCATAAACATGTTTATTCGATAGATTGATATTGATTTGTTGGGATTTTTTGAATAAACATCAAAGTTTATGTCAAACAACGTCAGGTGTTGCTATTTAACTACAGCCTTTCTAGTTAACTCATAGATAGTCTTCTGGTTAAAGTTAACTTCCGTTTTACTATAAACATGGTATTGAAAAACGCTTTTTCATAAATAACTATAAGTTAAGATCAAGGTCGTAGTTAACCTGCGATTGAAAAACCGGGCCTTAATGAGCAAAGAACTGTTACTGCGGATTGGTATACCACCATTTGAAGTGTCCACTGCAATAATGATGAATGTCCAAAAATATTTGAATTTTAGTGAGTAACGTCATTCGGTCACTGGACATAATGCAGTTAGTAATCTCATTCACAAATTCAGCAATATCGCTTACAGTTCCGAGAGAATGTGTTTTTAGCATTTGGCTACACGGCTAGAATGCTCAGCGTCACATGTATTCATGACAATAATGATAGATGTCCATCGCCCCGCAATGCCCACCATCTCGCGGTCGAGCCAGCGGCGATCCCACCAATTGTTGTGTCAGTTTCGATGTATCTGGCGTTTTTTAAGGTTAATGTAAACATTGTAAACGTAAACAAGTGCTATAACTATGGCTGAGAGCAACGAAACGATCACAAACACTAAGAAAAAAAATAAATCATACTCTTACAAGATTCGTTTGATTGGCGGTGATACTTATGAAATACCGGTGTGCAGAAAAGCTTTTTTATCCTTACATGGTATCACGGGAAGACGACTTCAGTTTCTTCAAAAGTCACTAACTGAGCATGGCGTTATTCAAGAAGATAAACGGGGGAAACATGTTAAAACACAGCTTTCCAAACAAACTACTGATTTGATGTACAAGCAAATTGATACTTTGAACACAGTTAGTGGTAAAAAGGGTCACTACAATTTACGCGACAGTCAAAAGATATATCTGTCAGATGAGTTGAACTTGTCTAAGATTCACAAAATGTTTAACGAATATCATCCAAATAACAAAGTATCATACGAAACATATCGCAACTTTTTCAATAAAAACTTCAATATATCTTTCGGTTATCCCAGGATGGATACATGTTCGACTTGCGACGAATTCCAAACAGAGAAAAAACATCTGGAAATTAAAATTGCTTCTCTTCCTGACGGAAATGAAAAATCTCAGATTTTGTTTAACTTCGCAAAATGGAAGTTGAGAACATAGTACACAAAAAGAGAGCTGAAGTATTTTATGACAAAAAAAGAAAGGCTCATTTGAGAGCTAGGCAAGATGCCACAACAGTCGCGATCGCAATGGATTTCTCAAAAAATCTTCCTATACCAAACATAACTACAAAAGATGTCTATTATAAAAGGCAGCTTAGTTATTTTATGTTTAATGTTCATGTGCTTGCCGATTCTTCATATTTTTTCGCATACGATGAGAGTATTGGAAGAAAAGGATCAGATGACGTGGCCTCTCATCTATTCCATTTCATATGTTATGAAATGGATGCACAGGGCAAGAATCTTATAATTTTCTGTGACTCATGTGGCGGACAAAACAAAAATTACACCATCTTTAGAATGTTGCACTACATAGTTCACTGTTGTAATCTCTTAGAATCTGCCACAGTTATATTCCCGATAAGAGGCCACTCATACATGGAATGCGACCGAAACATGGCCTTCTTAAATCAAAAGGCTAGGATTGAACTTCCTGAAGAATGTGCCGAACACGTACGTGGAGCTCGACAGAGACCGAAACCTTTTAATGTCATCGAATGTTCACAAGATGCATTCAAGGGCTGGACTGCATTTCTGAAACCGTTTTACAAAAAAACTTGTCCTTATCCCATAAGACCTGTACGAGAATTTAGAGTCGAGAAAGAACATCCACGGCTCATGTATCATAGAAATTTCAACAATAGTCCATGGGAATCAAGTGTGGTTAATACACCAGCTTCTTTTCGATCTATGAAGGAAGGCATTAACGAGGGAGAGTTTAAGTTACTTGGTTTAGCTTATAAGGACAGGCTGCCTATATCCACAAAAAAATATAGCAACCTGCAGTTCCTGAAAAAGTTTTGTGGGCCTGAAGCGAAACGCTATTATGATGGACTTCCTCATGCTGCAAATATTAAGGATTCAGCAGTTGATTAAACAAGTTATTTGGACAACTATCGTTATTGACTGTGGACGCAGTGTGGACATTGATCATTAGAGTCATAATTTTTAAAACTTAATTCAGATTATATAATTTTTATTCAGTCTATAATACCTGAAGGGTGATTATTTTTCAAAGAAGTGATACTGTAATACTTCTTCTTTAAGTTAAATAAAAACTATATTCTTGTCTTGTGGTTTACGTTATTTTTTACCGCTTATAAACTTGAAACCCAATTATCTCAAAACAAAAAAGAATGGACATTCACCGTTATTGCAGTGGACCCAACAAATTTTGTTTGCCCAAAGTCATCACCGAGCTTCGAAAAATCAACCCCGAAAGAAGAATCATCCTCCACCAAGACAATGAATGCTCATAGCCCAAAAAACAAGGCAGTATTTAACGGAAGAAAACGTGGAATTATTGGACCACCCTCCATATAGTCCCGATCTAAGTCCTAACGGTTTCTTTACTTTCCCGAAAATTAAAAACAGACTGCGTGGTCAAAGGTTCCAGTCACCAGAAGAAGCAGTTGACGCATTGAAAAATGCCGTTTTGGATCTGCCAGCAAACGAATGGAATAAGTGCTTCGAAAATTGGTTCGAGGGCATGCAGATGTGTATTAATCTTCGTCGAGAATACTTCGAAACACAATAAAGTCATTTAAAACTACCTACCGTGTTGCTTTATTTTCATATGCAAAACTTAAAGGACGCCCTCGTACATGGCTTTATAGTGGCCACAAAAACACTCATTATGTCTCTATAGCGTTCCCCGTTTACCGTCACGCTGTTACCATCTTCATCTTCAAAAAACTAGGGACCAATAATCCCACCATTCCAAAGGCCACACCAAACAGTTACTATTTTTGGATGCATTGATTTTTCTATGACATGTATTTTTTCAAAATCGCAAATCCTAGAGTTCTGCTGGTTAAAACGTAACCTCCCAGATAGAAATGGGCTTCGTCCGAAAAGATGATTTGGCGACCGAAATTGACGTCCCTTTCCAATTGATTTAGAACCCACACAGAGAAACGATATCGAGGCGGTTGGTTATTTTGCTTCAACACTTGCACAAGTTGCACCTTGTAAGGAAATAATTTCAGGTCGTTAAGCAATATTCTCCGCAAGGAAGTGACTGATGTCCACTTGTTGTGCTCTGTGACGAGTTGAAATTCTTGAATTTTCACGCACACTTTGGGCAAAGCAGCAATGTTCTCGGATGTACGTACGGGTCCAACACGTTCATACCTTTTCTGTTATCCACAAGGAGGCCAGTTTCGTGAACCTTCTTCACGAATTTACGTATACCAGTCGCGGACGGGGCTTCATTTCGACCAAATAGTCTTCTCAATTTTCGCAAAGTTTTTGCAACACATCACCCCCTTTGAAAATAGTTTTTCAATATTTCCCACCTTTGTTCAAGATTAAAACGAGTCATTGCTCACAGCGGACGTTTGACACAGTATATATGTCAATATGTTGAGCATGCAGGTGTTACCAACTGTCAAAATAATACCAACTTAAAAAAAAAAGTGACGGCCCATCCTTTATATGTGTCATTACCTTCATTTAATCCAATGTGAATGAACGTATACTTTATCTGAAGTCACTTGAAACACTGTGAAATACCGGGTGCGTTTTATATATCTATATTTAACACGCTCTGTTGCTGCAAAAATCGCCAAATTTCGCAGCAAATAAGATCAAAGGCAGTTTCACCGGTCCACGTGGAGTAAAGCACGCCTATGCGTGGACATAGCCAATGAGAAAGCGTGTATTTCAGAGCTCGGAACAAGTGCAGGTGGCTACTGAAAATTGAAACAGTTAAGCCAGTGCCGTGTAGCGGTGAATAAACGTGTTTTCTTTAGTCTGTCCGAGGTTTTTCATAGATTTTATTAGTTTGTGTGTTTTTGACTTTTGAATACTCAGTTTACTTGTTGATTTAATTGTTGTGTTGATTGTTCTTGTGTGTCCTAAATATGGCTCTTTGGAGACCTTGGGAAAATGCTCCAAGCCACAAGCAGATGGTTGATGAACCTGTGCAGGCAGAATTCTTTCATAAAGATTTAGAGGAACAGACCCAAAGAGTAATCCTAAATATGTATGATTGTCTGAAAAACGAAAATCCAGATTCCTCGCAAAATCAAATTTTAAACAGAATTTGTATCCTGACAAAAATCAGTCGGTCTACCATTTATCGGGTTATAAAAAGGGGAGATGTAGTCAACCATTCCTTCCACAGAAAGCGCATAGGGCAAAAATTAAAAAGAATAGACGTGGGTTTTCAGGAAGATATTCGTCGTATAATATACGGATTTTTTAAGAAAATTTGGTGCCCACGTTGGAAATGATACGGGATAAATTAAAAGATTATTCTGAAGATTTTTATAATTACAAATGCTTAGACTCACTGCACTGTATTGTAAAACTGTGTGGTTTTCAATACAAAAAATTAGATAAAAGAATGGTGATTACGGAGTCGCCTCGAATCGTTGAATTGCGCCAAGAATTTTTGCACAAAGTTAAAATCTATAGAGAGCAGAAAAGAAATCTGATTTACCTGGATGAAACGTGGTATGATACCCATGATGTTGTGCAGTACGGCTGGGTTGACGACAGCAACAAGTGCATTTTAAATGCACCATGCAACCGTGGAAACGAATCATTATTCTCCATGCTGGCAGTGAAAATGGATTTATACCTAATGCCTTGCTGTTATCTGCCAAAAATATCAAAGAATCATGTGCCGACTATCATGAGGACATGACCTCCGATTTATTTGAAAGGTGGATAGAGCAGCAGTTAATACCAAACATTTCCCCAAATTCAATGATTATTATGGACAATGCGCCATACCATTCCTGACAGAAAAACAAAATTCCGAATACAGGCACAAAAAAACAAGACATTATTGATTTTATGAAGGATAAGGGAATGGAAATACCACAAAAATCAACCAAAGCCATATTATTGGATCTTATTAAAAGCCAAAAATTTGAAAAAGGGTATGTTGTTGACAATCTGCTTCAGCAAAATGGCCATGAAGTATTACGTCTACCTCCCTATTACTGCATTTTTAACCCGATTGAGTTGGTCTGGGCTGCTTTAAAAAAAAAGTAAGAAAACATAATCAGACCCCTCAATTAAGTGAATCGCTATTGGCCACAATAAGAGATGCAGTATCTCATATTGCTGCCACAGACCTATGGAAGCAGTGTTCTAGGCATATTATTGAAAAAGGTAAAATGAATATTGTGTTTTACCTCCTGTAAATCCCGTTGTAATTCCTCTACAAGATGACTCTAGCGACAGCTCCGAAGGCGAGGATGATATATAAATACCTATAATGTAAGTCTTTATATACCTTTTTATATACCTACCTGCTATGTAAATATTTGCCTATGTTGGAATTCTGTAATTTTTCGATTTCTTAACTTTCAGTCAACATAAATTAAACTCCCAATATAAGTATTTTTTATCCCAAATCAAAAAAATAAGAAGATAGTAAAATCCATTTATTGTGATATAAAAACATTATTATTATCGTTCTAAATAAATAACCGCACGCCTATGATCCGTCATGAAATTACAAAGGACGCGCCGACCAAAGGTTTTTATGCTATTTCAAGTGACTTCAGATAAAGAGTACAATAGCTAAGGTGCTCACCTTTTCTATTCAGGTCAGCCATTACGTTAGTTAGTGGAGCATCCCTTTAACATGGTATTTTTCGCCCACATACTCATTTTCAGCGTATTTTTCTATGATTCCGAATCTTGCACTAGGAGTGAGTCGCTCCCGGAAGAGAAATATATCCGATCACGTACGGCTGTTACATGCAAAACGCTCGCTGGCTGGTACCTAGCTCTGACAAACTTGAAAATATGACTGGGATTAAATTTATATTTTATTGCAAATATCTGCAGTGAGATCTCACGTGGGGCATGTTACATACATGCTGCCAGCGCGATTTTAATATCGTTTCCTGCAGCATTTGTTTACTTCCTCCCCCATGCGTCTGTATATACTTAAATATACGTCGAGATGGTCGAGATAAGGTATATGTGTGAGAGGATATATTTTTCATGAAGCTTGAATCAAATCGTGCTATACTTACGTCTAGTTGATATACAGCATAACGTAGTCCGAAAAGCTTTGTCAAACATATTTATTAGATTTCTTTTAATGAAGGAATTTGCTTAAACACTAACTAGTTATCATAAATTACAACTCAATACTTAACTAAGGGCCGATTTCACCAATTTGGACCAATGGGAAAATACCTTATCGAAATGCAATTTGACAGAAGCTGTCAAAGGTCTCAGAATATCGGTTCTATTGAAATATTGAATAAAATCGTGAAAATTCGACTGTATTATAAACAAGACCGCTTCTTGATTCCAACATGATGCTTTTGTACAGAGAAAACAGATCAACTTTCATGTATTTTGATTTGTGTTATAAATTTACATTTAACAATCAGTTATCCCCAAAAGCCAATGGGAATGCGGCAAATAATAGGTCGATTTTCTAGCTGTTAAATTTGGCAGAAGATTTGGACGTTTGTTAATGCATGGCAATCTCGAATTTAAGTTCAATATACTGTTATCATTACATACCTGTTGAATAGTGTGGATTTGTCTGTATTTTGCAAGAAAATAGAATATAAAATACATTCCATCCAATTCCTCATCTTCCTTTACATCATAATAGTAATCATTTATTAATTTACGGGTTAATGAATTTCTTCAAAGCAATAAAAACATTGTCCTCTCCATCCTAAAACACAGATAATATGTGTAAGACGTGTCAATCCATACATCTCCGTGATGCATAATGCAATTCCTATAGACATAGACAAAAAAATTATGAAAAATGCCTCACAAATAATGTCTTTTAAGTCCAAAAATCATAAAAACCAATAATGCTTATTTGTTCGATTGCCTTTTTCACTGGTGAGGTTATCTATCTGTCACTCGCAGGGTTGCCAAGTCTAACGACGATCACGTCCCGTGATGAAGGGTGCGACATGAATCTTTTACATTTGCTGGTTTTGAATTTAAAGTAGGAATACAAACATAGTACTTATGATAGTTGGAGCTAGACTGATAACACTTCTTGAAGAATATCTGAAAAATGTGAACACCATCATGGTCTGTCGGCAAATTGCAAATAAAGTATCTGAAAATTCTTACATACAGTGGACCTTCATCATAGTTTACTATACTGATTACGATCATTTTTGGCAGATGTACTGTATCATCAAATTGATGAACAAATATAAGAAAGCTCTTATATACATACATACAGAGGATTTTTCATGTAAATTTACTAGGTGTCGTGATTATAAGTATCTGTAGTGGATTGTTCGATCCGGAATGGGAAAGATCTCCTATTTATGAAAATATTTTTGGTATCATCTAACCGTTGAAATCAATGCACAAACACTGTGACATATGATTTATAGCATAACCCGCTACCCCATCATTACAAATTTAACATACAGGTCGCCTAGCCGTGGGGATGCAGTGGTAGGGATGAATATCACGCCAGCAACTGATGATTTGGGCATGTCTGGTAACAACGTATGAAGTGAAACTCGCTAACTTCAGAAATTTGAAGATTTTGTAAAATTTCTTTGGAAATGATGAAAGATATGTTTGATTTGGCAGCGTAATGTCGCAGCCAAATGGCAGTCACACTTTCTGACACAGCCCGGATCGAAAGATGACGATACTCGTGAAATGTATTGATACTTCTAAATTTGTAGTTTTATTGCAGGTTTTAGGTTTGCTGGTAGCTTTAAGGCATATATTTGGGAATTTCTTAATCGCTGTGAATATAGTGTGGATGTTTGTTCAGTTCCTGAACAATGAAAAATATATCAAAAAACCTGGATGGTTTTGTGGCAATCTAAGGTGCCATAATGGTTCTGATGAACGCCAAGTAAGTGAATGAATGTTTGGAAACGAGCAATCTTTTGGTAGAGCCTGTCATCAAGTAGGTGCTTAATGGCTATCTGCAAGAGGTTTATAGGAAAAAACACCCAGTATCGCATATCAGTTGAAGAAAATAATATAAACATGAATAAAAAATCAACAATAGTAATTAAAACATTAATTTTATTCAAAAATCCAACATTTCTTTAAAGTTGGCTGAATTATATGTAATTTCTTAATATTCAATAAGCTGGTGATGTTTCAATGACAAGCTGTCATCTCATACTTTGACAGTATTTTGTTTTCAACATTTCATAGCTATTGGTTGCTAAAATTTGTTGATTGGAACTTGAAGCCCATTCGTTGTATTTGACGGTCTGTTACTCTATAGGTGGAGAATAACCGACTGTTGTTGGTGAAATTGGCCCTTAACTAACTAAAATATCGAATTATATGGAGTGGCCCATTTTGCTATGCCAGGCGCAACTTTCTTCGAATGTCTCTCATGATGTCCTGGACGGAATTCGGATCAATTTCTCTCAGTTTTTCGTAAATTCGCCGTCGTAAGTGTTCTTCAGTTCCTAGGCAACGTGGCGGTGAGGAGGCTTCTATCTCTTTCTAACATATGTGTCTATACACACTAATCTCTCGTACACGTTAAACTCAAGCCGTCAGGCAAATACGGTTCTCAGTGTACGTTGTTGTAAACAAATTTTTTACTTTTCGTGACAGTTCGCTAACATTTTTCCTGTGTCAGGAACATATTTTTTTGTTCTTTCGTACCTTGAAAAAGACATATTTCAGGACGCTTTGTTATATGAACATTTGTGCTTGAACAAGTGAATGATAAGATAACTGACATTTTTTTCAACAAGAGGATTCTGGATCTCGAGATTACAAAAAATATTGGCCAGCGATATGTGAATCCTTCAAAACTAATCATACCCTTATGAATGATGCTGATTAAAGTGCAAGGTGAGAATACTAAGCACTATTTAGCTTTGACGTTTGGGGCTGATAAAAAGAAAGAAAAAGGAAAAACAGACAAAGAAAGGGACGAAAAAACAGCGAAAAAAGGAAAAAAGGAGAAACATCAAAGACAAAGAAAAAATTATGGGTTGACGGAAAGACGTCTTCTAAAGTATATACAGGGTGCGGCAGAGAGGATGGACGGTTTTAAAAAAATCATAAAATGGTTATTTTTTACTCGAAAACAAATTTATTGATGGGTTCACAAGGAAATAGCATTTGAGACAGTCAAGTGTGGAAAATCACATCAGGCATGTGGTGGCCGAAATCGTTGATGCAGTGCTGGAGGCGTTCTTGGAAGTTCGCTCTCTCAACTTGGGCGACTTCCACGCGAATTTCGCCCTTTAATTCGTCCAGAGTTCGGGGCTTGTTCCCATATACTCTAGCCTTGAGGTGTCCCCATAAAAAAAAACGCATATGGATAAATCTGGGGACCGAGGAGGCCAATGAACATCGCCAAACCAGGAAATAAGGCGACCACGGAAGAGAGGGCGAATAACGTCCATGGATGCTCGGGCTGCTTGGGCGGTCGCCCCATCCTGCTGGAACCACACACGTCGGATTAGAACACGTCGTCGTCTCTCTGAGTTCACGGTAACATCACGACCATTACCGTCTTGGAAGAAGTAAGGGCCAATGATGCAAGTTTGCGATACAGCTCACCAAACCGTTACTTTTACTCTCGTGTAACTGTTGCGGATTTTCATTAGCCCAATAACGAAAATTCTGCTGGTTAACCATGCTATATAGGTGAAAGTGGGCTTCGTCACTCATAAACAAAATGAGGTTCTCATTTTGATCGATCAGTGCTTCCATCTCACGTGCGAAGTTCATTCGTTGTGCATAATCTCCGGGCTGTAACTGTTGCACAATGGCCAATTTGTAGGGGTGAAAGCGGAGATCCATATACAAAATTCGCCTTACCGAACGATCGCTAAGGCGAAGTGCAGCAGCATGTTTCAGATCGAGTCGGACTGCGAAGAAAGACCTGTCGAACGCGTTCAACATTTTCAGGAGTTCGAACTGTTCGCGGCGCTCCTCTTGGTCTTCTGTTGATCAGTTCACCACGCCTGTGAAGTGATTCAACCCAACGAAGGATGGTGTGTCGAGAGGGAACAGCTCTATTCCGATGAATGTTGAAGTGGCGACGAAACTCACGCTGTACGACGATAACTGACTCATTCTTTCGGACGAAACAATCATACGTGAAAACGCGTCCAAGGCTCCATAACGACAACTGTTAAAATAATGCTAGGATCTCACGAGTCAAACGGCACTCTCCCCACCTCTCTCGTAGACGGAGGCGGAGAGGACTACCCATCCCAAAATCGTCCGTCCTCTCTGCCGCACCCTGTATTACTCAATTAATATTGTGTAAAGATAGTCGATTGTAGTAATGTAAAAATTCTATAACTGGTAATAGGTACAGTTGTAATATTATGATTTTACTTATTATTGTACTCAGAATGACAATAAAAAATTCTCGAATACGTCCTATCATTAAGCAACACCCTATATAGCCTGAGATCTGTCGTACTCCAGCGAACATACATAGTGAAGTGCCGTTTCCACTTGAGCCATTTGAGTCGACTTGACCGATTCCCTTTTGAGAGATTTGAATTTAGAATTCGCCAGTTTGTTGTACAAATCTGTAGAATAGGCCGAGGTAAAACATTGGGAGAATCGGATAAAAATAAGAAATCCAATAACATTTTAAGAAAGACGTTGAGATGGTTATTTTGATCCCTTATTCAATTTGCTTTAACAACTGATAGGTCTTAGTTCTTGAACCGAAAGTTTTATACTTTGGCTTTTCGTGTAACACTAAAAGTAATAATAATAAAATGCCTTTATTTTCACCTTCCTGTTCTTCCTTGCCAACCAGGGCTGCACGTATACAATTTCCAAAATAGGTACATATTTCATCACAGTAGATATTACGAAACAGAGAAAGTTTACTTAGCATATAGTAAAATAAAATGTAGTGAAGTTAGATAAAACAAACCAAAAAAAATGGTTAATATCTACATACTTTTACATACTCACATTTGTTTAGAATCAAATAAATCCATTCAAAATCAGTGGCTAGTATCAGATCATTGATTCCAGGTTCAAAAGCAATGACAGACTTGGTTTTAACAGTGGAATGAACCTTGTTCAACAGATAAGATGCCAGATATGGAAAAGAGCTTTTAAAACCTGTTGTTTTGTGTTTGGGAACATCCAAAGTGTTACACACTTATAACGAATTAATATGATGGACGTCAATCCTCAAAGGTAGTTTTTCATACAAGTAAACTGATTGTTTCCTTAGTAACACCGAATCAATCAAACAGATTAAGTGATAAGTCCATCTTTGTCTCATCGTTAGTCAACGAATACTTCCAATATAAGATGTTCTTTCAAATCTACTTAGACAGTGGATAGACATCATGCAACAGTTGTGCATATTTTGTATCCATTGGGCTTACGTTTGAATCAAACACGAACCATACACCTATTGCTCAAGTTAGTTTGAAATCCTTTGACAACACATTTCTAAACCTATAAATAGTTTTCAATTTACTACATCGAATACCCACCTGATATCGGCACCTCCCTGGTTATAGCAACACCATTGACAAAAATTAGATGAAAAAAGCATCGTCCAGGCGCCTGGCTTTTAAACAACATTTACAGCACGTACACGTGAAAAAATGCGATAGCAGCCGGGAAAAGTCCCGTACATTATTTATTAAGTTTAAATTTAACCGTTTCATTTTCAGCGCGAACCGGGCAAGCGCCCCGGCAAAATTCCGGCAAATTAAGGGTACGTCCGAATGTGTTTCATTCTTTTGTTTATGGGTAGTCCAGTAATCGAGGAGCATATCCTTATTCTCCCGATAGACATAAATATGTTGAAAACTGCATATTCCTGACGAAAAAAGCTTCAAAACAAGTTGTAAGGTTTTTAAGAGGCGATGACAATGACCTTGACTATGACGTTCAAGGTCCTTTCAGGGTCAAGTTGATATCTTCGAATAAAGCTTCTTCTTTTTCACATCGTGCCAAGCGTAAAAGTTTTGGTGATATCCTCCAGCTTGGGCCACAAGTGGTTACAAATCACACCCTTTACTACTTTCGAATGTTGTGCAAAACTGTTTGACTGCGCGTCTTTGTCTCTTTGCAGCAGTGCATATCTCATTCGCTTTTTTGCCTTTTAACATTTCCTAAAATTAAAATTTATACTCAACTGCCCACCTTCCTGGCGGCTACAACAACCGCCATGATTGGTTTTGTTATTTTCTTCACCGATTCGTACGAATTTTACATAAATAATTAAAGTTGTTGTTTTCATGTTTTTTAATGTGTTTCTCCTTTTTTCAGATTGCTTGTCCCGAAACAGGATTTCAACGTTGTAAGTAAATTAATATTTAATGATATAAATAATAATATAATACTTTGTGAATAAATACTAGATGGTAATATTCGACCAACTTTGAGCCATTTGAGCGTCCTGTATTTCTTTGATACATGGTCAAATTTTGTCAGTCCACATATAAAACTGACACAATTATTCTGTATGATTTGAATTCTACTTTTCGTTATCTTTTCAAGGCATAGGAAATAAAGGATGCTATAGTAGTTCAAACAAGACATCACTAGCGTTTCACACAGTTTTTTCCTATGCTTATAGTTCAGTAAGTACCTACACAAGAGTACAAAGTGCGTAGGCGGAGGTAGGTTTTTTGAGCAAGACAGTTGATGTGATTATAAAACCTTAACTTCTCATCGACCTCGACACATAAAATCTTGGCAGTAGTACCAACCTGAAGAAGATTTCTGTCAATAAAGATATTAAGGTAAGCTTTGACGTAGTTTCTTTTATTATCAGAACAGAAAACTATGATTTTTGACTTCTCAGGATTAACTAATAAATTGTGATTGGCTGAATATTTACAAACCATGCCAATATCATGTTGTAGCGCTATATTAGCTGTTGGTAATTCACTAGCTTTAAAATAATGTACTATTTGAGTATCGTTTGCGAAAGATTGCATTTCAGAGTTTTCCATTACTGCATATAGATCGAAGGTGTAGATGAGGAATAAGAGTGGACCAGGGATAGATCCCTGAGGCACTCCAGATGGTATGACACTTGGGACAGAGCTCTGTCCAGATAGAAAAGCTTCCTGAACTCGGCCGGTTAAATACGCACTGAAAAATTCAATTGAGGCATTATCAAAGCCAGTATATTCTAATTTAGCTAGAAGAAGGGGATGATTGATCCTATCAAATACCTTGGAATAATCGACCGATACTAAAGCTACTGTGATCATTTACTCAAGCGCACGTAGCACATTATCACATAGATTTAATAGGGCAGCTGACGTACTATAGTTTTTTCTGAAACCAGACTGATTAGATTTTTGATAACACCGGCAATAAACTGGTCGTAAATCTGAAAGCTGGGTTTGTTTGTTAATTTTAAGGATAGGAATAACTAAGGCATCTTTCTACAGAGTACGCCTTCTCAATACATGAATTGATTAGACGCACAATATGAGCAAACGTTATTGACAAACTGACTTTAATCATGGTTAAAGATAAGGTATCGATGCCGTTAGCATCCGACTGTGAGCTTTTTATTGCCTGAAACACCTCAAAAGGTTCGGCGATTCTTAGAGAAAAGTTATTGTTTGGGTGAAACTTATTTTGATTATAAAATTGAATTACATCTTCGGACACAGTACACGCTCATAAGTCATTAACCGCATCGAAATCACTAAAATTTGACGGTATAATACTAAAATTTATATCAATATTTTTGAGTCCATTTCACAACTCTTTCGTATTACCTTGCTCCGATAACAATTATTAAATGTACGCTTTTTTTGTTTGCAAAGCTCTAAGAGAGCTTTATTTCTTTTCTGTTTATACTTTGAAGCTCTGGCAAACAGCTTTCCTCATTGAACTGTTTTAAGTCTCTTACCGTGATAAATTTCTGTTTATGAACAGTATCTTTCACGTTCATACTACAACATACGATTTTATGGTCTGAAATACCACAAGCATCCAGTATAAGATATTCATCAAACAGTTGTGGTTTATTGGTGAAAATCGGGTCCAGAATTTTTGAAGCATTTCCTGAAGGAGTAGATAAACATCCTATAAAGCTTGGTATGAGCACAGAACAAGCTTTCGTGGACTTCTGACTTTCGATTGCGATACGGCTGCGATCTCAAGATTTCTATGTTCACCAATAAGGTACAATGGATCAATGCTTGAACTCAAGATAACTCGCTCCGCCATACTTTTATTAATCGTCTATGCTTCCCAAATTACGAGGTGCATTCCAGTCTGAGGAAGGACGGGGGATTTGTGGATTTTGTCTGCAGCAGACTTTCCTGCTCAGAGACGTTTTCTTGGAATCAGGCTGGAAGGACATTCTGTTATACTAGACCTTAGACAGTTCAAAAATCGGACTACAAAGCTTGGCCTTGGCATTTAGCCTTGCCTGCATGGCTCCTCAAATGTAAAAAAAGATATCGCCTATTCATAAAAATCTCTAGCTGTTGTAGCTCAGAAAGCAGCTCTGTACTTACATTTTCAAATAATGTAACTAAGTTCGTGCCTAAATGTGTGATTAAAAGATAAAATCGCTCGTTCCCTCATATACAATTCTGGCTGGACCGTAAAAGAACAATTTGAACTTTTTAAAAGAGTAAAAAGGAAATTTGCACACGGAGAACGTTTTATTCTAATGGGGACCAGATGTCTGAGAGGCAGAATGCCGGCAGTTCCAGCTCTGCCTCGGCCTCCGCGCCTTGCCGACTTTTATAATTCGTCGACCTTTCTTGCCGCCGCTAAATGTTTTTATGACTCCGGACGAATATAGGTTAATTCGCCCTTTTAGCGACTTGCGAACACCCAAAAATGTGTTCCGTAATTGCGCCGAGCGCAGAAGCTGACGTAAAAGCTGGAGGTTATTCGTTGTTCGTCATTATTTTCCTTAGACAAATTTAAATATGTCATTTACTACTCACTAAAGCAGAATGACTGCTTTACTCTTATTGTCCATCATAGTCAGATGAACATGGATATGATGCAGAAGTGCTAAAAGGTGACACGTATACAGGGTGTTTCCGTTTATTGTTGCATAACTTTAAGATTCGATAGAACTTTTAAAATTAATGCATAAAGTCTATATAAACATGGGTCGAAAAATGCGTGGCTTCCGAAATACAGGGTGTTTAAATTGACTTTCTAAAATAGTTTTTTTTAAATATTTCGACCAATATTTGATGTATAACAGTGAAAATTGGTATACAAGGATTTTTTGGTACGACAAAACGATCCATGGGCATAGTTCAACTGTAGCCGCTAGAGGGCGCTCTCTACTGTACCTGTAGTGTATTAAAATGACCGAAAATTTTTTCTTAGTGCAACGTTTTGCTTCTTGAACAAAAAAACTGATTCTTCGCACTTTTCAACATAAAAAAGCTCTCCTGTGAGTTTTTGTTATAGTTAGCCGTTTTTAAGATATTTCGATTTTTAAGGTTCGGTGCATTTTTAATTATTTATGGGAAAATAATATTTTTTTTTACATTTTAGATTTGGGCATTACAAGTAATTAAGATGATCGTTTAGATTGTGTTTTTAAATACAGCAATAATTTCTAACTCCAAATAAACACAAAAAAACAGAATATTGATTTGTTTAATTTTCCAATATTATTTTTGACAAATTAAATTAATTATTTACAACTCAAATGCTATTGGATAGTTAGGACAAACATACAAAATCTGAAGTAGTTGCTCGAAATGTAAACCCAAATGTTCAATTCACAATTCACATTCTACGAATGATCGAACGTGGTATAGCATTATTCAAATAAGGCCTTATTTCCTCACATGCATTCCTGATTCTGTCTATTAGCATATCTCTTGTGGTTACGGGAGTCTGGTACACTTTTTCTTTTAGAAATCCCCACACAAAGAAATCTGATGGATTTAGGTCAGGGGATCGTGGAGGCCAGGCGACTGGTCCTCCACGGCCGATCCATCTTTCTGGATAATTTTCGTCCAGCCAGTTTCTAACTATTCTCCAATAATGAGCTGGACAACCATTAAGCTGGAACCAGGCCAATCTTCTTAAATCTAACATAACATCATCCCACATATTTGCATGTTCAGCCTTTAAAAAATCCAAGAAGGTCGCAGCATTTAACCTTGCAGGCAAAAGGTAGGGTCCAAATAGTCGATTACGGTAGATACCAATCCACACGTTCACACTAAATTCATGCTGAAAATTTCTTTCCCGAACTGCATGCGGATTTTCATGCGACCAAATATGTTGTCGTCTAGTGAAGCATGACTCATCGGTCCATAAAATGTTACTCAAAAACTCCCTATTATTATCAGTTCTATCAAGAATCTACTGACAAAATGTGATTCTTCGTTCTCCGTCCCCTGGCTGTAGTCCTTGCACAGGTTGCAAATGGTAAGGACGTCTATGGTCATTTCTAGAAACACGGTGAGCATGGCTTGCTGAAATTCCCAAGGCACCAGAAACTCTCTTAACACTTGTGGTCGGATCTCTATCAAACTCACGCAGAATCATACAGGTAAATCTGCGCTGACGAACATTTATGTTTTGTTCCCTTTTGAGATTTCCAAAACCATTTTCAATTATTTGGCGATGCACTCTTACAAATACTGAGCGAGTTGGATGTCGTCTGTTTGGAAATCTTCGTGTGTATTCTCTGGCTGCTTCTGCTGCGTTTCCATTTACAAAGCCATACACAAAATGAATATCCGCTAACTCTTGATTGGAGAATAAATATGGCATTTTTATAAAACTTACAAAAAAAAAACAGGTTTTAACGTTATTTTATCATAAGTAATTAAAAATGCATTGAACCTTAAAAATCGAAATATCTCAAAAACGAATAACTATAACGAAAATTCACAAGAAAGCTTTTTTATATTGAAAAGTGCGAAGAATCAGTTTTTTTATTCAAAAAGCAAAAAGTTGCACTAAAAAAAAATTTTCGGTCATTTTAATACCCTACAGGTACAGTAGAGAGCGCTCTTTAGCGGCTACAGTAAAACTATGCCCATGGTTCGTTTTGTCGTACCAATGAACCCTTGTATACCAATTTTCACTGTTATACATCAAATATTGTTCGAAATATTTAAAAAAAACTATTTTAGAAAGTAGGTAAATTTAAACATCCTGTATTTCGGAAGCCACGCATTTTTCGACCCATGTTTATATGGACTTTATGCTTTAATTTTAAAAGTTCTATCGAGTCTTAAAGTTATGCAACACTAAACTAAAACACCCTGTATAATAGTGGATATGACGAATTTGGTATCATTGCCTAGTTTTGTTTTTGGCGTATCACTATATGCATGTAGAGCACTATCATCAACAAAGCTACATGAAAGGAACTTAAATACATCTTGTACCGCTGTTCTTCTTTTCTCCAGCTCATTGGCAGATATCGACTTGTCACTATGAATTCCTGCACGAAGAGTCCTGTCATTAGCAAGGCTGTGGATCAGAGTGATCGTACGGGAAAGAAGGTTGTTGATGTCTAAGAGAAACAGTATCGGAGCCAAGACCGATCCTTGGGGAAAATGAGTTGTGACTTTATGGGCTCAAGAGGACAAGACGTCAATTACGACGGATATTGTGCGGCTAGAGAAGAAGTCAGCCACCCATCGTCACAGCTACCCTGGAAGGCCGTAAGCAGTAGTTTGCAAAAGAGGGCAGCATGTTACAGTTGATGGAAGGCTTTCTTGTCACGTCATTAGCCTTACTATATGACTGGACGAGTTTAATTTTGCAGTTGTGTGACGTAAGCTAGGAGAACCTCGCTGGTGCCGGAAACAAATCTGTCTATCGCTAATCAAGCCTTGATATGCGGAAGCTTCTGGTGTAAGCACCTCTCCATCCCCTTACTTATAACCGGAAGGATAGGCATTTATTGGTCTCTAGTTAACGGACTCGGACACCGTCTCAAAAATTATTCTCAATGGTTCCCATTCGGAAGAGGTGGTCTCCGAATCCATTATGATTTAGTCTCCATCTCGCTATTAGATCATCAAAAATGTGTGGTGACTGGTAAAGAAGGCAGGATCGATCTCGGATCCTTTTTTTGAATCGGCTGAGCATGATCAAATCTCTGGGAAACTACCGCATTTGTAAGATGTCTGTCACTTAAAAGAACTGGAACAATCTCCGCTCCACATCGCTCAGTATAGGAGCAGGGATCAAATCCAGACCACAAATTTAATAGTGTAGGAACCCTTTGAATCGAGGGCATTCAGGCATAATGGTGGAGTTCGTAACAGAGACTTCGACCTAGAATTGATTACAATCTATCCATCTTGGCGGTGGAAGGTTACTCTTTGGAAAGTTGCCTTCAACTACTATAGCTTGATCAGGGTTCAGAAGGATTGAATACATTACCCTGCGCCTAATCTTTGCATCATGCTGGTCGTTGGTATTGCGAACCACTTCGATATGTTTGTTTCTAGAGTCAATATCGGCTCGACTTTTCCCAACAGTGGGGTTTTGTATGAAGTTGAGCTGCTTCTCACGGTTTGTTGAACCATTCCTTTAAGAGATGTATTCCTCCATCTCAACGTCGATTATTTCAGTTATTGACAAACAGATACTGCTAAATTTTACAGCTCAGATCTCTACAGTTTCGTGGTCTGAGTAACCTAGACAAGACAGGACAGCAGTGCTGGGGATAGAATGCATGGTTGGAAAGAGACCCAGCTCATCACCAGCTGGGTCAGTTTTTTGATAATTGCGAACGCTCCAACGGCATACCTCTGGAGCAGGGTAATTTATATCCAGGAAGTCGACTTTGACATCAAACAAATTTGGGGAATTGCAGAATATGATTCTAAAGAGACGTCTCTGGAGCAGTAAAGACTGCGGACAACAGCTACAGCTCCTACGTTCTTCATCAAATTGGATTGTATCTTGTGGTTAAAAAACTGAGATAGCTAGTCGGGGCAGAATAGGAGATTTACGGCTCCACCAAGAAAGGCATTGCGAGTTGATTTGACTGCAGATAACGATCAATGTTGGTGTTAATCCCGGATATTTTGAGAGTGGAGTGAGTTTGCGTCCGGAATTATTTGTACTCCAAGGATCTACAGTCAGAAAAGGGAAAGGGCAAAAATAAAACCGACAGCATAACTTAGGCGTGAAAACATGCATACATTTTGGAAAAAGCTAGAGGATGGTACCGACCTGCACGGCTATCATGTATCTTGAAAAGTGACGTTATATCGATTTTTTTTTGACCTTACTCTGTTTTTTGACATTATGTAGGTTCTACTACAAGATGTTGATTTAGCACTTAGTTATACGTGTTGCCTGAACGGCATACGGCTTGTTATCAATCTTTGGCTCTGATGTGATGTAAAATCTGCGTCAGAGATGGCATTACTGGAGGCCTAAGCTATAAGTTGTATGTGTTGATGATAATTACAATGGATTCCTGTCTCAAATACACTTGATTGAGATTCAAAGCTATAAATTAGTTGCGCAGCCACTTTTTCTTAATTCTCCTCAGTTTTTCGTAATTTATCACTTTGTATATAATCTTTCTGAATGTATTTATCTTACTGTAAATAACAAGTGAAAAAATTTTCAGCCTTATCAGTTGGACATTCCAGTTTATATACTGCTTTTTTTTTAATTCACTAACGCCCTAAAAATGAATATTTCAGCCGCAGTAAAGAATCAACGTTGGCGGATTTTGGTTCTTGACATCCTTTACGATCGGTTACGATGCCTAGAGTACGGAGACCTGTACGATTTCGTCAACTTAGTGAGTTTGATAGAGGCCGTATAGTGGGACTTCCGGAAGCTGGACTTTCTTTTCGGGCAATTGCAGTTAGAGTGCAAAGATGTGTAGACACTGTGGTTAGGTGTTGTCAGGCATGGCTTCGAGAAGGCCGTACGCAAGAGCAAGGGGCACTGGACGCCGCCGTAGAACAACAGACCGTGAAGATCGCCGCCTAAGATTTTATTGGCCTTAAGGGACCGTTTCTCCACTACCAGGTCCATTGCAAATGAATGGTTTGCAGAACACGGAAGACCTATTGGCATGCGAAGTGTTTACCGACGAATGAGACGTTTTGGCTTGTTTTCATACCGGCCACACTGGGTCCGCCCTTTAACTCGAGAACACCGACGTAATCTCCTTGAGTGGTGCAGACAACGGTCACTCTGGGATCAGGAATGGAACAGTATTGTCTTTAGTGACGAGTCTCGATTTTGCTTAGGCATGCACGATGGTCGTGCCAGGGTTAGAAGGCGACGTGGTGAAAGGAGGAATCCACAGTTTTTTGTTGAAAGACATGTTCATCACACTGTTGGAGTTATGGTTTGGGGTGCTATAGCTTATGGTTCCAGGTCACCTTTAATCTTCATCAGAGGTAACATGAACGCGCAGCGTTATATCCGCGAAGTTCTAGAACCCCATCTTTTACCCTATCTTGACACCCTGGCAGATCCAACTTTCCAACAAGATAATGCCCGACCACATGTTGCAAGAGTCACAATAGACTTCTTTCAACATAATGATGTCACATTGTTACCATGGCCACCAAGATCTCTCGACTTATCCCCAATTGAGCACGTGTGGGATATGATGGGTAGGAGATTGCTCAATTTGCAACGTCCTCCTCAGACTCTAGAAGCACTTCGAGAGGGGTTGGTGGTTGCCTGGAATGAGATACCACAGGAGGATATTGACCACCTGATCAGAAGCATGCCGAGGCGCGTTGGAGAATGCGTAGCACATCAGGGTGCATCCACACATTATTAAAGGTCAAAGGGCTTTAAAGCAGCATTTTGAAATTTTTATCATTTACTTATTATGCTTCATTAAGTACTTATACAAAATTTTATTAAAATAAAACCATTTAAACTGGGTGTTCGGATTTATATGTCACTTAGTATATATACATGCAGACCAAAACGCATGATCATCCAGAATCCAGGTGCGATCTGGCTATTCAACCAACTTTCTTCTCAGAGATAAAAACTACAGACATAGACCACTCGACCTCACAAAACATATGCAACCAATAATGCGCGTAGTTTAGTTGAGTGATTTCTCCATAGATGGACGTTCACAATGATCCTAGTGAGCAAACGTGGAATGAATGTTTGCGCCTTAAATACTACCTAGTTTGCAAGATGACATCTTATCGGTTTTTTTTTGACGTTTTATAGGTTATTTACATGATACCCGTGCCTTCTGTTTGTTTGCAAAATGATATCAAATAGTACCGCCATCTGAATATCTGAGGTAATTCTTAACTGGGGTGCAATCACTTGAACAGGAGAAAGTTGTGTACTGAGTGGAAGATCTTTTCCAACTGTAAGGGAATTGTGACGTTCCACTTAGCTGCAAAAAGTTAGCTGTCCGTGAAGTAATTATTGATCAATCTGTTGATCAAGACGTTAGTTATATATGCTGAATGCTACAGTGTTTGATTAAACGCGATACACAACAATTCACAAACCTCATATGGCGTTCAAGCCTACAATCCAAAGACTGCTAATATACTTATACTTTTATTGCCTTAACAAAATGGCTGCTCTTTTGATAGATACATAGATTTCATAATAGTCAGTACATGGTAAACATCTCCGATTGCAAGCATGCTTGTTTGCTGAGATAACCATCCAACATAAACCAGTATAAGCCCAAGAGAGACATTAAAGCATCATTGTGTATCTAAGAACAAGCTATAAGAAAATTCATATTTTCCAACAATTATTAATTTATTTTCCCTCAATTCAACTGATTCGATCGTTATCGTCACCGAATCCAAATTTTACGCTTGTTAAAAACTTTTTATAAGTTCTGCTTGTTGTCCTGATAAGCAAGGAAAACTTTTTATAAACGTTGAAAATATTCTTAGAAATTGTGCGTTGGAAATAACGGGGAGGAAGTAAGGGAAGCAGCGGAATGGAATTAAATACACCCCATATAAAAACCGTTAAAATTTAATGACACCTTTTTTATTTTTCTGGATATTCGGCCCCATTAGAACCTGGAAAATGTGAGAATATGGAGGTTACTTTAAGTACTTAAATCTCATGTGTGAGCGAAGACCTCAGGCAGTCGAGGAAGTACGAGGGTTGTTGCAAAAATAGGGTGCCCTCATTTTTTTTCAGACACAAGGAATTTTTTTTATTTGAAACAACGAATATAACATTGGAAACGTTCATCTTCAAGATATTTTTCTCTATAGTCGCGATTGTCTTCTACGAATTTTCTTAGACGTTAAATCCACTTTTGCAGTCACGACACAAGGAATTAAATTTTATTCAAGAAATTTCATATTTCATTGGTTTTCAGAAATGGGAATATTCTATACATGTTTTGACTCATATCCATTAATACGATAATTGCTTTCAAATGACGTCATTTGGCGCTACAAAATTCATTCCACATAATTTTATGCATAATTTCAAAGTACGTTGACGCGGGAATGATAGTGCTGACAACGTATTTTGCTAGCCACATGGCGGTACAAACACTTCGCTATACAATTACCTATATTCCATACATTTTCCCTTTTGTTATTCATTATTCTTTTCAGTTCGTAGCTATGGGCCGTATCGGTAGTCGTTTCTTCAACTGTAGAACGCCTTCATGGACTCCTTGATTTTCATAGTATTTTCTCTCCTCCAGAAAGGCTGGGGAATTTCTAGATTTCTACTGCTCCGTGTCAGCGTCAGCGCTCCCATATTGCGAGGCTAGGTTATCTTTTTAAAATGTAGGAAATTTCAGGCTGATATAACAGATGATGTAAATCAGAAGCACGAACAATTTGATGCAAATAGTTATTTGTATCGTAACCTCAAAATAGAATGCTGACACGGAACAGTAGGAAACTATGAAAACCAAGGAGGCTATAAAAGCGTCCAACAATTGTAGGAACTACCGACGATACGGCCCTAAGGCAGGACAACGTCTGTCGGGTCAGCTAGTAATATTCAAAAATATGCCATTTTTCACCTATAAAAAAGCTCTTATATTGCCGAAGTTCCTAAATATGTCCCGAGGATCCGTCCACAAAATCATCAATCATTTTAGGGGTATTGGTATTTTAAATCTTAGTTTTTCAGTTATCAATCTAACACGCACAAAATGTTTATTCAGCGTGAGCGCTGGAGATGCAGTTGGCGGCAGCTTCTACGCTGCATCCTTTCTGCGCTCACGCTGAATTCTATTTATTCACTTATCTATTTGTCCATTTCTTTATTTATTTATGTAAATTCATAAGATGTGGACATGCTATGTATGTATTGTACATATCACATAAGCCTACAGTTTAAAACAAAAAAAAAGAACAAACATATTATACTTATATCAGCCAAGATAACAGTTTATAATATAGACATCTTTCAATGATCCTGCGCCTGATTAACAACTGAAAATCGGAGGAGTAGTAGTAGTAGACATTTATTTTCTACATTATAAGAGCGATAACAACAATAACAATGGATAAATGGATGTTTCAATCCAGCAAAATGCCTGGACATGAATCAGATGTACGTTGGAATATGTTCCAAAATCAACATTAAGAACCCAACTAGCAAAGTAGTGGTATAAGCTTTTGGTGAAAGAACCGTTCAGCCATAAAAGCTCTCTATTGTGGTTGCCTCAACACAAAAATGCTGGCTTAATGTTGTGTGGAATGCAGATTTGCTTTCTGCAACATATTTGCTCTAAAATGAAGTGTCTAAAATATTCTTACAGCATAGTTATACAACACCTTATAGGCAAATTTTTAACTGTTGCATAAACGTTTATACAACTATTTTATACGACATATTTTCAAGTTAGTCAAAATGTTTGTGTTGTGGCATCCATGGTAACGTTTATAAAACAAACCCGAGCCTTGTTGTTTTGCTGTGCAATTTACTACCTTAGCCAACAAATTGCTCCCAATGGAAGCACTTATACAACTGTTGTTTGGTAACTGTTAAAGGGTGTACATATTGTGCTGAATATGTTGGTAAGCAACTTCACCATAACCTAACTTTCTGCTGTCATATTTTTGTTAAAATGCCATAACCAATATTTTAAGACAAACAACGCATGCATATTGGTTCAAAAGGTTTTATCAACTGTTCAAACAGAAGATATAGATCTGGTACTAATTCTGGGTAAATCATTCGACTCTGTCGGTATTTCATTTCAGACATTTGTCAAATCGTCAAACACCTGCAGGCAACACCAAAATATTCTAATAACCTAAAGACACCATAGACGATACCATGATCGTACACAACCACCCGCCATATTGGGCAAACGTTTATTCCTCTATTTAATATTGAATAATTATGTTTCAGTTCGAAATTACAGATATAAAATGATAAACATTAGTGTAATTGTGTCTAAATATAGGATTTGTGGAAGATTTAACACAGATAAGTTCAGTTTTCCATTTTAAAAATCTAGACATACTTTTGATCATTGTCCAAATATGAATCAAATACGAAGCCCGTAGAAACTTGGTAACTAATTTGCACGATTTGCACAATAAAATTTGCTGCGCAAGTAATTCAATAGCCCTATATCAAAGTGTAGAAGTTTATCATATACCTGTGTATGAAATTCACAATGGCCGATATGTAAGTAAACAAGATGACTGTAATGTGTTAGTTATATATTCTTCACTTCGTCTATACAATACATAAGAAATATTTTGGTTGCAATAAAGTAGAATCACGTAACAGAATAGTTGTATAGTTGACAAAAACTGAATTTTGCACTGACGCAAATGCCCTATAGCGGCTGCAAGAGGCTTACACTTTTGTTTTATAATTGTTACCTGCAGCCCTTATACAACCTCTTAAATGACTGAAGTGTCCTATTAGGTGTGCCCATTCCGCTTGTATAGCTGTTCTAAGAGGGTTTTTCCAATGTTCTTACAGTATACAATGCTGTTTATGGAATACTGTATAATCATTCTTGCAACTCTAATAGGAGTGATAATTGTTAGTTGCGGAGTTAATAGAAACTTAAGAAAAAAGTATGTCAAATAAGCGTATACGTAGTGGATGATGATTTTTAAGAAATATTCGCGCGTATCCATTTTGATAATTTATTTTTAAGATCATGAGTATTAACCAATTTTTTTTGAGTCTTTGGGTACGTGTTCATATAATTTCGGAACCAAATAGAGAAGATATGGCTTCTTTATGAAAATATGTACGTTCCTTGCAAATCGGCTTACCTGGCAATACTAATCCTGGACTAGGCATTATGATCAACGGCCTTTAGCTTGCTAGTTGAAATTCTTGGAGTGAATTGACTACCACGAAGGCCTAAGACCTAAACACCCATGGGATACCCTGGGTTATAGGGGGATACAGGGGAAAGGATGCAACATGCACACATTCTGGCCCCGCCTACGAGATCCGCCTGGTGGTACCTCTGCGTTCAACAGTCAAAGACCGTCTACCACTTACGGACAATCACAAAATCCATAGCAAAGAGAAACATTTCTCCTGGGACGGGATTCGAACCCGCACAGCGCACGGCGTCTGATCAGGAGACCGAAGAGTCTACTACTGTGCCCACCGCTGCTGCCTGAGACGTATGGAATGTTCGATGAATCAATGGCGAAATAATTAGCAAAATTCAAGGTGACACTGAGACTTTCCACATGCAAAATTTCTATTATCGTCTACCTTGAGCATTTATCAGAAGAAGTAAATATCTTGGCTTTCCAAGTTCTTGAAATTCTGGAGTGCATTTTCATTGTTTAGGGCGAAATTGAATATTTTGAATTTCATGTAGCTATTTGGATTTCTCATAGACGATCCCGTGAGTTAAATTCAAACTATCCATTGTTGTGTACGGCAGGGGTATTAAGTATCTTGAAAAGAGATATTTTGTTATTTTTCTTGAGAACTTATAGTTTTTTTTTGTGACATAATGTAGGTTCTTTTACAAGATGTCAACTTAGCACTAGCTGTTGTACACTTGTTAAACTCGTTTTGTAGCTGTACGTCTTGCCTAAACATCATGATGCTTCAGCTATCAACGCTTGGCTCTGATGTGACGTAACATCAGATGGCATCATAAGCTGTTCTATACTATAGCTGCAAGGAAAGTGCAGTGCATAGGTGCATAGTGAGAACTTGTGTGCTAATAATCTGTGTTGATGATAATTTCATTAGTTTCTTGTCTCAAATACACTTACTCGAGGTTGCACACTGAAAACTACGTAGTCTGCAAGACGAGATTTTGTAGGTTTTTTGACGTTTCCTAGATTTTTCACATAACTCCCCTGCAGATATTTGAAAATTCATATGTTTTTGATCGTTTAATGAGAATAGGAATGAATATACCCTGAACAATTATTTTTGTATACGCATTTTGAACGATTTTCTCTATTATAAAATTACGCTGATTGTGTTGGGAAATTATCTTCGTTTGAGAGTTTTTTTCCAGTTTCAGTTGGTTCTCCGATATGCTACGTGAAGCGTTTTTTAGCGCAACCGATTGATATCCTTAAGCAACTTATCATCACTCGCAACTGTATGTTGTCAAGGAAACTAATAAGCTTAATTGTACTTCATAGATACTGCCAAGTATAACGGAACTTGAAAACTTTCTCGAAGATACCTTGTTAAGCTAGAAATATAAAACTCTATAAGCGTTCGTTAACGTTGTTAAAACTTTTATAGCAGTTTTCGCGATCAATTCTGACAGATTTTTTGTTGAGGAGTTTGAAAAAAATATGATACCTTGAGTACTTTTGTATAAAGATTATTAAAAATTGTATGTTACCCATCCAGGTAGCCATCAGTCAAGTCAGTGAAGCTCTGCCAGTGCGTCCCCTGACTGCAATTCCTTCGAAGCACCGTTACCAGTTCATAGAGTATTCTTAAGACTCTCAGAGAAAGATTAGTTACGAAAATATATACTAAGTGACATATAAATCCGAACACCCAGTTTAAATGGTTTCATTTTAATAAAAGTTGGTGAATGTATTTATCTTACCGTAAATATCAAGTGAAAAAATTTTCAGCCTTATCAGTTGGACATTCCGGTTTTTATACTGCTTTTTTTCAATTCACTAACGCTCTAAAAATGAATATTTCAGCCGCAGTAAAGAATCAACGTTGGCGGATTTTGGTTCTTAACATCCTTTACGATCGGTTACGATGCCTAGAGTACGGAGACCTGTACGATTTCGTCAACTTAGTGAGTTTGATAGGGGCCGTATAGTGGGACTTCGGGAAGCTGGACTTTCTTTTCGGGCAATTGCAGTTAGAGTGCAAAGAAGTGTAGACACTGTGGTCAGGCATGGCTTCGAGAAGGCCGTACGCAAAGAGCAAGGGGCACTGGACGCCGCCGTAGAACAACAGACCGTGAAGATCGCCGCCTAAGATTATTGGCCTTAAGGGACCGTTTCTCCACTACCAGGTCCATTGCAAATTAATGGTTTGCAGAAAACGGAAGACCTATTGGCATGCGAAGTGTTTACCGACGAATGAGAAGTTTTGGCTTGTTTTCATACCGGCTACACTGGGTCCTCCCTTTAACAACGGTGACTCTGGCATCAGGAATGGAACAGTATTATCTTTAGTGATGAGTCTCGATTTTGTTTAGGCATGCACGATGGTCGTGCCAGGGTTAGAAGGCGACGTGGTGAAAGGAGGAATCCACAGTTTTTTGTTGAAAGACATGTTCAACACACTGTTGGAGTTACGGTTTGGGGTGCTATAGCTTTTGGTTCCAGGTCACCTTTAATCTTCCTCAGAGATAACATGAACGCGGAGCGTTATATCCACGAAGTTCTAGAACCCCATCTTTTACCCTGTCTTGACACCCTGGCAGATCCAACTTTCCAACAAGATAATGCCCGACCACATGTTGCAAGAGTCACAATAGACTTCTTTCAACATAATGATGTCACATTGTTACCATGGCCACCAAGATCTCCCGACTTATCCCCAATTGAGCACGTGTGGGATATGATGGGTAGGAGATTGCTCAATTTGCAACGTCCTCCTCAGACTCTAGAAGCACTTCGAGAGGAGTTGGTGGTTGCCGGGTATGAGATACCACAGGAGGACATTGACCACCTGATCAGAAGCATGCCTAGGCGCGTTGGAGAATGCGTAGCACATCAGGGTGCATCCACACATTATTAAAGGTCAAAGGGCTTTAAAGCAGTGCAATCATTTTGAAATTTTTATCATTTACTTATTATGCTTCATTAAGTACTAATACAAAATTTTATTAAAATAAAACCATTTAAACTGGGTGTTCGGATTTATATGTCACTTAGTATACAATAGGGAAGCTGAACCTGTCAAGTCGGTGAAACACGTCCACACAATTAGCCCATAGCCTTACCAGTAGTTCCCTTCCAATGCTGTCCCTTCACATACCGTCAGATGCGACCGCACCCACCGAGGCATCGGATTAGTGAGAGCAGAGCAATTAAGTAGACCGTCACGTCGGGCGCTGAGCTCAGCTAGCAGCAAGAGACAAGAACGAAAAACATTTCTCAATAATTCTAAGATTTAAACACAAGGAAGTCTATGATGTAGGATGTGGCTAATAGGTGGGTAGAATTATTGTAGTTGGCAGCATATAAATATGTAAACCTACTCTCTCCCACCTCCCACATCCTCCCACACCCTGATTTTTTTTTCAAAAAATTACCCCAAGCTACGATGTTTTGGCAATTTATAATTTTTCATTTTTGGCTTATTTCCCCGTCGCCAGATGACTGATTGAAAAAACGAGACAGTTTTTTAGACTTGGTGCAGTAGTACATATCAATACACTTGTTACTTGAGTCTTGGACCAAGAAACATGTAGTTCTGAATCTCTCTCAGACGCTGTCTTTAGCCAAGAGTGTATAGTAAAAGGCTGAAACAAACTTAATTCTAAGCCATCTAGTGGATTAGAGCTTGTGTTAAGCCTCTATGCCAGAGTTTCAGCACGTCGCTTCAAAATGACATCTTTCCGGGCTGCTGGAAGGTTTACAAGGTACACCATAATAGTATTTTTAAGTGCGGAAAAGAGTTATATGACGAAATCGCTTATATGTGCTTTTTATAAACTTGCGATGGTGCTTTATGAATATACAGGTATAATACAGGGTGTTCCTTGATGAGATGCGAATATTTAAGGGTGTGAATCTATATGAAAAATTAATGTTAGTTCGCTTTATAAACTATGGTCCAAAAATGTTTCCTTATAAAAACTCGGGATGTTGAAGTTTTAGGAAAAAAATGGAAATTTATTAATATTCTCAGAACCGCTTCAGAGTTTTTGTAAGGAAACATTTTTGGACTATAGTTTATAAAGCAAACTAACATTAATTTTCCTAGTAGATTCATACCCTTAAGTATACGCATATCAGTAAGAAACACCCTGTATATGCTAGTGCAAGAAACATCTTATGAGAAAACAACATGGGTTAAGGAACAAAAGATCGACAACTAACTTATGTGACATTATTAATATAACGGATCTCTCGAAGTTCTAATAAACCACTCCATTTTGCTAAAAAAAAAAAATGTATAAGTTTTTTGAGGGCTTGTTGATATTTTTCCGTTCGTATTTATCAGACCGCGTTCAATTTGTGCAGTATAACCGCTTCAAATCAGATTCATACACACCAGCAACGGCAGTGCCACGAGATACTAGTTTCGGCTCCCTACTATTTTTGATGTTTGTTAGTGATATCAACCAAATATTAACAGGAGAATACCAAATACTTGCGGACGACCTAAAAATATACTTAATCCGATACCGAATACTTACCAAGTTATAGATTGTCGGGAAAGTTGAAATCGGTCATAAATGACAGTGAAGTTATCAACACAGAAAGTTTAAACATTTATTGAGTTACTTCATGTATACGAGGTTGGTTCAGAAAGTATCGCAAATTTTAAATTTTCGCGACCTACGTGTGTTTGATTTTCGATCTTTTTGTGGCGTTATGTTGGTAATCGTGACCCCCACTAATGTTGACAATATCGATCATTAAGCATGTTCAGTCAGTGTTTGACAGCTATTGTGCGTGGACGTGTTTTAGCTTGTCTCCGATTTTTGTCTTGTCCTAAAAATGGATCAAAGGATTTGTATTAAACTTTGTGTAAAAAAACAACTTGAAGTAATGCGCAATTTGCGAAAAGAAATCCGCCAGAAACGTCCGGATTTGTGGAAGATGATAACACCCCTGCTCATGCGCGAATTTTTGGCCAAAAATAACACTCCAATAATGCCTCACCCACCGTATTCTCCAGATCTGGCACTCTGTGATTTTTTCTTGTTCTCGAAACTGAAGAGGCCCATGAAATGACGACGCTCCGCCACGATCGAAGAGATAAAGACGGCATCAAGATCACAAAAAACGATTTTTCGAAATGCTTCGAGGATTGGAAAAAACGTTATCACAAGTATATAATGTCTGATGGGATTAATTTGAAGGGGAACAAATAGATAGTCAGGAATAAATAAATAATTCCTGAGAAAACATGAAATTTGCGATAATTTTTGAACAAACCTCGTATTCTTTAACAATTTCAACATACACCATTCAAAATTCATCATCAGAGCTCGATTCACAAAGACATGTGGGGCTTATAAGGGGCTCAGATTCCTTACTGATCGACGATTGTCTCCACAAAGATCGGAACGAGACAAGTCTTCCCTGCCTTGCTCTCTGAAAGGATTTTCCAGATATCCTGGTACCAACGCTTCTTGTAGGGACCTCATTTAGAGGTATGTCTTCCAACGCATCTTCAGATATCCTGGTACCGATGCTTCTTCCAAGCGGGTCCGTCACAGGTATCCTTTCTATCCCATCAGACACGACGTCAGGGAAGTTGGTAGATGCAACCTTATACAGGGGTCCCTCTTCCAAAGGTTGCATTTTTTTCATTCCTTGACTTTTACCGCTTGAATCTACACCAAATTCGGCAATCGAGCGGTAGGACGGTAGTGATACAGTTTTTCCATTTTCCACCTCTGAAGTTTTGTGTTCTTCAGCGTCCCCGTCTGTGAGTTCTATATCGTCAATTTTGACATAATCCGGAATTTCTTGCTTTTCGAGATCTTTAAAAGGAAGTCTCGCAGATTGGTTGTCTTGTGAAACAATATCAGAACGCCTCTCGTATTGATAAGAGTAAGAATAGTCAGTAGTAGGTTCACTGCTACTGTAGTAGTCAGAGTCGTTTCCATGTATTTTCTGATCTTCAACATCTCTATCATCTAAATCAGGTTTCCGCTTCAGTAACATATCAGAATCGTCATCTGAAGTGTTAGGAGTATCTCTTTTGAAGCACTTGCATATCTTGCATTTTTTCTTTGAGTTCTTACGAGTTCCCAACCACCTCCATATATACGATTTTTTCTTGGATACCTTGATATCTCCATCCTCTTCATCAGCTATACTGAAACAAGGACAGCAACTGCACCACCTGAAAAAAGTGACATGGTTTGAGCCACAATAGAGAAGGCATGCGGTATATCGACCGATAGCTAAATAAATCGTTCATCTGACGAAATATACTAAGTGACATATAAATCCGAACACCCAGTTTAAATGGTTTTATTTTAATAAAATTTTGTATAAGTACTTAATGAAGCATAATAAGTGAATGATAAAAATTTCAAAATGATTGCGCTGCTTTAAAGCCCTTTGACCTTTAATAACACTGGTCAACACTGGTTTTGCCACACGAACTTTGACAGCTAATTTTGTTTTATCAGTCTACCCTCATTATTACATGACAGCTGTCATATGTCTATTAGCCTCATATTTGTTGTGATACGGTAATACTCATAACTAGTACTACGGCAGTAAATTAACAGAAACGCTTACAAGTAAATCCTTATAAAAATATTTGTTGTTGAATTTGAACACTTTTTGTGATTTACTAACCCTGTGAATATGTCGAGGAAGTGTAATAATGATCCTAACTCTTTTTGTTATGTCTGCGGAGAACTAACATTCAAAAAACAACGACGAAATTTTACGAATCTTGTGTTGGAGTTTTATCACCAATATTTTGGTTTTTCTGTTGCCCATCAAGAAAAATCCTGGGCCCCTCATGTCTGTTGCATAACGTGTGTGAAAAATTTAACTGACTGGAAGAAAGGTGCACGACCTATGCCGTTTGCTGTACCCATGATATGGACTGAACAGCGAGATCACGTTTCAGATTGCTATTTTTGTCTCACAGACATAAAAGGTATAAATTACAAGAAAAAACCACAGTTATTTACCCTAACTTATGCTCGGCTATAAGACCAGTCTCTCATTGTAAAAAACTGCCAGAACTAATACCAGTTGCAACTACGTCTGTTGAGAACAATTCACAACCGTCCACTTCAGGTGAATGTGTTGACGAGGACGATGACTTTGAGTTAAAAGGAATTGTAAACGAGCCACATTTGATAACTCAAGGAGACCTAAATGATTTGGTTCGGGATTTAAATTTGTCAAAAAAGCAGTCAGAACTATTAGGATCACGTCTAAAAGAATGGAATTTGCTACATCATAATACAAAAGTTAGCTATTTTCGAAACCGTGATCAACACTTCAGAACGTATTTTTCTCAGGATGGAGATTTGGTGTTTTGCAATAACATAAATGAGATTATGAAAATGTTGGACATAGATTTTGATCTCTCTCAGTGGCGTTTATTCATTGATTCTTCGAAAGCAAGTCTAAAAGCAGTGTTATTGCATAACGGAAATAAGCTTCCGTCTGTACCTCTGGCCCATGCTGCAAATATGAAAGAAACCTATGAAAATATGTATGAAACTTTTACTTGAAAAAATAAATTACAGTACATATTCCTTCAAAATCTGCGGTGATCTTAAAGTTGTTGAACTATTACTTGGACTTCAGCTGGGTTATACAAAGTTTTGCTGCTTTTTATGTGAATGGTATAGCCGAGACAGAACTAATCACTATATAAAAAAAACATGGCCTACGCGTGCATCGTTAGTTCCTGGGAAAAAAAAACGTAAAGTATTTACCCCTTGTACAGCCAAATAATGTGCTTCTACCACCATTGCATATCAAATTAGGATTAATAAAAAATTTTGTGAAGGCAATGGATCGCAATGGGAGTGGATTTTTGTATCTAAAAGAAAAATTCCCTAAAATAAGTGATGCAAAGATAAAAGAGGGTATTTTTGTTGGCCCTCAAATTAGGGAGTTAATAAAAGATTCAAGATTTGAAGAGAAATTAAGCGATTTAGAAACATATGCATGGAAGGCTTTTAAAAATGTTGTTGTAAATTTTTTGGGTAACCACAAGAGTGACAGCTACAGAGAGTTGGTTAGCGAGCTATTATTGTCATATCAAGCATTGGGTTGCAACATGTCACTTAAGATCTATTTTTTAGACTCACACCTGGATTTTTTTCCTGACAATTTAGGGGCTGTCAGCGACGAGCACGGTGAGAGGTTCCATCAGGACATTTCTAATATGGAAAAGCGGTACCAGGGCAAATGGAGCCCAAATATGTTAGCAGATTACTGCTGGACAATTAAAAGGGACCAACCAGAAGCTAAATATTCAAGAAAATCTTAGATTATTAAGTCATTTATAAAAAAAAATAACTTTTGATTTACGAGATCTGTGTTTTTTCTTAATATTTTAAATTACTCAATAGAATAAAATCCTTGTCTAGCAAACTTTTTAACTGTTTATTTTTTCTTACAATCACCAATTAAAGTAAAAAATATCAAAAAAGTCCGTGTGGCACGACAAAGTTAAAATTTTGTTGACCAGTGTAATGTGTGGATGCACCCTGATGTGCTACGCATTCTCCAACGCGCCCAGGCATGCTTCTGATCAGCTGGTCAATGTCCTCCTGTGGTATCTCATTCCAGGCAACCACCAACTCCTCTCGAAGTGCTTCTAGAGTCTGAGGAGGACGTTGCAAATTGAGCAATCTCCTACCCATCATATCCCACACGTGCTCAATTGGGGATAAGTCGGGAGATCTTGGTGGCCATGGTAACAATGTGACATCATTATGTTGAAAGAAGTCTATTGTGACTCTTGCAACATGTGGTCGGGCATTATCTTGTTGGAAAGTTGGATCTGCCAGGGTGTCAAGATAGGGTAAAAGATGGGGTTCTAGAACTTCGTGGATATAACGCTGCACGTTCATGTTACCTCTGATGAAGATTAAAGGTGACCTGGAACCATAAGCTATAGCACCCCAAACCATAGCTCCAACAGTGTGAACATGTCTTTCAACACAAAAATTGTGGATTCCTCCTTTCACCAACGCCTTCTAACCCTGGCACGACCATCGTGCATGTCTAAACAAAATCGAGACTCGTCACTAAAGACAATACTGTCCCATTCCTGATCCCAGAGTGACCGTTGTCTGCACCACTCAAGGCGATTACGTCGGTATTCTCGAGTTAAAGGGAGGACCCAGTGTGGCCGGTATGAAAACAAGCCAATACTTCTCATTCGTCGGTAAACACTTCGCATGCCAATAGGTCTTCCGTGTTCTGCAAACCATTCATTTGCAATGGACCTGGTAGTGGAGAAACGGTCCCTTAAGGCCAATAATCTTAGGCGGCGATCTTCACGGTCTGTTGTTCTACGGCGGCGTCCAGTGCCCCTTGCTCTTTGCGTACGGCCTTCTCGAAGCCATGCATGACCATAGTGTCTACACTTCTTTGCACTCTAACTGCAATTGCCCGAAAAGAAAGTCCAGCTTCCCGAAGTCCCACTATACGGCCCCTATCAAACTCACTAAGTTGACAAAATCGTACAGGTCTCCGTACTCTAGGCATCGTAACCGATCGTAAAGGATGTCAAGAACCAAAATCCGCCAACGTTGATTCTTTACTGCGGCTGAAATATTCATTTTTAGAGCGTTAGTGATTTAAAAAAAAGCAGTATAAAAACCGGAATGTCCAACTGATAAGGCTGAAAATTTTTTCACTTGTTATTTACAGTAAGATAAATACATTCACCAACTTTTATTAAAATAAACTTGGGTGTTCGGATTTATATGTCACTTAGTATATTTATAGTAGATGCAAAGAAGGGTTCCAAGGTCATAAGAAAAGTTTAAGCGTGGTTTTTGAGCTTTGCATCCATGGAGACTTTTATAGAGCACGCAAGGTTCTTGAACCCGTTTATGTTAAAATAGGTTTTTCTATGGTTCTAGGCACATAAAACTTTACAATTGTTTTGACATTGTTCAAGCAGAGTTAAGAATTTTCATTTTTTTTTGTCACAACCAGTTAACATCATGTAAATCCCTCAAAATCTGGCTGGAGCATTGTTCGATTCGCCGCTGTGCACGTAACTTCTTTTTTCTAATGTTACCTCCTAAGGCAATTTCTTGCCCTCCGCTTGATCCGCTTTTTCTTAACAACTGGTTGTGTACTATCTTCAGACGAATCCTGCTCCTCGTTAATATCAGAAATATCTCCGTAGTCTATGGGTGATAGACAAACGGTGCATAAATTTTTCATATTGACATAACATTCTTCGCAGTAGAGCCCAGCACATCCTGGGGTTGCACACCTAATGCAAAAAGAGAACAGCTCAACATTTACATTTGAAGACTTCCCACAATGGATTTATCAAGAACCACTGATAAAAAGAACAAACACGTCAAAAGATTTATCAAGGGGGACAACTGTTTAACCAAAAACTACCTCAGGCACTTTCACCCTCTGCCAGCAGGGTCATCCGCTTAAAAATTTTAGACGACAAGGGGTGTCAACCAATAGCTTGTTTGAAAGGTCCTTCGAAGTCCTTTACTCTGACGTTTGATTTCTTGAAATCAGTCATTGGTTTTCGAGGAAATTAGAAAAATCTTTATTTACCTTAGTTTGTTCAGACAGAAAACGAAAACTCACGAAAATATCACTTTTTATTTCAATGAGTGTTCAAAATGTTGCCCGTTATTGGCCAAATAATGATATAGGCGATGTTCAAATTCCTGATGGACGTTTTCAAAAACATGTTGTGGGATATCATGACAGCCTTCGATGACGCGTTGACGAAGTTCATCCAAACTTTCAGGTTGGGGAGTAAACACAATTGATTTCAAAGGACCCCATAGGAAAAAGTCTAATGGCGTCAAATCCGGTGATCTAGCTGGCCCATTATGTAGGCCCTCTTCGCTTTATCCATTTATCTAAAAACTCGCCGTCTAGCCATTGCCGAACCGGAAGAATATAGTGAGGAGGAGCGTCATGTTGCTGGAAATATTATTTCGGCCTCATCAGGTATAAGGCTTCCATCTTCATCGATTTGGTTTTCAATGGTTTCAGTGATAATCGGATTGATGGTATTTTCCAGCATATCCAAATAAATGTCTCCATTCAAGTTTGCATTAATAAACAATGGCCCGATTACATGGTTTTCTGAAATGCCTGTCCATACATTAATTTTTTGGGGTACTGGGTATGTCCTTGTACAAAAGCATGAGGATTTTCATTGCTCCAATTCCTTATGGTTATCAACAAATTCATTTAGATAAAATATGTATTCAGCACTGACGCAGATATTCTTTATACAAATACCCTTAATCGCTGCAGTTATTTGTTCACAAAATTCAACTTGCCCATCGAAATAATCGTCGGTTAACTCTGGCAATATTTTCATTTTGAATGGAAGACATTTATGGAGCTTAGCAACTGTATACAAATGAAATACAAGTCGCACCAACAAATTTGGGTAATGAAGTATCAGGATTTATTCCTAAATGACCCAAAACTTCAACTGGAGCGGCTTCATCCGAAACTCCCCAATGATCACGTTTTTTATTTGCAACAGATTCAGGTTAACTAAATTTAGTAACCATGACCAAAACATACCTATACGAAGCTATTTTCCCCGTTAAACGTTATACTGAGCAACAAGTAACTAAACAGGTATAACAATAAATACAGTTCGCCCAGGATAACTGTGTCGAAAATATTCGGGTTGTTATTTGGTTGTTGCCACGTCTAATCTTCCGAATAGCTGTTTATGTTGGTAGTTTCCGTTTTTAATTATAAGTGAACTGCAGATTTTTCAAGCCGTAACGGACAACATTTTGAGCACTTATTGAAATAAACAGTAATATTTTCGTGTTTTTGTTTTCTAACTGAACAAATTAAGATAAATAAAGACTTATCTAATTTTCTTGAAAACCAATGGACCGATTTTGAAAAATCAAACTTCAAAATAAAAGACGTCAGACGACCTTTTAAACAACCTGTCACTCGATACCCCTTGTCATAAAAAAGTTAAGGGAAGACCCTGTGAGCCGAGGGTGAAAAGGGATTTAGTTGTTTTTGGACAGATCTGTTGACGTATCTCTGCGTTTTTTCTCTCACTGGTTTTCGATAAATCCGTCGTGAGAAGTTTTTAAATGAGCACCCTGTATAGCAGCATTATAAAATATTGAAGATGACTATCGATACAAGTAATATGAGACGAGATATAAAAAAATGGTACTCAGGAACAGATCCACTGTATTATTGTAGTCCAAATACACGATAATACTGGTTGTATATATATATATATATATATATATATATATATATATAATCAACTGACCAGAATACATCAGTATCCAGGTAAACATTCAAAACTGCTGCCTTAGAAAGCATCGTAAATTGCTTGAGCGATATCTGACCTAGTTAGGTTTGTTATATCATCATTAACATTGGTCACCATGCTGCCAAAATGAAATTTTAAAATGCCTCATAACGCCCAGAGAAAAAAACTGGGGAAAATATTCGTCAATTATCGGTATTTGTAATATCAAAATTCAAAAATGTTTTACTATCGCGTAACCCAAATAAGGCAAAACTTAACGGGCTAATAGTTATCTTTGGAGATACAACAACGAGATAAAAATGAGATTAACGCTATTTTGTCCCCTTCAACGTCATCGTTGACTTTCTTACTGCAGACGTTACAAAAATAAACAGTTCCTCTAGAAATTTCCTTACAAGAGGCATAACTTTTCATTTTTATATGCCTAAATGCTTGTTCTTATCTTGAGAAGCTTATGAACTGTGACGAAAATGCGGATATCGTGTAAACTGTCAAAATGCTGACCTGATAGGCTTCTTGGTATCAGATTCTCTGAACACTGTTCCACACACCACGCATGCTTGTTGTTTTTCGCCTAAGCACACAGCCAAATACTTGAAATTGGCTGCCAAGTACTCTTTGCAAGTCACTTTTTCGACGTCTTTACTGCCAAAAAACTTTCTCTTCAGTTGTCTCCTGATGAACTTGAGGAACGTATTTCTCCTTCTGATCATGTGATTGTACAGCCAAATGGCTTTCTGCTTAGCTCGCAGTGGATGGTAGTAGCACATCACGACAAATCTGAGTCTCAAACCGTACGGTTGGAGGATGGTCAGCACCCAGCAGAGGAGAAGAGTTGTTGCGATCTGTATATATCTGAAAAAAAAAATAGTTTAAATAAAGAGTATGGAGTGGAGTGATTTTAGGTTTATACGTAGGAATCCGAGGAAGCCTAATAGTATTTTGAGATTTTTAGTGAGAATGTGTAGTACTAAGAGATATGCATTGTGGAGCCTCTAAATTTGGCAAAACTTGAGCGTATCATCGCAGTAACAATTTTGGAGGTATTTCATTATTGTTGTTTAATAATTTACACATCTAAAATATATGTTTGCAAAAACTATCTGCTATGATCCAATAAAGTGTTTCTGAAATTTTATCAAAATATTGTAAATCATACGTAAAGCGCTGGTTTCTTGCTGGCTGGCATACATTTTCCATGGCGTGCGAAAAAATGTTTGATCACAATAAAAGTTAACATAATGTGATCAAGCATTTATTTCACCAAATTTAAATAAAATTGAATTAAAAAAAAGGAGCTTCGTGGATCCGCAATCGTTACACTTTTTCATTGCACCACGACGCCTCTTGGTTTACTGGACCTCTATACCACTATGTACACTGACATATGTCAAGCGAACACTAGATGCACATCAAATCTGTTATAAGCAATTAAAATAATCTCAAAAACTTCACAAGATATAATGCTGAAACTTTAAATAATGTATTGGTTGATTTTTGTATACTGTTTTTTTCGTTTTTTCAAGTTTATTTTCCAACATTTTGTCGTTTTAATAGTACGAGATTTCGAAAACAAACGTGGACTATATGAATGCTTCTCCTTCGTAAAGAATCTGGATTTCGTGACCTACTTATCTGATATGCAAACATGAATAATGTAGCAATTTAGCACATGCTACGTACTAACTAGGCTATGACAGTTTGAAACATAATTGTGCCTTCAGTTTGCGTGCTAACTTTATTGACAGTTCAGTGCGTTTCAGTATGAAATAATTTTTTTATAAACTTTAAGGCTCTCTGTGACCGTATACAAATGTCAGCTCGGAATATGTATATTTATACATATAAGTATGAAGGGATCATGAAAAAAAAAATTTTTATTCGCAACAAAAGGTGATATACACATCCGCTTTGCTTTAAAATGATAAAAAATAACGTGTGTTCTTCGAGAATCGTAGCACATCTGTTCATCTACTCACAAATGTGAAATGTTTGAATTTGCTTAGAGGAAAAAAGCGTAACCATGTGTTTTTCGCACAAAAGTAATATTTATCTTTCGGTAAACTTGTGAATTTTGCTATAAAAAGCCCTTTGAACGAACACTGTATATTGCTCAATAAACTAGCTGGAAAACAGGTGTTTTGGGAGAAACAATTAGAAATTCTCAAAAAATGCTCAACCAATGTACTTCACAATTTATTTGTAGTTATTTAGAAGTACGAATCCTACGGATTTGAAATTATCTATCGTCGCATTACAAGTGCCAAAACTTGCATTTTGAATCAGTTTGCGGCCATAACTTTTTGCTATTAGGATCTTTTTACGTGTGGTCTCATTATACCTAAAAAGAGTTTCTCCGTTCCTGTCAACACGATTAAGTCCCAAAAAACACGTTTTCTCATTCTGTGTTGTCGAATAAAAATTTTCACCACAAAAATTGATGTACCCATTTAATGCGTCCATACTTCAAATATCCTCTTGAACAACTAGCAAAGAAGAACAGACTTTAGGACTATTTCGGGAAAAGTTGCTAATATGGTTAGACAATAGTAGTATTGCCTGCAGGGTTCTCGTCAGAAAGACTTTGAAATGGGGCAAGAATGACGGACAAAATCGTACAAATACCATCGCGCAGCTTGCAGCTTATATTACATATACAGGGTGTTTCAGAACTATGGGAAATACATGTCATTGAAATAATGTTTGATTTGTGACTTTTTTTTGTTACGGTCCAATAAATTGTTGGAAATGTTAAAAAACGCTTTCTCTGTGTTTTTCGCGATCCAGGTTGCTTTATACTGAGAACTGGATTCCTTTCATCTTCAACAGTAAACGCTTCATCATGAGCTCTTATCTAGTAGCGCTCTCAAGCAGTTCAAATACTCACCTATCATAATCTGGTGGTATAGGCGTTGGTAAGCATGGCACCGTGTCTATTTCCAACTCCAATCCCAAAGGTTGGAACGCCTTCACAATAGCTCGCAATAGCCTTGCAATAAGACCTTCTCCAGCGATGTGAGCAGTAGGCATATTCGGAGCTTTGACCTTGGACTGAAACCTGCCATGAAACCTTATCAAATCTAGGATGTAGAACAGGCAGTAATCAGCCGCCATGTACAGGGATAGTTTCAATGTAGCCTTCAACAATGTTGTCATCACTTTTGCCAAATGCTTTCTTTCTGTCTTTATTAGCCTGCTTGAGCCGATTCTGACATAATCCTGGAATAAACACGGCAGTGATTAAAAATCGTGAGTAGATTCACTCGATGACGCCCTCACAATGCTAGATATTGTGCGCCCATATAGATTGTCAACATCCAACTGATCTCAGGTGAAAGCAAACTAAATTACTTTACAGTCCTGTTCAATAAGTCACTTTCAATTACTTTTTTACCAGCTCAAGTTTAGAAGCTGAAATTTGAAACGATGCAAAGTACGCATAAATAACATATTTGACATATAAGAAAATTTCAAGATGGTCAGTCGCCATTTTGGAACTTTTGTTTTGTCGGAATATAGGTCACGCAATACCTCATTTTGTAGCTCCTTATGTGTACTTTATAACCACATAATATGAAGGCTGTTTTTTTTAAATGAATGCCGAGCTGTCAAAGCTCAGTAACAAATCATCTCAACGCTATAGTATGGCATATAAATATTTTCTTGTGTAAAAGTCTTCTGAATGTGCAATACTATGTGGCGCTTAGACGCCATTTTGAAATTCACAACTTCTGTTCTTACGCTAAAGTATTATTAATACTTCTGCATCAATATGGTCATCCCAGCTTGCAACATGACCATATATACTAAGTGACATATAAATCCGAACACCCAGTTTAAATGGTTTTATTTTAACAAAATTTTGTATAAGTACTTAATGACGCATAATAAGTAAATGATAAAAATTTCAAAATGATTGCACTGCTTTAAAGCCCTTTGACCTTTAATAATGTATGGATGCACCCTGATGTGCTACGCATTCTCCAACGCGCCTAGGCATGCTTCTGATCAGGTGGTCAATGTCCTCCTGTGGTATCTCATTCCAGGCAACCACCAACTCCTCTCGAAGTGCTTCTAGAGTCTGAGAAGGACGTTGCAAATTGAGCAATCTCCTACCCATCATATCCCACACGTGCTCAGTTGGGGATAAGTCGGGAGATCTTGGTGGCCATGGTAACAATGTGACATCATTATGTTGAAAGAAGTCTATTGTGACTCTTGCAACATGTGGTCGGGCATTATCTTGTTGGAAAGTTGGATCTGCCAGGGTGTCAAGATAGGGTAAAATATGGGGTTCTAGAACTTCGTGGATATAACGCTGCGCGTTCATGTTACCTCTGATGAAGATTAAAGGTGACCTGGAACCATAAGCTATAGCACCCCAAACCATAACTCCAACAGTGTGATGAACATGTCTTTCAACAAAAAACTGTGGATTCCTTCTTTCACCACGTCGCCTTCTAACCCTGGCACGACCATCGTGTATACCTAAACAAAATCTAGACCCGTCACTAAAGACAGTACTGTTCCATTCCTGATCCCAGAGTGACCGTTGTCTGCACCACTCAAGGCGATTACGTCGGTGTTCTCGAGTTACAGGGAGGACCCAGTGTGGCCGGTATGAAAACAAGCCAAAACTTCTCATTCGTCGGTAAATACTTCGCATGCCAATAGGTCTTCCGTGTTCTGCAAACCATTCATTTGCAATTGACCTGGTAGTGGAGAAACGGTCCCTTAAGGCCAATAATCTTAGGCGGCGATCTTCACGGTCCGTTGTTCTACGGCGGCGTCCAGTGCCCCTTGCTCTTTGCGTACGGCCTTCTCGAAGCCATGCCTGACAACACCTAACTACAGTGTCTACACTTCTTTGCACTCTAACTGCAATTGCCCGAAAAGAAGGTCCAGCTTCCCGAAGTCCCACTATACGGCCCCTATCAAACTCACTAAGTTGACGAAATCGTACAGGTCTCCGTACTGTAGGCATCGTAACCGATCGTAAAGGATGTCAAGAACCAAAATCCGCCAACGTTGATTCTTTACTGCGGCTGAAATACTCATTTTTAGAGCGTTAGTGAATTAAAAAAAAGCAGTATAAAAACCGGAATGTTCAACTGATAAGGCTGAACATTTTTTCACTTGTTATTTACAGTAAGATAAATACATTCACCAACTTTTATTAAAATAAAACCATTTAAACTGGGTGTTCGGATGTATATGTCACTTAGTATAGTTGAGACCAGTAATATTTTTTTACTACGTATGCAAGCGATGATTGATTTTTTGCCGATCTCGCTCATCTTAATTTGTACCAATCACAAACGCGCAATTTTGAATTACAACTGATTTCTAGATGGAAAAATTGTATGACAGCACCTGTCAGCAGTTTTTCCTAGTTTACTCGCGGCAAAATTTGACAACTGTTGTCACCAAAAATTAGTTTTGATAGCAAGTAATTATGGTCTCCTAGGACACCAGAAAATGACGCTAAACAATTCTTCTGATTTTATTGTCAATAAATTTTGTAATATTGTTTCTAAGAGTCGCAGAATAATTTGTGTACTCCTGAAATAGTCTTTTCAAATACCGTCCAGGCATCTAATTTTTTCCTGTGGAAAGTCGAAAAAACACAACGCAAAGTAATATTTTTTTAACAAAAGTCATTCGTGCAAGTGTAAAATCCTTGTCTTCGACTCGGATTTTGGTTGCCACCAGCACTCATGCCTTGTTAAAATACTACTAAGCAACGTGTTTTTCTGATTTTTTCGAAAAATTAGATGTCCCTATGATATTACTTATGAAAACATGAGTAAGCTAGTTCATCTGAATCTTGATTGAGTACCTCTACAGTTGCCTTATTTTAAAATTATCAACCACACATTCAAAATACGTTACCTGCTTTTCTCTATTACTAAGTGGCAACACAGTTTCCTTCCCCAATCTAGCTCTGGCCATATCAATTTCACGGAACTGTTTCGTAATGTACTTATTATCGAATGCATCACTGGTTAAGAACCTATACCTATAATAAACTACCTTGAAAACAATGAACATGAAAAACAACGCAGCAGCTGATGTCAGGAACTTCACTATTGCTCTAAACGTTTCAGTCCTATGTTTCACTTCAGCCATAATATCTCTGGACACATCGGACATAGTTTTAGAAGCGTTCATTTGGTACTTGTACGAATGCGAAAACCGAATACGGATATAAAACATCACCTTGATATGCCTAACGAATATTTTTACTTTCCTTATAACTACTCCTATTATAGAATTGCTGATGAAGTCTACAACCATACAGACAAGATCGAAAACCTTCACTACGTAACATACACTCTTAACAATATAAACAATTGAACATAACCAACTGAACATCGGACCCATTTTTGCATTACAATCTGCAATCGCGTCTTCAAATACCCTTGCACACCTTTCGAAAGGCGTTCCCAGCTCCTTGTTACACAAATTGATGATCTTGGCCAGGAACTCAAACGCTGCTTTGATGACTCTCACTATCGCCATTATGATTCTTTTAATCTTCAGTAGCAATTCTTTTATCTTCTTTATGATCTCTTTGGCTGTTTTTATAATCGTTTTGATCGCATCTCGTATCGCTAGGAAAGGTTTTTTAACAGCATCAATTATTTGCCTGACTGCAGCTTTGAGTTGTTCCTGACCACAGGCCAAAGATTCGCTTAAGATTCCCATGTTGTTTGCGATATTTCTTGCAGGACCTGTTAGTGTCAGCATGAAAGCATAAGCCAGCAAAGCTTGTCTACCTTTTTCTGAAAAAAATTGTGGTACAGTCAACAGCGTTATGCATCTAACTCTTGAGCTGAAGGCTAGTCCTATTATAAGGATACATCCTAGAACCATGCAGAATATAGTTGCTGTAGTTATAGAAAAATTTAGTTGAAACACAGAAAACAGGAAGAAAATATAGGTCAGGAAGAAACCACAAAAAACTCCTACAATGCTTTTGAGGACGTAGTTTTCGCAGCTGCCATTGTATCGTAGCTTGAACCAAAATTTACGTAATCCACATGTTTGGAGAAGCTTCGAATTCAGTTTCAGACATTTCTGTTGTACGTATGCAGGGCAGTGTCTGAATCGAAATCGTGTTCCAGTTGTGTTCTTTCTGTGTATTTGTAGAGCATCTTTTTTCTCTTCGATCGCTATCTTCTCAAGGCCTCTCAGCTTGAGGCCTGTAAAAAACAAACGGAGGTACGCCATTGAGAAATCGGAACCGAACCAAAGTTATGCGAACGTTTTACTTAAGATAAATGAATTTGACATAAGCCACTCACTCAGCTTGACACAAATCAAAAGTTGGTTTTAGCTTAAGGCACATCCACACCTTATTGTTGATTGTGGCTACCGTTGCGTTTTTAATTTATTTTGGCTTAGGGCCGTATTGTCAGTCGTCCCTACAATCGTAGGACGCATTTATGGCCTTCTGGATGTTCATACTCTTTACTCTTCTTCAGAACGGCTGGGGTATTTCTAGATTTCTACTGATCCGTGTCAGCCTCAGCGCTCTCCTATTGAGAGGTTATGTTTCCACTTTGAATCTCAAGAAATCCAGAAAACAGATGATAAGGATCAAGTTTCATATGCCTGGAATTTCTTAGGATTCAAAGGAAAAAGATATAACCTCAAAATAGAGCGCTGACACGGAGCAGTAGAAATCTAGAAATACCTCTGCCTTTCTCAAGGAGAGAAAATGCTATGAAAATCAAGTAGGGCATAAAGGCGTCCTACAATTGTAGCGTCCGCGCTCTTTGGATCGCCTCTATTCTTAGCTTGTTCTAACTAAATAAATATAAGAACATTCAATTTGACAAACCTTCCAGTGCTAGGTACGCAAAGACGTCGCCATCTAGCGAATGTCAGTCAGATATATTTGTACTTAATACGGACTTCATAAGAATAAACAAATATCATCAAAATATCGCGATCACTATGAGCGCTTTTTAAAAGCGATCAAATCGATGAACGGAGTTTTGATAAATGTCACAGAGCTTGTTGGTTGTCAGATTTCGGATCTAAAATTAGATAATAGTTGACGAAATTATACCATTGTGTGTCATGAAATGAATCTCTGGTAACAGTGACTGACTGGAGTTTGTTTTATACTCGTTCGTTCTTTTCTTCCATTTCCCCCGTTTGTTCATTAAATTATGAAATTTTTGATCATCAAAGGCTTTCAAAGCGGACAAAGTAAACGTTAAACATTGAACCCAATAAAACGGTATTTGATGTATCACTTCATCAAGGTCGAAGCATATTTTGGTTACAAGGGAAGAAAATTGGCGACCGTCGCCATTTGAAGTTGACAAATCGCTACTTTGGCGAAAGATCGCCACGCCTGGCAGCCCTGCCATCCATGCGTTATTCAATGATAGTCCAGTTGGATTTTTAACCTTGAGCTCGCTTGTCAGTTTGGCGTTCACCGACTTTTCCGAATGAAATGATTTTCGATGTTAATGCGCTTAAGTAAATGGAGTAATTTCTCTTTAGTTGCTTGTCGATGGACTGGATAAATGAGGTAAGTGTGTGTACATATTAGAATTAAAGTTAGATATTTTTTCCGTATATTTCATTGGAGACAAGAAATTATGGACAAACCATTTATCGGAAGATGCTTCAATTTTGTGTATTTTCGATTTTGATAAGATGACAATTTTTTAATTATTATGTTTCTGTTCAATTAACTCAACTCTGAAATGTATACACCATTCATTCCCAAAGTGGTCTATATCGACCCCTAGGGGTCTATGACAATCTGCAAGGGGTCTACGTCAGCGAAAAAAAATTTGGGGGTCCATGAAATGAACATGGGGGTCCACAATAGTGGATCTCAACACATATACTGATAGTACCTATTTACTTACATCATACTATGTTATAATATCAAAACATATACATTATTTATAAAAGTACCTATGAAGTAAAAAAATTATTATATATGTTTATAAAATTGTGTAAGTTGTAGGATCTTGGTATTCGCTTTGTGGTCGCAATACATTTTGAACTTGTAAAAACCTGAGAGTCGCAGTCTCAGAGCTTCGCTACCTTGCACTGACTTGTTCAATTCGTCACTCTATAAATACGAATGTGGGACAAATACGTTTATTCTTTTCCTGAATCTTGAAAAGGAAAGTGCTAGGAAAATATTTTAAAAAGTAAAAACAGATAGTATGTCACACAAATTATAGTGAGTCAGTGTTATTTTGTTTGAGAGTGCTGGAGAAAAGTAAGTACATTATTGTTTATTATATTTTAGTTTTGTACTCGTAGTTAGCAAAGATAGATAAATTACGCCAATCATGACTTTAGTTATTAGTAGTTAAATATTCAATCATGCAAAATTACACGAGTACTCCTCAATAGCTTCTTTTTGAAAGTTTTAGCAATCGGTAATATAATTACAGTGCAATCTCCGTAATTCGAGCTAATTGTTGCAAGAAGATGTTCGAATTATGGAATGTTTTCGGAAAAATCAAAAAATGTTTTTAATATACAGCTGCTGGGTTGTCTGTCTTATTTAAATAATTTAATTCTGCCCACAGATGACTGATGCCATGTCCGAATCTAAAAAGAAATGTAGACAGTACAGTGTTGATTATTTGAAATTTGGCTTCATTCCATCATTGCAGGACAAACAATCGCCTATGTGCCTTTTATGCAACAAAGTTTTGGGCAATGACGCTATGAAACCATCTAAACTGCAAGATCATCTGAGAAGATGGCACCCTGATAAAACAGAGAAAGATTTGAAATACTTTCAAACACTCAAAGATAAATTTCAGAAGAGACCTACACTGGACAGAATGTTCGCTTCGACGTCACAAAGAAATGATGATGGTTTGCGGGCGTCTTAAAAAATATCTCGTTACTTATAGCAAAATCCGGAAAACCGCATACTATCGGAGAGAAGTTAATTTTGCCAGCCGTTGAAGAGGTTTTAAAAACTGTTTTACAAACCTGCATCTGATATCATTAAAAGAATTTCCTTAAGCAACAATACTGCTGAAAGTCGTATTGATGAAATGAGTTCTGATATTGAAAGCTTCTTATGTAATTATTTGCAAACGACCCATTTCTCTATACAACTGGACGAGTCAACTTTACCTGATAATGCAGCATTATTATTGGCATATGTTCGTTTTATTATGAATCAAGAAATCTACGAAGAACTGAAATTATTGTAGAACATACGTTTATGTTATAATTAATAAACGAACTCGCTTATTGTACTATTTTATGTAAAAAACTTTTTTTATTATTTTTCACTTTTTTTATTTCATCCGACTTATTCCCAATGCGGGAACTTGTTGGTCAGACACCTGTTTATTTAATGTTACGTATATTTTACATAACAGATACAAAATTTTATTTTGAGTAGTTTGTACAGCAGAGCATACTGCCGTGTCTACACGTCAAGCTAACCGAACACCGATACATTGAGACCAGGACTAGACCAATGAGCATTATTATTGGATTCCACAGCGAGTGTGCAGAGAAGACATCGCCAAATGCTCATCATAATCTGCCACCGTCTATTCTTCACATATTTGCGTTGGCGAATGTTAGCGGCTCAAGAGCTGCTAAGTCTCTATCATGGTCGTAGATCAAGAACTACCGGTGATCAAACTGATTTGAGAGAATGACTATGAAAATAACGAGTCTTTTGATGACTCATTGGGCTTCTACATCCTGTAATGTATTCTTATCATTGCCACTAATTTATATACACGTTCACACCTTTTTTGCAGCTCTAGATTTGTTTTTGTTGTTCCAATTCTAAATGAAAATACTATACCTCACTTATCCAGTCAATCGGTAAGCGGCTGAAGAGAAATTCCTGCACCTTGTACTCTACTTAAACGCATAAATTTCAAAAATTCGTTAATATGCATATGTCGGTGAACGCCACAACTACAAAAGAGCTTATTATCCGGAATCGACTGACCTATCACAGAGAGCGAGACACTGTGGATGTCTAAATATTAAAGGAGGATCGTCCGCGTCAACGATGCTGCGCCTGGTGATATGTGTTGGTTCTTGACCCCGCAACCCGCAAGCCCCTCGCCTCAAGCAATCAGCAAGCAGTTGCGCGAAAACTATGCAATTTAGGAAAAAAATTGCAGAGACCTATTATGATGGCACAAAGGCTAAAAAATTTTGCGTATAAAAGAATCCCAGATATCCTGAGCCGTTTCAGCAAAAAAGAGGTTTTTTGGGTTTTTCGCTGTCTTACAAAATAATGGCTGGTTTCTGGAAAACCAAACTCTTACTACAATATTCGCTAGCTCTTATACTAAGTGGCATATAAATCCGAACACCCAGTTTAAATGGTTTTATTTTAAAAAAATTGGTGAATGTATTTATCTTACTGTAAATAACAAGTGAAAAAATTTTCAGTCTTATCAGTTGGACATTCCGATTTTTATACTGCTTTTTTTTTAATTCACTAACGCTCTAAAAATGAATATTCCAGCCGCAGTAAAGAATCAAGGTTGGCGGATTTTGGTTCTTGACATCCTTTACGATCGGTTACGATGCCTAGAGTACGGAGACCTGTACGATTTCGTCAACTTAGTGAGTTTGATAGGGGCCGTATAGTGGGACTTCGGGAAGCTGGACTTTCTTTTCGGGCAATTGCAGTTAGAGTGAAAAGAAGTGTAGACACTGTGGTTAGGTGTTGTCAGGCATGGCTTCGAGAAGGCCGTACGCAAAGAGCAAGGGGCACTGGACGCCGCCGTAGAACAACAGACCGTGAAGATCGCCGCCTAAGATTATTGGCCTTAAGGGACCGTTTCTCCACTACCAGGTCCTTTGCAAATGAATGGTTTGCAGAACACGGAAGACCTATTGGCATGCGAAGTGTTTACCGACGAATGAGAAGTTTTGGCTTGTTTTCATACCGGCCACACTGGGTCCTCCCTTTAACTCGAGAACACCGACGTAATCGCCTTGAGTGATGCAGACAACGGTCACTCTGGGATCAGGAATGGAACAGTATTGTCTTTAGTGACGAGTCTAGATTTTGTTTAGGCATTCACGATGGTCGTGCCAGGGTTAGAAGGCGACGTGGTGACAGTTTTTTGTTGAATGACATGTTCATCACACTGTTGGAGTTATGGTTTGGGGTGCTATAGCTTATGGTTCCAGGTCACCTTTAATCTTCATCAGAGGTAACATGAACGCGCAGCGTTATATCCACGAAGTTCTAGAACCCCATCTTTTACCCTATCTTGACACCCTGGCAGATCCAACTTTCCAACAAGATAATGCCCGACCACATGTTGCAAGAGTCACAATAGACTTCTTTCAACATAATGATGTCACATTGTTACCATGGCCACCAAGATCTCCCGACTTATCCCCAATTGAGCACGTGTGGGATATGATGGGTAGGAGATTGCTTAATTTGCAACGTCCTCCTCAGACTCTAGAAGCACTTCGAGAGGAGTTGGTGGTTGCCTGGAATGAGATACCACAGGAGGACATTGACCACCTGATCAGAAGCATGCCTAGGCGCGATGGAGAATGCGTAGCACATCAGGGTGCATCCACACATTATTAAAGGTCAAAGGGCTTTAAAGCAGTGCAATCATTTTGAAATTTTGATCATTTACTTATTATGCTTCATTAAGTACTTATACAAAATTTTATTAAAATACAACCATTTAAACTGGGAGTTCGGATTTATATGTCACTTAGTATAACTGGATCAACAAGATACGTTTCAGGAGTTACATCAATGCGAAATGTGAGCAAAAGTCGAAGCACGACTGACTGATATTGTAAACTTGCATTTTGACTAATGTCTCCGTTATTCGGGTTCAAAGTCGCATGATAGCTCCTCCTATCTAGTCTGCTTTGCTTGGAAAAACACCTGCCATCTCTGTGTTTGCATTTCCGATAGCTCATAAAGCGAATCGTCGAATAGAAGATGTACGGTCTAATTTCAATAGGTGACCTCGGAGCCTTGTAGCAAACACTGCCAAATAAATACCTAAGACCGAAAAGGACTGCGAATCCACAACACCGATAGTAGAGCATTTGAAAACACTACGCCGGCGAATCTCTAGAGCTCCTAACCGTTCGCTTAAACGTACAAAGGCACCTTGCTGGCGCGAAGTGAGAAATAGGAAAATCAGAATTGGTCGAACGTGCTGCGACTGCAAAGCTAAATCTAGATATACAGTGCTTTCCATAAAAGTGCGCCCCTACTTATTTTTTGAACGGGTCAAGTTAGCAAGTTGAAATTGGGATGATGAAATTTACACATGTGTGTCAAAATTAATAGTTGGAAACTTCAAGATGGCAGCTGGGCGCCGTTTGAAAACTTTTATCGAATAGAATGTAGGGCCGTGTGATATCTTATTTAGAAGACATGTATGAGTTCTTTATCACTTTTTTAGCAAAAATTAGTAGACCAAGTTTGTCCAGTGACATGCAATAAAACGGTTTTTGCCTTTTATTTTTTTTTTCTCGAAAACGGAGTGTGATACGAAAAAAATATTCGAGGCAAGGAAGTTGTAGTTTTAGATGGTTAGCCAAACAGCAAAATTAAAGTTACAAAAAAAGGCAGTGAGGTATATTTTTTTGCAAATAATAGTCGCTAAAGTCCCCCTCGGGACGCCAGTGGACCTGATTTTGATCTATTTAGGGCTAAATTAGCTTCTTAATACAACAAATAATATTGTCAAATTTTAACATAATCGACTAAATTTTTTTTAGGATATTAACACTTCTTTTTCAAATATAGGGTGTTTCAGTTTATTGTTGCATGACTTTAAGATTCGATAGAACTTTTAAAATTAATGCATAAAGTCTATATAAACATGGGTCGAAAAATGCGTGGCTTCCGAAATACAGGCTGTTTAAATTTACCTTCTAAAATATTGTTTTTTAAATATTTCGAACAATATTTGATGTATAATACTGAAAATTGGTATACAAGAGTTTTTTGGTACGACAAAACTAACCATGGGCATAGTTTTACTGTAGCCGCATGAGGGCGCTCTCTAATGTACCTGTAGTGTATTAAAATGACCAAAAAAATTTTCTTAGTGCAATTTTTTGCTTTTTGAATAAAAAAACTGATTCTTCGCACTTTTCAACATAAAAAAGCTCTCTTGTGAATTTTCGTTATAGTTAGCCGTGTTTGAGATGTTTCGATTTTTAAGGTTTGATGCATTTTTAATTATTTATGATAAAATAACATTAAAGAGTCAGTATCTCGATAATTTCTAGAAGTAGGCTGTGCCTGCAAATATTTTGTAAACTGAAGGCAGAATAAGGTTAAACGTCAATTAGTTGACAGTTAGTTTTGTTGTCTGTTGAAACCTGAAACGTTTTTTTTCAATTGTGAATGCACGAAATTTAGTTTCTTTTGTAACTTTTATAAAAATGCCATTTTTATTATCCAATCAAGGGTTAGCGGATATTCATTTTGTGTATGACTTCGTAAATGGAAACGCAGCAGAAGCAGCCAGAGAATACGCACGAAGATTTCCAAACAGACGACATCCAACTCGCTCAGTATTTGTAAGAGTGCATCGCCAAATAATTGAAAATGGTTTAGGAGATCTCCAATGGGATCAAAACATAAATGTTCGTCAGCGCAGATTTACCCGTATGATTCTGCGTGAGTTTGATAGAGATCCGACCACGAGTGTTAGGAGGGTTTCTGGTGCCTTGGGAATTTCAACAAGCCATGTTCACCGTGTTCTTAGAAATGACCATAGACGTCCTTACCATTTGCAACCCGTGCAAGGATACAGCCAGGTGACGGAGAACGAAGAATCACATTTTGTCAGTGGATTCTTGATAGAACTGATAATAATAGGGAGTTTTTAAGTAACGTTTTATGGACCGACAAGTCATGCTTCACTACACGTGGAGTGGTAAATTTTCATAATCAATATATTTGGTCGCATGAAAATCCGCATGCAGTTCGGGAAAGAAATTTTCATCATGAATTTAGTGTGAACGTGTGGATTGGTATCTACCGCAATCGACTATTTGGACCCTACCTTTTGCCTGCAAGGTTAAATGCTGCGACCTTCTTGGAATTCTTAAAGGCTGAACATGCAAATATGTGGGATGATGTTATGTTAGATTTAAGAAGATTGGCCTGGTTCCAGCTTGCTGGTTGTCCAGCTCATTATTCGATATAATAGTTAGAAACTGGCTTGACGAAAATTATCGAGAAAGATGGATCGGCCGTGGAGGACCAGTCGCCTGGCCTCCACGATCCCCTGACCCAGATCCATTAGATTTCTTTGTGTGGGGATTTCTAAAAGAAAAAGTGTACCAGACTCCCGTAACCTCAAGAGATATGCTAATAGATAGAATCAGGAGTGCTTGTGATGAAATAAGGCCTTATTTGAATAATGCTATACCACGTTCGATCATTCGTAGATGTGAATTGTGTATTGAACAATTGGGTTTACATTTAGAGCAACTACTTTAGATTTTGAATGTTTGTCCTAATTATCCAATAGCATTTTAGTTGTAAATAATTAATTTAATTTGTTAAAAGTAATATTGGAAAATTAAACAAATTAATATTCGGTTTTTTTGTGTTTATTTGGAGTTAGGAATTATTGCTGTGTTTAAAAACACAATCTAAACGTTCATCTTAATTACTTGTAGTGCCCAAATCGAAAATGTAAAAGAAAAATATTATTTTCCCATAAATAATTAAAAATGCATCGAACCTTAAAAATCGAAATATCTCAAAAACGGCTAACTATAACGAAAACTCACGAGAGAGCTTTTTTATGTTGAAAAATGCGAAGAATCAGTTTTTTTTGTTCAAAAAGCAAAAAATTGCACTAAGAAAAAATTTTCGGTCATTTTAATACACTACAGGTACAGTAGAGAGCGCCCTCTAGCGGCTACAGTAAAAGTCTGCCCATGGTTCGTTTTGTCGTGCCAAAAAACCCTTGTATACCAATTTTCACTGTTATACATCAAATATTGTTCGAAATAAAAAAAAAACTATTTTGGAAAGTAATTTTAAACACCCTGTATTTCGGAAGCCACGCATTTTTCGACCCATGTTTATATAGACTTTATGCATTAATTTTAAAAGTTCTATCGAATCTTAAAGTTATGCAACAATAAACTGAAACACCCTGTATATCACCTTGTATCTTGTCTTGAAACTTTTTTCATTTGTTTGAACAAAGAAACCACCCCCTAATATATCTCCGTCTATTTTTCGAACATCCTGTATAGAGCAACTATCTTTCAAAATGGCGTACCGGAAAGCGGTCAAAGTTGACGTTTTTGTATATTGACTAGTCAAAATATGGCAAAGTTTTCTTGAACTACTGCGAAAGGTCGGGAAATCACAGAACTAGATATACTACAGACCAAAATATGTGAATTGACCTAAAGATACCTTAGTCCAAAAGTTGATAGTTTGCGAGATACAGGGTGTCAAAGTTACAATTTTATTTTCTATTACTTCTATTGCTTGAGAAGTACAGGGTGGTCCATAAGTCCTTTGAAATTTCAAATTTGAATAAAATTTAACGGATGAGCGTGAGCGGTGCGGGCGAGGTGGGGGCAGTATCTTCAGTGTCTGGGAATTCAGTCGCCATGGAGTGTTTCACTGGAGCGGATCGTGCTTTTTGTGTGCGCGCGTTTTATCAAAATAATGATTCGGCAACCATTGCGCGGCGTAAATATCGAGAGTACCACAATTTACACAATTTTACAAAGTGTCAAACAGCTCAAACGATTAAGAACTGGGTTGCTAAATTCGAAGAGACTGGTTCGACGTTAGATAAACAGCGGTGGGGTCGACCAAGGACAACTCGTATTGAAGAAAACATCAACATTGTGGCACAGTCTGTTCGTCAAAATCCTACCCAGTCTACTCGTAAGCGTTCCAGTGCACTAAACGTACCCAGAACATCTTTACAGCGGATTTTAAGGAAAGATTTACGTCTGCACGCTTACAAAATTCAGTTAGTGCAGGAATTAAAAGATAATGATGCTATTCAGAGACTAAACCTTGCGAATGAAATGTTGAATCGATTTTCTTCGCTCAATAATGTGTTGTTCTCGGACGAGGCTCACTTCCATTTAAACGGGCATGTAAATAAACAAAATTGCCGTTATTGGAGCCCCGAAAATCCAAGGCGTAAGCATCAGAAGCCCTTACACAACCCTAAAGTTACAGTTTGGGCTGCTATGTCAGCGCATGGCATCGTAGGCCCTTATTTTTTTGAGGACGACAGAGGTCGCGCATTAGCTGTTACTTCGGAGCGGTATGTAGCAATGATAGAAGAGTTTTTGACACCAGCGTTGCAGAATTTTCCAGGCTATAATACGCAGACCTGGTTTCAACAGGACGGAGCAACTGCCCACACCTCCAACACTTCTATGCCCGTCGTCTGTCAACTTTTTCCCAGCAAAGTAATTTCTCGAAGAGGAGACATTTCCTGGCCACCACGTAGTGCAGATTTGACCCCAATGGACTTCTTTTTATGGGGCTACCTCAAGAGTAAAGTGTACGACACCACTCCGCGATCAGTTGATGTCCTGAAAGAAAATATCCGAAGAGAAATGGCAAGCATTACAGTGTTGACTTGCCGCGCAGTCATCGACAATTTTAGACGTCGTGTATATGAGTGCCGTGATCGTAATGGATTGCATTTAGACGATGTGATTTTTAAAACATAATTCCCATTCAATAAAGATGATAACAAAATATAATAATTCTTCATAATGTAACTAGTTTGGTTTTATTCCTTTTTTTCCAGCTCAAAGGACTTATGGGCCACCCTGTATTTCAGATTTTGGCACTATCTTGGTAAGTAATTTATCATAACTTTTTTGTATACCCTGTATATGAAGACTAACCAAAAAATCCTATTTTGTCGTATTCCTACAACAAAAAAGCTTCACTAAAGCTAACAGTTTTCGAGTTACTTGTCTTTAAAAGTTCCAATGCATTACTTGTACCATGATTTTTATAAGATAATAATCAAGCTGCTTTGGATAATATCTGAGTAGCGTTGCTATGGTTTCTAATGTTTGTCGCAATATTGATTTACACTTCATGAACAATTTTAAGTTGACAATAGGTTGTTAAACATCATGCAGTATACGTTTGATGCATATTATGATATGCATTGAATGTACGGATTGGCAAGATGTAATGCTTTAAAAGCACGAAGATTTTATGTTGACAGATTCCCTAATAGACACCTGCCTAATTCAAAGACTTTCCAATGAATGGATCAGCGGTTACGAGAAACTGGTAATAAAAGATTATTTTGAGTAGTAAAAGCCATTTGGATTTTAGGTAGTTTTGCTCAAAATATGGGCCGACATTGTGGAGCTCCCAGAACTGTACGTACAGCTGAAGTTGAAGAAAATGTTTTATATGCTGTTTTGAAAATCCTACAGTTGGTGTTAGGAATGTAGCTCGAGAATTTCAAGTTTCCAAATGTACAGTGAATACCATGCTCCATCCATATGACCTGCAAAAACTACATGGTTTGAGCGCGGATGATGACCCCCCAAAGACTAAGTGGCCAAATGTATTTACAATTTCTTGAAGAAAAATTACCAACACTGCTGGAAGATCTTCTATTACAAACACGCATAAATATGTGGTTTATGCACGACGGCTCTCCACCTTATTTTTGGAGTGGATAGGCCGATCAGGACCTGTATCGTGGCCGGCTAGATCACCAGATTTATGTCCTATGGATTCTGAGGTGATTTAAAACAACGCGTATACAATACCCCAGTGGAAACTGTAGATGATCTTCGACAAAGAATTTTCCACCTTAGCCAGAAAATGAAAAATAACATCCGGTCAGTTGTTATATACAGGGTAGCACAAAAAAGTCATGATGAGTTATTTACCGAAATAGTGCTGTAATAGTGTTAGAAGTTTGCTCCAGCTTCGAGATTTTCCAACTTTTCGCAGGCACCCGGTATACAACTGAAATGAATCTCGATTTGCCATAAACATCATTTAAACCAGTGGTACATTTCTAGCAACTGATATGACATCAAGAATGCAACTAGAATAATCAGTTGAGAGTGAAGACATTAAAGAGCCATTAGCAGCTAGCATCAGAAAGATATCTTTGCGCGTCCATCTGCATTCAGCAGCGGCGCTTCGGTCAATTAGTTCCTCAATCTTCCGTCAGCCAATTAACCATTGTGTAATTCCCCAGTCGGAATATGTTAATGACCGCCCACTTCTCTCGCCTCTGGCTGTACCAACATCGAATCCTCGTGCACAGAGCTCCTTGAAGCTAAATTGCCTTAGATCGATAGGATAACATTACATTGTTGTTGATTCACTAATACGCGATAGGTCAATAATTTGATAAGTTATTTGTGCGGTAGCAATTCAAGTCTATACCTCAAAACCATTTAGTTGGCATGCTAACTGAGGCTAAGTGATGTGAAGAGAACCGCGGAAACACTTGAATTTGTTTCACAAGCTGAACGTGAAACGTCGCTTCAAGGTGTGTAAAGGAACCCAACAGAATACGCTCGCTTCTGTTATACAGGGTTTTTTGGAGGTTGAGGATCATTTTGATCCCGACGATGACCTGCCGTTAGTTGAGTGGATGAAGAAAATTCAACAGGAAGACGATCTTCGAGACAATATTAGAGCCAGTCTTCCTTATAGTGAAAATGATTTCAATGAGTTTGTTCAGATTGATGACCAAGTTATGACTGTCGAATACCTGGATAATGATGCCATTGCAGCTGCTATATCTTCGGCAGTTGATACTGATGATGACGAAGAAAAGAAAAATAAAGATGAAGAATCTGTCGGTATGGAACTGATATCAACTCCAACCTATCAGAAGCACTTCGACATATTTACAGCGTTCGTCATTTCCTTCAGACACGAAATACTCCGCAGCGTGTGCTAGATCGACTAGCTAAAGTTCAATTACAAATTAATGACATTCATTTCACAAAAATACACCAAACTAAAATAAATGATTTTTTTAAGAAATATTTTCAAAAACTTTTATAAATGTGGATTATAGATATTATTATATACTGTTACAAACATTTTATATACCCCTGGTTGAATAATAAACTAATCAAAAATATTTTCTAGTATTAGCATTATTTGTCGTTTATTACGAACTTCGTTTTAAGCGGACATTACTGTATTAAATACTTGTCATTTTGGTTTCAGGGAAGTTATGTCAACGACAACCGCAATAAACAGTTTCACTGAAACAGTTAACGAGAGTTTTAAGAACAAATTATACATGAAGGCTGGCTTCTTCGATCTAATTTAAGCCTTTAATTGTTTGCAGGATGAGATGATACTATCAAAACCTCTTTTCTATTCCATTGTTCCATACAGTATGCAAATTTCAAGTCTTACCTGTCTGTAAGGCATCAATTTGAGGAGTACAAAAATTGCAAACCATAACAATTTTGCATGGGGTTCTCCAAGGATCTGCACTTGGACCATTGTTATTCTTCTTATGCAGGGTGTAAAGTGAGTAGCAGATCAACGGACGTCAGGTGATATGGGGCTTCAAAACCTACCGAATGCGCCTGTATATGTGTGGTCCGAATTTTATAGTTCAAGAGATATTTGCAATTTTGTGAAATTTCGAAACAAACGGGATAATGAACTTTCAATCGCAATTACAACTAAACTATTAGGCTTAGGGCTGTAATTTGTTTCTGGTATGAGCTAAATGGTTAGTTTTAGCAATGGTTTTGTCATTTTTTAACGGAGCTTGCTAGACATCAACGCAAAAATCTTAGATCCATTTTTTGTGAAAAATCTCTTCCATCCTCAACTTTGGAGGGCGGAAAAAAATTGTATTTCATTATTCATTTTATTGCAAAAACTATTTCAATCCATGTAGAATAAACCCTGAAAATTTCAGCTTGCTACGATGAGTGTATCATGTCACATTAGTTGTTGTGATGTGATAAACGTAAGAAACGCACCAACAAATACAGAAACTATTGTATTTTGCCGCTCTTTATGGCGATCTTCCGACAAATTTGGAAGATTATTGTCTTATGTACAGATTATTCGCTTATAAAACCCCCATATAAAGAAATCAAGAGGACTTAAATCGGGTGCCCTTGGAGGCCATCGTATCCAACGCTCAGTGGCATGGGGCACCATCATATTAATAATATATGCGGCTCTGAACGTCCAAAGGTACATCCTCTAACAGTTCATGCGTATTGATTTGCAGAAAGGCAAGATATGACTGACCATTCAACCTGGCGGACAATTCATATGGTCCAATTAATTTTTTGTTGAGTACTCCAGCCCATAAATTAACGCCGAACTGACGTTGAACGCTGTGTCGGCGAATAGCGTGTGGATTTTCCACGCTTTATGAATGGAAATTGTGCATGTTGAATGTCCCATTTCCGATAAAGTTGGATTTGACACAAATGATGACAACGAAAGAACAGTAAAGTTTCTAGGGGTGTACGTTGACTCTTCTGTGAACTGGCCATATAGCTTATGTAGCTACATTTTTGAAATAAACATAAGCTATACATGTGATACGTAATCTAAGAAATTCCGCGTCTCGGAAAGCACTGCTCAAAAGTTATCATGCATAGTTCTTCAGTAGGATCACTGACGCCATTCTGGAATGGGGTTATTCTCCACACATGACTTACAGAGAAAATGTGATACTTGTGAATATTGGGGTACAGGGATTCTTACCGGAATGAATTCATTGATTTGAATATCATGACATTGCCTTGTGGATACATCTATGCTTGCCTCATGTTAGCACTTGCTCTCGCAATGATACAACTCATCAAGGTACTCATAATCATAACACCAGAAACAAAGAACATTTGTGACCAAATCGTCATCGCCTTTCCAAGAAATTCTGGCGGTGTTAACTACCACGAATTAACATCCTACAACCTATTTCCATATAAAATAATATCTCTCGATGTTGAACAATTTGGCAAAACTATGAAATGCTTCCTGCTATCTGAAGCTTTTTTAACATCGCAGACTTCCTCAACTTTTGTCATGCTGGATCATTTTTTATTGTATTTAATCTCATTTATATGTTTTGACCATGTTTGGTTATTGTTCATCTTTAATTTTGGTTTTATCAAGGTATTTACTTTCTATTTGCGTTTCATGTTTGGCTTGTTTCAGTATTGTTTGTTGTTCTCACTTACTATTTAATGTTCTACATTAACTGACTTGTGCAAACACATTTCTGTGCAATAGCACCAATAAATTATCATTGTTATTATTATTACCTCACGTGTCGCCTATCTTTGCAAACCTCCTATGGAATTAAATGAAAGAGATTCCTTTTTCATGAAACACACTTAATATGATAAAATCTAAGCAAGGTCAAGTATAGCACTGAAGATTTTTTTTAATACAGTTAATAAACGACAAAGTTGGGCTACCTGGAAGTTCTTTGTTTAGAGAACTATCTTGTTGGAGCGTGAGACTGAGTTATGACGTCACACTAAAAATTTATCAGACCTTATCACTGCATTATACCTAGGTGAAAAAATACAGGCATGTCAGATCCAGAAAAACTTCTTCCTCTTCCTACTTTTTTCCGTAATTAGTCAATTGAAAAATAGTTTAAAAAAGCCGTTAGAGTCCGTTCTGTTTCGAATAGTACCCTGTTTATCAGACACCAGTTAAAGAGTATGGCAGTTCCGGCTGTAGCTGTCCGTAAGTATGGAAATTATGCGACATTATACAACAAAACATGAAGTATACAATGTAAACGTTGAAAATTGTAATTTGAGCGCAATCGACAAATAAGTAGTAAACTTAAATTCAAAGTTTCACAACAATACGTGCAGTGTTCTCACTACAGTGAATTTTTAAGTGTCACCAAGTCATTAGAAAAATGGAACTCAACCGAGAACATTTTCGCGCCATAATTTATTACAACTTTCAGAGACAATTATCGCAACAAGAATGCTTTGCTGAGTTACTGTGTATTTTCAGCAACGAAGCGCCACATCAGTCGACAATTTTAGTTTTTTATGGACAATTCAAACGTGGACGGGTGAGTCTTAGCGACAACCAAAAACGGCAGTCACCCAGGAGACCGTCGATGCTGCGCGCAAACTCATCATTGAAGATAGACATGTGACATATCGCGAGGTTGAGGCGTCCTTGAAGATCTCAGACCTCAATTCAAAAAATTTTACATAAAGAATTAGGAGTAAGAAAATTAGTTTCTCGTTGAATACCCGACCTCTTGACTGAAGAGCAGAAAGCCGCCAGGGTTAATTGGTGTCAATAAACGACAGTCGGCTGTTTGGGTGTTCCAAGGTGAAGAAAAGCCAAATAAAGTCATCCGTTCTCGAAGTGTTTCGAAAAAGATGGTCGCGACATTTGTGTCAAAAGGGGGTCATATTGCAACAATTTCTCTTAATGAGCAAGGAACTGCTACTGCGGATTGATATACCACCATTTGTTTGTCAAAAGTCATCACCGAGCTTCGAAAAATCAACCCCGGAAGGAGAATCATCCTCCACCAAGACAATGCAAGCTCGCACACAGCCCAGAAAACAGGGCAGTTTTAACGGAAGAAAACGTGAAATTATTGGACCATCCTCCATATAGTCCAGATCTAAGTCCTAGTATTTTCTGAATATTAATCTTGAACAGCTCGTAAATCTTTAATTATTTAATATCCATGTAATGTCGTCTCCGTATTCCACTAAATATCGTTGCATAATTTACCCGCCTGGGCCATTCTTTTCGTCAAACGATTCCAGCGTTCTACCTTTCTTTCCTGCAAAGCTAATTTCTGTTTTATAACAAGCTTCAGTCCCTTGTCGTCTAAATTAAAATGCCGACGCGTCACATCGAGGCTAACGTGATAACTTGAATAATTCCAGATCTGTGTCGTGCCGTCCTCTGTCCGTCTGTCTGTACGTACATACGTTATCAGCAGGCGGTTCAGTCGAATGGGCCGCCATATTGGATTCATCAACGGTTTCCGAGATAATGAATGGCTAGTCAGCTGGGATGCAACCCCGATGGCTGGGTGGAGATGAAGATGTTTTGTAAATAGTTTATTCAATCTGGTGCTATTACCTCCTAATCGTTCTAAAATTGTTCGTAGTGATTTTCTGTCTTCGGATGAATCTGTTTCAAACTATACCAGATACATCTCGAAGCAACATAAGTGAAGTTTGTGTTATAGTGCAGGCAATATCTTCGCATATGATGGGAAAACACTCTGATTCGGATTTTTTGAATATTTTTTAAACAAATATCAAAAATTGTATTTTTGCTCTGGTCAGAGCTTTTAGGTTTCTCAGGATAAAAGACAACCAAGAACTAGAAAAATTGATAGGTTTGAGGACGTACTGTTATTGTAGACTTTTGTTTTCTAATTGTTAATTGAGGGCGCGCTCAGTGTATGTTTGTGTGAGTGCGATAGAGATCCAACAAGTTAGGAGCGGCCAACAAATTCAGGCTAGGTAGAAGAAGCCAGAAACCTCCTAATTCTCATAGTCTGTAGTATGGATCAAAGTGCATGTAGAATAAGACAATTTTTTTAAATTTGAGTTTTTACTGTTATTTTTTGAAATTCCAGTGTTTGCAGATAATTGTGGTGTTAGACAATTTTGATTACTAACATTATTTGCAAAGAGTGGCACAAACCTAATGAAGGTAAATGCTTCCACCACCATCACTATTACGTATTATAACCTGTCACATAAGTCAAAATTCTGAAAAATATTCATAGCATATTATTTATGGCATTTTGAGGCATATTTCTAAAATATTTTCAGTTCTACAGCTTGTACCGATTTTGACCCACATATCAAACTTGATGTTTCTTAGATGGAATACCCTACCTTTTACTACACGTTCGAATAGGTCACTTTAAGAGGACAATTTTGAAAAGAAATTGATATGACATACTTATGAGTTGCTATGTCAACATAACTAAAATTTGAACTACTATAGAAAATGTTCAAAAATTTCCTTTTGATGTTGAACATACAACTAAATACTTCGACTGTAGAGGTTATGAAGCAGACCTCACAAAAAGCGTTTCTTAACATTAGTGAACACATACTAGGGAGTGCGAACAAGCACTTGTTCATTCTATACTAGTACAAGCAGTGTGAACTAGGTTAGTTAGTCAGTTATCTATAGACGTCATTTTCAGACATCTCTAAAAATTATGTATTTGTTATATTATATATTATATTATCGTACTATAATATCAATCTGTGATAATGCATTGCAAAATAAAAGCATTAAATTAATAAAGGCCTTAATTTATATATAGAGAGAAAATGATCATGGGGGAAAGGTATATATAAAAAAACAGGAAAATGATGGGCAGAATCCGCAAAAAGCGGGAAAGTGGATTCGAGCAGAAAATAGGATAGATAACCCGAGCGACACGTATTTCTGCTGGTTGGCTTCATCAGGCCCGAAATGAACGCACATATGCAATTACAAAAGTAGACACACGCCCATACATCTGAATATGGGTGTAACCTGAGGAAATGAAGATAGATAGCCGAAAATTTTCTGCTTGAATCCACTTACTTGCTTTCTGCGGATTTTGCCCATTATTTTCCAATTTTGTGTTATGTACCTTTCTCCGCATGATCATTTTCCCTTTGTAGACTCTTTGGGCTTAGCATGTGGCTATAACCGCCCGCGTGGTTGTGGTTAGATGTCGGCTTGAAAATTTAAGGTCTTCTAGTTATTTTGTACAACAATGTGTTGGCTCTTGTTGTGGACTTGGTGTGTCACTTTTTTCCCTATCCATCCTCGTTTCCTCAGGTTACACCCGGATCTGGATGCATGGGCATGTGTATCTACTTTTGTACTTGAATATGTGCATTCATTTTGGACCTGATGAAGCCAACCAGCAGAAATACGTATCGCTCGGGTTACCTATCCTATTTTCTGCTCGAATCCACTTTCCTGCTTTTTACGGATTTTGCCCATAATTTTCCTATTTTCTTTCAAAATCATAGTCTCTTCATTTCTTAGTGGACGAAGTCCTTCGTTATTATCCTTCACTGATCCCATTATCCTAACGTAAAATTTCCAGTACGTTCTGTAATCCGCGCTTATTCGTTCTCTGATTTCTGCTGCCCTCTCGTTCCTGTCGGTTACGATTACTCCTAAGTATTTAAATTTGGACTCTCTTTCAAAACGGTATTCCCCGATTTTACTTTATTTGATGTTGCTCTTAGTTCCTCTCGTTACCATTAATAATTTTGTCTTCTCTTGATTGATTTCTAGGCCTCTTTTCTTCCCTCTGTCGGCTAGTTTCAAGAGAGCTTCCTCGAATCTTCTTTTGCTTCTTGCGATAAGCGCTATATCATCTGCATAAGCAACCAGGTGGAACGAGGCATGAGCAGTTGTTCCTTTGATTCCTGTGGCCCTAACACTAGCTATTAGATACTTATACAAATAGTTTTATTTGACTAGTTATATATATATACCTATATACAGGGTTATCCAAATTAAGTGTCCACCATTAGTAACTTTGTTATTAGTGAAAATACAAAGTTGTTTGAATTAGCAAACTAGTAGCATTTTTAACGCTGGTAAAAATGAGAAATAATAAAAAACAATTGAGAGTCGTTATTTTGATTTTTTTCAGTAAAATAACATTTTTTTAAATGGAAACCCCTGTATATTATATTTTTTTCTGTTAAAGCATCAAATTTTAAACAAAAAAGCTCACAATAACTTTTCTCCTAGGTTACAAATTGTTGAAGTTATGGCCTCCAATCTGAAACAATTAAATTGTATCGACAAACTTTATTTTCAACATCAACTTATAATCTTACAAAATACAATAACAATTTTTTTTAAAGAAGATGCTCATAACACCACCTTGTTCTTCAATACATTTTTGGGCACGTTTTTCAACTGCTCGAACTGTCTTAAGTATGGTCCTACCATCTATCTGGGTTATCTTTTCCCTAACTGCAGTCTTTAACGCGTCAAGGTTATCGTACCTTCGCTTGTAAATTTAGTTCTTTAAGTAACCCCACAAGAAGTAATCAAGTGGGTTTAGATCTGGTGATCTGGGAGGCCACTGTATTGGGCCATTTGTTCCTATCCACTGATCATTAAAAGTAGTACTTAGAAAATGATAAGTACCTCTGGAGTTGTGGGCAGGTGCGCCATCTTGCTGAAAATGCAGATGATGTCTACTTATAAGATCCAATTCGTCTAAGAAATTAGTCAGAATTTCTGACATAAATTCCACATATCTTTCTCCAGTTAGGGTTCCCTCATAAAAGAACGGGCCAACAATTTTTGAACCAATTATACCGCACCAAACGTTGAAACTGAAACGGACTTGTGGGCCTCTTGGATGTACTAACAAAAGATTTTCTCTTGACCAATATTGGTGGTTTTTTCTATTAAACATTCCAGAATTTGAAAAATTTGATTCATCTGTCCATAAAAGGTAACGAAAGTTATTTACATTTTGGCGACAGAATCTAAGATACCAATGGCAAAAAACAAGTCTTCTCTCTGGATCCCCTGCCAAAAGCGTTTGAACTGGTCGGTACTTATACGGAATAAATTTGTATTTTTTTAAAATCCTTTGAACAGTACCATAACTGAAATTAGAGTCCTTGAGAATATCTGCTATTGAATTCTCACGATAAGCTTCAAAATATCCAATAACTGCAATTTCCGTGGCCTCGCTTATTATGAATTCTTTTTTTGCCCTTGTTTTAGCAAAAACATTTTCGTTGCCCCTAAATTTTCGATAAAGTCTCAGAAAATATCGTTCATACGGTTGAATGCGAGCGGGATATAATTCACTGTAGTATTCTCTTGCTCTCAAGGAGGATTTTCTGCACACTAAATAGCATTCTAACATATCACACTTTTCTTCATGGGAGAACATTTTTCTTTAAATTAATGACACAATAAAGCTTATAAACAAGTATTTACACTAATGTTTGACATTATTTGATTTTATCATTGTTTTCCAAAGCCTTCTAGTTGCGAGTATGTCCAGTTTAACAATTTGTCGCTTATCTTAATGCTGTCAAATCGCGAACGCCATGTTGTTTTCATAGCCGTCTTAATATTATAATACTGCAAATAATTAAAAATATTTATCGTTATTTTGACTTTATTTTTGACTTTAGCGGAAAAGTCATTATGAACTTTTTTGTTTAAAATTTGATGCTTTAACAGAAAAAAATATAATATACAGGGGTTTCCATTTAAAAAAATGTTATTTTACTGAAAAAAATCAAAATAACGACTCTCAATTGTTTTTTTTTTATTTCTCATTTTTACCAGCGTTAAAAATGCTACTAGTTTGCTAATTCAAAAAACTTTGTATTTTCACTAATAACAAAGTTACTAATGGTGGACACTTAATTTGGATAACCCTGTAGATACACCTATATATATACCTATATATATAATGCGAGCAGTAGTCATTGCCAACGTCCAGTTGGGCAAAAAGTACAATTAATTCTTATTTGGCAAATTGGAAAAGTTTTAGGCTTAGTAAACTCTTTTAGCGGTAATCTCGAGCTTTCGGCACACTATGGTGCCATCATCAGGAGCTGAGACACAAATATGAAGCTAGCAACCAATACAGAAAAGATTTAAATTTTCAGGCAACTCACTCGTCGCTGAGGTTGCAGCCAAATGGTGTTTCAAAACCAAAAGGACGCGCACATTGGGTTTATTGGTAACGCCGGAAATCATAGTTAGGTGTTATCACTATATATGAATATACCCGAACAAATTAAAAATTATCGAAACATTTTCAAATTAAGAAAAAGTCGTTCTGCATTATGGGGAAAAACAGTCCTTTCTAACCTCCTATGTCTGTTTCACGTGGAGACAATGAGCGAACCGGATGAGTGATGCGGCGACAGACGACAGATGACCGTCGCGGAAGAATGTGGAAATGTAAAAATCATTGCCAAATTTCAGGTATAGTGTATATATATATACAGGGTGACTTTGAAGTTGAGTCATTAATTTTGAGATAATGATTGTAGAAGGAAGATAAACCAAAATATGTGTGTAAAAATAAAAAAAAATTAAAAAAGAATGTAACCTTGTTTTATAAAATATCCTCCCGACAAGTATTTCAGTGCGGACCTGTATTTGATCGTGCGGTCTTGGAGCACCGGCATGCCCTCTCCTGTGAGGTCTTAAGTCACCTGATTCATGAGCCCTTTGTACTACATTAACAAAGGCTTGAGGGGTTGGTTGCACTCGATTGGGAAACCGATCCGCATAAATTCGTGATGCCGCGGCAGCATTTTGTAAAGACTCCCCCTCGTAAATAAGAATCATGTCAGTTCAACATTTTCGTAAACATGTGCTATTTTTTATTTCGTTTGAGCCACGCAACAAACACCACCGTTACCGACTGACACATTGACTGAATACAACTGAATAAAATTGTAGTAAAAACATCGTGATAAGCGTTTCAAATTCTTTCGCTTTTTTGTTTCCGATGCGATGAACCGATAAGGCGGATTGTATCCGTTGTTGCCAAACACGAACACATAATATTATTAATGAGACAGGCGGTACTCAAACTTCTAAAGGGCTATAACTTTGTTACTTTAATTTTACCAGAAAAATTTCAAAGGAAAAAAACATTTCTTTTGATCAGATCTACTCATTGTTAAAATAAATGACTCAACTTCGAAGTCACCCTGTATATATTGTATATATAGGGACGCTCGGAAAAAACTTATACACATATAATTGGAAATTTGTTCTAATTTTGGGAGGATGTTAGATTGACTGGAATATAGTATGTAGTCGTTCTAACTTTTCGCATTTCAACAAGTAAGAATAAATGACACTAAGCTGCTTAAAGATCAGCCTTTTTATTCATACAAAAATAGACGTTTTGAGAGTTGCTGTTCCTTGTCAAGAACCGTTATACTGCCATAACTCATAGAATGACCTGTGGTGTTTATACGTGATGCCGAAACACATCTCTCTGGATGTAATCTAGCGTCACTCTTGTGTGAGGTTATCCTGCCTTTCAGTGATCTCGATGTTTGGCCTATGTAGATTGTAGTTGTCGCAATTAATCCAATAGACAGTGTTGGTTGAATCAAGTTGCTGAATCCTATCCTTCACTTTAGAAAACACTGTTGTCTGTGAGAACTGACCTACAAGCAAAACGACAATTTAGGAGTTAGTTCGTTAATGTATGGCAAGACAACATAATTAACTCTGGGATTAGAAGCATAATCCATAGTGTTATTAGTAGTTAAAGAATTACTGGGCGTCGGGCTGGCCAGGATAGTGTTGTCATTGTCAATACTGTTATTTGAAATTGGCAAAATATTAGGAGGAGAGCTGAACAGGATTGTGTTAACCAAATACTTCGGATAACAATTATTGATGAATAAAACTGAAAGCTCCCTTAAATTGGAAAATTGGAAAGTATTGTCAGAAGTTTTTATTACCCTGTTCTTCATTTGTTTCACCAAATTTATCTTTATTTTAAGTTCATGGTAAGATCTGGAGTTCAGGAACCTTCCAGAAGAAATTGGTTTCCTGTACCTGTCTACCAGTAGTATGTTATCGTCGGTGCTAATCAATCTTGAGTCCTAAAAGGAAACTGATTGATTATCATCTTCTTTTTCGATGGTAAACTGAATATATATATATATATATATATATATATATATACTCGTATATATATATATATAGGTGAAAAATAGAGCTTCTGCCTTCAGTTGGGTACTTCGACAAAATTCAAGCAAAAAGGACTCTTTATACTTCATTAGTCTCTAGCTTTCAATGGACTTTGCCATCATCATCAGGAGCTGCAACAGCATTAAGAAGAAATAGCAACTATTGTGCAAAATGATTTTAAATTACTTACAATAGTATGTGAGATTGTTGCTCAATGTTATTAAAGGCCATGTTGAGGGAAACATTTAGTTTCTTTAGTAGGTTACTAGGTAATGTTATTGTAGCTCCTGATGATGATGGCACAGAGACTAAAAAATTATAAAAAGTTCTCATTGCTTGAATCTTTGTACCCAACTGATCTAAACGACAATAACCACGTCTCAAGTTATATATATATATACTTTATTTGACTAGTTCTTGCTTTAGAAGCAATACTCCGTCGGTGCACGGTTGGAACTCCCTATATCGGCTTGGTTGCTTTCCTATTCGAGTTCGCACTTAGCGCACGCTCGATTAACAATTGAGAAACGAAGGTTTACAATAACAACACGTCCTGAAACGCATTGGGATTTTGTAACTGGTTGTTTGAAGGGTATTTAGGGACATTGACAACGTTGAAATTCTCATATGTTCTGGGTCGTAATTGACACTTTTTCAAATATTGTGTCGCTCATATTTCGGAAACAATCGACTTTTAGAGAATAGTTCTACAGCACTTTTCAATTCAGAATGTCCGAAGAAATCTAAAACAGCCTTGACTGGAACAAAATAACAATTTTTTAGACAAGATTTCGTTCAGAGGCCTAATAGCAAAAAAGAATTAGCACTCTAATTTCATTCAATTTTGCTACATTGCTTTTCAAGTTTTTGTTCGTCCTTATTAGAAACCCTTTTTAATAATATTTCGTTGTATATGGAATCTAGCTCTATAAAATATACGTCATATAAACTAACCGAGTTTTTATGGCGTCGTAAAAGATACTATACTTTCAAAGTGCTTTGCTTATCAAATAAAAATACGAGCCCCGGTTTCTGCATTCTCGGTTGGGGCGTTTCGGGAAATCAGCCGGTTCCTTCTAAACGTTTTGCCCCTCGTCCTGTGAATGTGGTGAGGAACATGCCGGAGACGCTTCAGGAATTTTCTTTTTGAAATAACCAATATTTCAGCTACAAAGGCACCGCTTGTATTATATTTTCCGGGATCGAGTTTTCGCTCACCCGCATTTATCTTCCTGATAAATTTCAACAAGGTAAATCTGCCCGTAAAAGGTCCCAATATGCTCGAGCCCCTTGAGCGTTAGTGTGATATATTTTAACTAGTACTATGGCGCAAAAAGTTGTAGAAACATAAACAAATAATATAATAATCATAATAATTTTAGTAGTAATAATAATAAAAATAGCGTTTGTTGCCAATAGAAAAAAAAGTATAGCAGTAGTAGATAAAAGATAATATACAATAAACGAATGGACCCAAAAAAGTTTCGCACAAACTAGTGCTTGGGCATGAGCTCAGGCATAAATAACTTAAGACTAAAAATATATATATATATATATACTAAGTGACATATAAATCCGAACACGCAGTTTAAATGGTTTTATTTTAATAAAAGTAGGTGAATGTATTTATCTTACTGTAAATAACAAGTGAAAAAATTTTTAGCCTTATCAGTTGGACATTCCGGTTTTTATACTGCTTTTTTTTAATTCACTAACGCTCTAAAAATGAATATTTCAGCCGCAGTAAAGAATCAACGTTGGCGGATTTTGGTTCTTGACATCCTTTACGATCGGTTACGATGCCTAGAGTACGGAGACCTGTACGATTTCGTCAACTTAGTGAGTTTGATAGGGGCCGCATAGTGGGACTTCGGGATGCTGGACTTTCTTTTCGGGCAATTGCAGTTAGAGTTCAAAGAAGTGTAGACACTGTGGTTAGGTGTTGTCAGGCATGGCTTCGAGAAGGCCGTACGCAAAGAGCAAGGGGCACTGGACGCCGCCGTAGAACAACAGACCGTGAAGATCGCCGCCTAAGATTATTGGCCTTAAGGGACCATTTCTCCACTACCAGGTTCATTGCAAATGAATGGTTTTCAGAACACGGAAGACCTATTGGCATGCGAAGTGTTTACCGACGAATGAGAAGTTTTGGCTTGTTTTCATACCTGCCACACTGGGTCCTCCCTTTAACTCGAGAACACCGACGTAATCGCCTTGAGTGGTGCAGACAACGGTCACTCTGGGATCAGGAATGGAACAGTATTGTCTTTAGTGACGAGTCTAGATTTTTTTTAAGCATGCACGATGGTCATGCCAGGGTTAGAAGGCGACGTGGTGAAAGGAGGAATCCACAGTTTTTTGTTGAAAGACATGTTCATCACACTGTTGGAGTTATGGTTTGGGGTGCTATAGCTTATGGATCCAGGTCACCTTTAATCTTCATCAGAGGTAACATGAACGCGCAGCGTTATATCCACGAAGTTCTAGAACCCGATCTTTTACCCTATCTTGACACCCTGGCAGATCCAACTTTCCAACAAGATAATGCCCGACCACATGTTGCAAGAGTCACAATAGACTTCTTTCAACATAATGATGTCACATTGTTACCATGGCCACCAAGATCTCCCGACTTATCCCCAATTGAGCACGTGTGGGATATGATGGGTAGGAGATTGCTCAATTTGCAACGTCCTCCTCAGACTCTAGAAGCACTTCGAGAGGAGTTGGTGGTTGCCTGGAATGAGATACCACAGGAGGACATTGACCACCTGATAAGAAGCATGTCTAGGCGCGTTGCAGAATGGGTAGCACATCAGGGTGCATCCACACATTATTAAAGGTCAAAGGGCTTTAAAGCAGTGCAATCATTTTGAAATTTTTATCATTTACTTATTATGCTTCATTAAGTACTTATACAAAATTTTATTAAAATAAAACCATTTAAACTGGGTGTTCGGATTTATATGTCACTTAGTATATGTTAGTGAATGTGGGACTGTTCCCATCATCACATGAAAAAGTCAGATGTAAAGTTTTTTCATAGTCGATTGTTAATATTTTATTATTGAAGGAGCTTATGATGTCTCTGAAATCCTCTTCAATAAGAGTCTTTAAGATATTCCAGGATTTTTCACTATAAGAAACTGCCGTATCATCTGCGAGTGCGATAATTTTACCGTGTGTGTGTAGGTTAAAAAGATCATTTACATATAGGTTGAGCAGGATAGGTCCTAAGACTGTACTTTCTGGGATACCCTATGTTACATGGTGCTGGTATACCAGTATACTTTTTATTACATCCGTTTTAAAGTTATGCAATTAGTTTGACTAATCATGATTTACTGGCGGGGAAGTATTGTAATCACGAAAATTTTCGAAACTGAAATGTTTTTTGGATGTTATATAACATGTACACCAGGAAAAAACATATCACTCATTTCCGTCAGACTATCTGCGTGTCGGTCTGATGTTCTGTCGGCTAATCTTATAACCGCCTATAACTTAAGAAGTACCGCTCGGATTTCGATAAAATTTTTACACAATGTTACTACTATGCCAAGGACGCCTTATCGCGAAGCTACTAAGAAGCTGGGATATGTATTTAATGACAGTTTTCCATAATTTGACCTTCCCACTATGTACAAAGACTCATACTAGACCAGGCCTTGGGTACTGGTTACGTGTCAGGTTGTTACCGTCTTTATGCAAACGAGATACTGTGTTTTCTGGATGTTTTATAAAATCTACCTCCCTGTTATATATTCCCGTCAGTCTGACTGTGCGTCTGTCCGTTAGTCATTAGTACCTGCCTATGAGCTGGCAAGTACCCTTCCTATTTGGCTTGAAATTTTCACACAAGTTCTGTTCTTGCAAATAAGTTTCGAATTGTGGGAAGCCGGGGGACCGTAAGCGCGTTGTGGTACAAATAACGTATTTCTTAAAAAATGTGGTACAAAATTCATTGGCTTCATTTTCGACAAATACAAAATAATATCAAGTTGCCTTTGAAAACAAAGACTTGTTTACTTACTTTGGACATTGTGGCTACCTGTCTGAGAAGCTAAGCTCGCAGGCCTAGCTATTTAAAAATCTGAGAACAGTTTTTACACGCGACCAGTTATTGATGTTATATCACAGTCATATGTAGTCGCGAATGCGGTATGCATTGTGTTTCTGGGGTTCCTCGGTGAATGATTCAAGGGTATTTCGAAGTCAAAAGAGAATAATAAGGTGCATAGCAGGTGTTGACAGTATATACAGTTGCAAAGACTTGTTCCCGAAATTAAAAATTCTAACACTGCCCTCGTTGTTTTTTTATGAAATGGCAATATATACGAATATTAACAAAGTTAATTTCACCTTGAATAGTAATATACATACATTCAATGCTCGTTGGCAGCACGACATTCATCTACCCTTTGCTCGATGTAAGCTGGGTAGTAGATCTCCCTCTATTTTAGGACCAAAGATATTCAATAAGCTGCCTGAGTATATTAAGACAATTACCTCCTTAAATAATTTTATTGTTCCTTATGCACTTATTGATTGTCCTTTTATATATTTTTATATTGAATTTCTGTTAATTTGTTAATTTCAACTGCTATATATTTTATCTGCTGTTGTTTGCCTATGGTGTCCATTTTAAAATATCTAATTTAAGCTATTGTTTTTTGTTGCTTTTCGTTTTACTGTTTGTTTTTTTATGTATATACATACTTGATATTTATTTATTTTGAAGTTATCGCTTTAAGATGTTGCATGAATTAAAGAAGAAGCAGTATTTACGACTTGGTTGGGCGGCTACCCAAAGCTGAAATCTGGCATTTTACGCAGAAGCATTTATCGAACAATAGCAGAGTGCGAGCATGTCTGAATCTCACAAAAAGCCGAAGACCACTTGCATTTACTGCACAGAGGACAGATAGATTGGTGAGAAAAGCAAAAATATCAGGTTGGAATGTCAACAAGGATACTGGCTCGTCAATATAGATCTTCTAAGAGTACGATATCGTTAGAATTGAGAAGGAATGGTCTTAAATATAGGATTGATACGTACCTGGTTGTTCCTGTCGCCTGGCCTGGAGGAGCTACTCTCTTTACACAGCTTCTTTTCAGGTCACCATACTTGTATTAACGATATATTAGATATCGAATGAAAAGCCTCTACCAAGTTGACCGTGGATACTCCGTCTTTTTGTGCACATACTTATCTTCTACGCGCAAGTGCCCTAGGGTTTGACTTTGTATAGCTTTTGAATTCAAATAAGTTTCCAAATATATTTTAGAACTTGCATGAACAAGTTTACTACTATGTTAAGGACGACGCCAGAGCTTTTCAGTTTACGAAAATTAATCAAGAAGAAAAACGAAAAACAAAAAAAAATACCAGAATTTTGTTTTATGACACTTCATACTCTCCAGAACATTTTCAGAAAAAGTAGCGGTAAATAATTGGGCAGTTGGGATTTATAACTGGTGGGGTAGTCTATGACTGTATTTTAACAAGCTTTCATTTAAGTTGACTTGTTTGTGTTTGTGGGACAAGTCTTGGAACTGAATTTTGAACCAGTTAACCTTAACAAATTGTGCTTGAATCCAATATGGGGATGCCAAAAAATGGCGACTCATAGTTTCCATAATAAATTAAAGTGGTCAATGACAGAAACACGGTCGCCGCAAAACGGCGATTTTCATTTACACAGCCAGCCCTATGATACGGATATCAGATGTTTCTCTGTAAAAGCCCTTAAATTTGATGCCCATATCATAAGGGTGACTATCGCAATAATGAACGCCATCTTGAGGCGTAACTCCACTTATTGCATTGCTTTTAGTTACGGCTGGTGTTCCGTAAGGCTAGGTATTCATTTTATATATTATTTACTAGCGACAGTTGATACCAAGGTGTTATGTTTTGCGGATGATACCAAAATTTTTTCAAACATTAATGAGGTTGCTGATTGCAACTTACTTCAAAATAACTTGGCTGTTATTGAAAACTGGTGTAGTCAAAATGAACTTTACCTCAATGCTCAAAAGTGTAAGGTCATCTCGTATAGCAGAAGAAGCACTGTGGTTAATTACAAGTATACAGTGTGAGTCTTCATAAAGTGCACATATCAAAATCAGCGAAACTACACTCTATTTCATCGACGGATAAATCATCAAATAAACATGAATTTGATTTTTTATCAATATATGAATATTTTAAAATTTTTAGTAGCAGCTTCTAACCATATTGAAATAACTCGTTACAACTTTTAAACTAAATGTCCTATCATATTGGAATACATTTTGTAGTGATTGCTGGTAAAAGGACGTGCCTGAAAAGTGAAGATTTCCAGGAAAAGTAATGACATCCATTTAGAATAAAGAAAATTTTGATGAAAATCTGTTTTTTTTTCATCATTTTTACAATAATTTAAAATTTTCTATAAATATCGTCCCTTGTACCCTACCTTTTTTTATTTGTAAGTTATTCTACATGTTATCAGCTTTATAAAAGTAAAAATTGCACGTTTATTACTCAAATGTAACAGTTTCTATGAGTGTTTATGAAAAAGCCCATGCGCATCGTCTTGCTAGGCACCATTGTTTCTCATGTAGATACCTTTTTTTGGTGATTCAATGTAGAGTCGCGCGGGCTGAAGTACGAGTGGGGAGGAGGGCCCAGTTGAAAAACAACCGAATGTTGGGCAGTTAGGCAGCTATTTGTGTTTCTCCTGCCAACTTTATCAGTTTCGTTTGCTACATATCACGCTTTCGCTTTTTGGTCGCGATGCCACGTATAAGTGATTTCCCTCCGGCACACATTGCCGATATGCATTATTATTATGGAATGTACCGAGGGAGTGCTAGAGCTGCTTGCACAGCTTATATAGCTGCATTTCCAAATCGACTCCCTGTTCCATCAGCCCGTAACTTCTAAGAAGTACATAGAAGACTGGCTAACACGACTTGGTTTGCCTCGAGATCGCGGCGAACCAGGTGTTATTATTCATGCTGCTATCGAAGAAGCCATTTTGGATGATTTGTTTGCTGACCCGACCACTAGTACGAGACGTTTGGCGTTACGTCATGGCGTATCCCAGAAATCGGTTTGGTGCATCTTGAGGAAAGCAGGGTTGCATCCATACCATTATCAAAGGGTGCAGCACTTGCATGAAGATGTGTATTGGCGTCCAAGGTGCATTGTGTCTACATGGATTTTAATAAAAACAAGAGACAATCCTGAATTCCCGAAAACAATTCTGTGGACAGATGAATCTCAATTCACGAGAGACGGCATCGTGAACTGTCGTAATTTACATAAGTGGTGCCCAAAAGAAGAAAACCCTAGGCTGAAAAGGACTTCAACATTTCAAGTGAAATTTTCTGTAAATGTGTGGGCCGCACTGATTGACAACTTTTTGATTGGTCCAATAATACTCCCGAGGACCTTAAACGGAGAGAGATTTCTGGAGCTTTTGCGGACTGAACTGCCCTTGCTGTTGGAATAAGTGCCGCTGCAAACCCGTAGAAGAATGATGCTTCAAATGGATGGATGTCCTGCCCATTACTCGCTGATTGTCAGGTCTTTTCTTAATGAAAATTATCCAGGCCGCTGGATCGGTCGACAAGGACCTGTTGGGTGGTCGGCGCGTTCCCCAGATCTCACACCTCTCGACTATTTTTTAAGGGGGACAATGAAACAAAGGGTGTACAGCAGTTCCATAAACAGCGAAGCGGAACTTGAAGAAAGAGTTTTGCGTGTTGTCAACAAAATGAAAAATGATCCCGAGATGATTCGTAGGGCAACTCATCAAATTTCACTTCGCGCTACAATGTGTTTGCAGCAACGGGGTGGCCATTTTGAACATTTGATGCATTAAGCCAAAATGATTATCCTATAGACAAGTCTATTTGATTTTATTTGTTAAAGATAATGAATGATTCATGTAGGTTAATACTGTTGTTTTATTCCTACTCTGGCGTTGAACTGAGTTCACTGCTTTTTGAAACGCTGTTTCAAAAACTTGTATCTGAATAATAAACTTGCAATTTTTTACCATTAGGAAGCTAATAACATGTAGAATAACTTAACATTTAAAAAAGGTAGGGTAAATAGGACAATTTTTATTGAAATTTAGCAATTGTTTTAAAAATCATAGTGAGTTTCAGCATGTTCCTCTTTATTTTAAATTTATAGCATTTAATTTCGTGGAAATTTTCACTTTACTGGTACGGCCTATTATTTGCAATCACTATAAAATTTATTCCAATATGATAGGACATTCAGTTTAAAAGTTGTAACGATTTATTTAAATAGGGTTAGTAGCTGACTCTAAAAATTTTAAAATATTCATAAAAAATCATTTATTGTTTTTAATTTTTTTTATAATTTTTCCGTCAATAAAATAAGGTGTAGTTTCCTTGATTTTGCTATGTGCACTTTATGAAGACTCACACTGTATAATAAATAATTATGAAATTTAAAGAGCAGCCACTTGCAAGGACCTTGGGATAATTTTTGATTGTAAATTAACATTTCCAGAACATGCAGAGCAAAAAATGTCTGAGACCTTGAAACTGTATGGGTTGATTGTGAGGACATGTAGGAGCTGTTCTGGTATCGATGTCATTAAAATGTTGTTAAACTCGCTTGTACGGCCGAAGATAGAATATGGTTGGGTTATATGGAATCCTCTATATGAATGCTACATCACTGCGATCGAAAGGGTTCAAAGCAAAGCATTAAAATATTTGGCCTTCAAAATAGATAGAACTTATCCTGAACGGGGCATTGACTATGAAATCTTATGTAGTAGATTTGATCAAGATAGTTTGCAACTAAGGCGAAGTATTGCATCTCTTTCATTTCCGTATAACTTATTACATAATACCATAGATTGCTTTTCTATCCTACGTTTAACCAATTTTAATGTACCTAGGATCAGTAGTAGGGCTAGTGTCACGTTCAAGTGTAGTAGGCCAAGAACCAATATCTGAGTTAAGTCGCCCAGTCATGTAATGTGTAGCAACTATAACAGAATATCTACTTACTGTGACATTTTTATTTGCACGTTGAAGGAGCTTATGGATCGATCTGTCATTTACCTTTAATTGTTTTTCTTTTTTTTGAACTTAGGCATGTTATAATTTAAAATTCACTTGCACATTGAATAAGCTTGTGGATCAAGCTATTATACACATTTAATTTGTGTTTTCGTAGTTAGGCATGTAATAATTTAGGGCTTCTCTTAATTATCCTGTAAATTGTTAGCTGTTGGGTAATAAAGCTATTATTATTATTATCATTAGTATTATCAACCCATATCATAGAGGTGACCCTGAAAAATGTGACACTTCATTCTGCGGCGACCACCTCATTGGATTCAAAATGAAGTCACTTTACTTTTTATGTTCCTCTCATCAAGCCCCTTTATTTAATACAAATCTCGTAGGGGTGATGGTCACAATATTGGATTTTCTTAGAATGAGGTCACTATGCTAATTGTGTTTCCCTCATGAAGCCCTTCCATTTGATACCCATATTATAGGGGTTACTATGGAAATGATGAATCGCCATCTTGTAACATCCACGTTATTGGAGTTAATTCAATTTGTATTGACATGCGAACCAAACGTGTGTACAAAATTTTAGCTCAATTGGTTTATGTTAACTAAGTCAAAATTCAGCTTCAAGGTGTCCCAAGCACATGCTAACATACTAACGTATTAACAACCAGGTTAAATACAAGCTTGTAAAAAATATTATGTCCATGCAGGACTTAAAGTTGCCGCAGTGACACTAGCGCAGCTCTAAATTAAATGGTATACCAGTATGTGTAAAGCAGCGTAAAGTTCAGGATAAAAATATGCAAATGGTCTTAAATTGCAAGATTTTAAGTATATAGAAGAGAATTCCGTGAGCGGTCTAAAAATGCAAAAGATTTTTATGAATATTTCATGGCATAAAATATACTCCAGACCAGAGCATGAACGCATTTTCATGGTTTATTATGTAAAACGCTCGAATTTCATTCATGCTGTGAGCAAGGATAAACATTCGGGGTACCCTATTTAAGCATAAAGTTCGGCAGTCGTAAGCTCTGTACAGCGGTCAATGCCAGCTACTATAAGCCAGTGAATGAAGAGGTTTTTGTCCACCAAAACACGTTATATTATCCATTTAAACCTGGTTCTAGCAGGAGATCAATATTCTTGATGCGGGTCATAATGACCACTTCTAAGAATTGATCCAATGAATATTGCCGATTTTTTCTAAGATATTTCTCAAACTAGCGAATAAATATATTTGAGAAGGGCCTCTAATTCCCACACTGAATCGAGAAACTCTTTATAAATCATCCGTCTTAGCTACAAAAACATATTTTTTCAATTGATGCGGAGATGAAAAACCTTCCTTTTTTTATTTGTGCAAAGTATTGACAATCATATTTTTGCTAAGGTACTCCACTATGCATACTCGTATAACGTATGTACGTACGCAGATGAAAATCTTTATTATACTTGAAATCAGGACACGACAGAACTGTTCAGTGCTACCACATTTTTCATCGAAAAGTTGGGAGGCTTAAATCGCAGTAGATTGGTTGCGTTACATTCCATTTCGAGTCTTAATGGAATTGAATAATGAATGTTATTAGGTTTAACTACCATGTGTTGAAATAACAAATATTTGTGTGTTAATACATATTATTCATGTTTAACGTTATTAGCTTGGCAGCACTACATATACTAAGTGACATATAAATCCGAACACCCAGTTTAAATGGTTTTATTTTAATAAAAGTTGGTGAATGTATTTATCTTACTGTAAATAACAAGTGAAAAAATTTTCAGCCTTATCAGTTGGACATTCCGGTTTTTATACTGCTTTTTTTTAATTCACTAACGCTCTAAAAATAAATATTTCAGCCGCAGTAAAGAATCAACGTTGGCGGATTTTGGTTCTTGACATCCTTTACGATCGGTTACGATGCCTAGGGTACGGAGACCTGAACGGTTTCGTCAACTTAGTGAGTTTGATAGGGGCCGTATAGTGGGACTTCGGGAAGCTGGACCTTCTTTTCGGGCAATTGCAGTTAGAGTGCAAAGAAATGTAGACACTGTGGTTGGGTGTTGTCAGGCATGGCTTCGAGAAGGCCGTACGCAAAGAGCAAGGGGCACTGGACGCCGCCGTAGAACAATAGACCGTGAAGATCGCCGCCTAACATTATTGGCCTTAAGGGGCCGTTTCTCTACTACCAGGTCCATTCCAAATGAATGGTTTGCAGAACACGGAAGACCTATTGGCATGCGAAGTGTTTACCGACGAAAAAGAAGTTTTGGCTTGTTTTCATACCGGCCACACTGGGTCCTCCCTTTAACTCGAGAACACCGACGTAATCGCTTTGAGTGGTACAGACAACGGTCACTCTAGTATCAGGAATGGAACAGTATTGTCTTTAGTGACGAGTCTCGATTTTGTTTAGGCATGCACGATGGTCGTGCCAGGGTTAGAAGGCGACGTGGTGAAAGGAGGAATCCACAGTTTTTTGTTGAAAGACATGTTCATCACACTGTTGGAGTTATGGTTTGGGGTGCTATAGCTTATGGTTCCAGGTCACCTTTAATCTTCATCAGAGGTAACATGAACGCGCAGCGTTATATCCATAAAGTTCTAGAACCCCATCTTTTACCCTATCTTGACACCCTGGCAGATCCAACTTTCCAACAAGATAATGCCTGACCACATGTTGCAAGAGTCACAATAGACTTCTTTCAACATAATGATGTCACATTGTTACCATGGCCACCAAGATCTTCTGACTTATCCCCAATTGAGCACGTGTGGAATATGATGGGTAGGAGATTACTCAATTTGCAACGTCCTCCTCAGACTCTAGAAGCACTTCGAGAGGAGTTGGTGGTTGCCTGGAATGAGATACCACAGGAGGACATTGACCACCTGATCAGAAGCATGCCTAAGCGCGTTGGAGAATGCGTAGCACATCAGGGTGCATCCACACATTATTAAAGGTCAAATGGCTTTAAAGCAGTGCAATCATTTTGAAATTTTTATCATTTACTTATTATGCTTCATTAAGTACTTATATAAAGTTTTATTAAAATAAAACCATTTAAACTGGGTGTTCGGATTTATATGTCACTTAGTATATTTATCAACTCAAGAGTAGAGGGAAAACGAATACTAGGGATGGGGCTGGGAGGATGCATTCGCAAATATTCAGTGTTAATTGGTGTGATTCAACGCTTCGAGGAATATGTTAATCAAAGCATAATGTGTTTCAAGTATAAAAGAAATCTGTGGTTGTTGATCAAGTAAGATAGTTACTTAATTATCGATCTCAAGATGTCCGAAAAATGGCATCTCGCTCCTGGGTTTGGCTTGGCGGTAGATACTTGACGTCTTATTTAGAGAATTTAGTTACAAAGTTATTTGAAGCGCGGCTAGGAACAGTACGAGCTAATTTTAAATGTGATACTGAGTCGTTTTTGAGTTTGTGCTGAATGTTGTCTTAGGCCCGTATCGTCAGTCGTCGCTACAATTGTAGGGCGCCTTTATGGCCTCCTTGATCCATCATGTCTTATCAGCCTAAAATTTCCTACAATACAAAAGAAAACATATCTTCACAATAGGAGAGCGCTGACGCTGACACGGGACAAGTGTAATCTAGAAATTTTTGAAGGAGAGAAAGGAGTATGACAATCAAGGAGGCCATAAACGCGCCCTAAAATTGTAGGGACAACTGACGATACGGGCCTTAGATAGTGCTTTTCAATGAAGTAAGTAGGTAGTAAGCTTCAGTTTTATTAGGATTTAATGTAGTGGTTTTTAATGCAATAAGTAGATTTAATACAGTTTCATCCGGATTGTTTCGGTAGTAGTACACCCAATATTCTGCGACGTTCACATCGATATTCTACTATAATTGTGAGGTGGTGTCATCCTCATCGAACTCTGACCGAGACATCGAAGATGTCCAACCGTATCGTAGGCGTCGTTGTTATAGGAGTCGGAATTAACTGAATTTGAATACTCACCCCCATCTCTAGCCGAGAAGAAAGAGAGGTTTCCATTTTACACTTTACAGACTTTATTACTACAGATATTTCTTTCTGTTGTATAATTTACTATCTGGTTTCCTCCATTTTTTCGAAAACTGGAGAAAGCAATTATTCGTCTAAACCAGATAAAGGTGTTTAAAAAAATTGTAACCCATACACATCTCTATCCACTTTAAAGGACAACATGCGGTTTAGAGAAAACATGTGATAATGGAAGATAATTAAGAAGTTTGTTGGAATCTACACCTAATTAACAACCGATATATTCATTTTGAATTTTCTTATTTGCCTACGCTGGGCTTAAATTTGGTTCTACCATCTACAGTTTTACAAAAAGCTTTCTGGTTGGTCATTGCTGATCCGCGTCATAGGTTTTGATCTTCGGATCAAGTAGAGAAATAAGTATTTGTAGATAAAACAGGCGATTTATAAGGAATTTCTTGATTTAATATGGAGACTAGAGGCTCTTTTTACGCAACTCGTACAGGGTGGCTCATCGAAAACGAAACAGACGCATTTAAAGGCAGCTCAGTTTTTTTTTGGAAAATCGCTCAGACCCGTCGATTTTGTTTTCGAGGGGGACACAAGTCCCTTTATGATGATGTAAAATACATGAGCTTCAGTTCAGTAGTTTTGAAGATTTATTGATTTAAAGCTTAAATAAAACTAATACATCATCATTAATAATAATAATAATAATAATAATAATAATAATAATAATATTTATTCACTCAATGTACAAAGATAACAAACAATATGAGTAAATAAATATAAAATCAAAACAGGCCCAATAGAAGGCATCGCCTGTACATGGACCAATAAATTTAAGTTGAAACTGTAGAATGCAAATGACAAAAAAGGACAACAATTAGCTACAGTAGATTATGTATTCAGTTGATGTTCGTATTTATGAGTTTATGAATTTATATAGAATGTAGCCACTTTTTTAAATTTGTTTTGAAACAATTTCCGAAACGTAAATCTTTTAAGTCTTTAGGTATAATTTCATAAAATTTACGCGCTAAATAGAGATATGATTGCTGCATTATAGATTTATGCGGTTGAGGAACTACTGTGCCACGAATTTTGTACCAGGTATAATGATTATGTTTAATTTTTTGGTCGGTGTTTACAAATTTATGGTAGTGAGTGATACTGTGTAAGAAATAAAGCTGTCTTATATCATACATTCGAACATCTGCGTATAATTTTTCAGTGGGATAAAGTTTCGGTTTTTTAAATAATATAATATATAATGATAATAATTTGTGATTAACTGTGTCGAAAGCTTTCTTTAAATCAACAAAAATGCAGATTGAAGGGATTCTGTTATCAATATTTTGATGTATTTGATTTACAATTTTAGTTATTGCGTCCGATGTAGCCTTCCCTTCTGTAAATCCATATTGATTTTCACTTGAAATTTTGAATTTTGTGAGGTATCGAATCATTCTAGTAGATAAAACTTTTTCAAAAACCTTTGCTAGACTGGATATTATTGATATTGGTCTATAGTTGTTAACGTCTGTTTTTGTTCCTGATTTATGTATCGGTATTATATTACCTTTTTTTAAAATTGAGGGATTTATGCCGGATTCAAAGCATTTGTTGATTAGGTAAGTGAGTGGTTCTGTTATGTCCTCGGCTATAATTTTCAAATGCTCGCTTTTAATACCATCGAACCCAGGACTTTTCCGATTTTTTAAGGACATAACAGTGGTGTATACTTCACATTGCTCGACTTTATCCAAAATAAATGAGTTCAAAGTTCTTTTTGGAGGCTGAGTATTTTGTACATTTGCTTGTATATTACTTGCTAAATTTTCGCCTATGTCAGTAAAGAATTGTACAAATTCATTGCATATCTGTTGAGTATTTTTTAATACTGTTCCCGATGTTGTATTTAACTCAGTGACACACTCTTTAACTTTTGTTTTCCCAGTAATCTCATCAATAGTTGTCCAAAGCTGCTTAGGATCATTTAAGTTATTATTCAATTTATTTAGGTAATGTTTTCGTTTGGTTTGCCTTACAAGCTCTATTTTTATATTGGTTGTAGCAGTCGGTATTCCCTGTAGTTGGCGTTAGTTTCATTACATTATATAGTCTTCCTTTTTTTATTGCCGATGTTATTAATCCTTTGGTAATCCAGGCATTTCTGCTTTTCTCTTTGTGACTAATTATTACTTTATTGGTACTAATATCTATTAGTTTTTTTTATTTTCTCTATGAACAGTCCCGTTGCTTTGTCTATATTATTTATAGAGTATAATTGTTCCCAGGATTCTTGTTTGACATTTGATATTAGTTTTGAATTGTCGACAAAAAATTTGTAATTTTCCTGGTTGTTACTAACGGTAGGGATGTTAGAATGTTTTTCATTTGAAGATATCATTAGCGGAGATCAATACATTTGGCAGCAAAGTAATTTAAAAATAAAGAATGAACTGACCCGTTAGGCAAGTAAATGTTGAAAATGGCCACCATGACTCTCCATGCAATAATAAAGGTTTTGCTCAAAACGTTGCTGCACATTTTGCAATATTTGAGGAGTAATTTGAAGCCACACTTTCACAATACTTTGTCGCAGGCCTTCTAATAATGTTGGCTGAGTAGCATAGATTTTGCTTTTTAGATCACCCCACATAAAGAAATCCAAAGGTGATAAATATGGCGATCTTGGCGGCCATTCAGTGACACCTCTTCTACCAATCCATCGATCTGGAAACGTCTGATCTAAATATTGTCTAACACGTAATGCGTAATGTGGTGTTGCACCATCCTGTTGGAGCATCAACCTATTCGCAATGTACCGCCGATCATTCTGATTTTCAATTATGGCTGTTAATGCAGGATCTATGGCCATCTACACCATTTAAGAAAAAGGAACATTCGTCGGAAAAGCAAGTGTTGAATAGAAAATGTTATCGTTTATAATTCGTTCACTCATATCTTCACAAAATTGTAATCGCTGATCAAAATCGTCTTCATTAAGTTCTTGTACCAGGTGAATTTTATACGGATGAAAACTATGGGCCTTTAGAATCCGTTGGACAGTACGTCGACTAACACCACACACAGTCTCCAATTTGCGGGTACTTATAGTAGGATCTACATAACCTTGCCCTAAAACCCCCACTTCTATTGCTTCGTTCCTTATGGGATTTTCGATGTTGCGTTTTCCAAAAAAAAAAAACTGAGCTGCCAGTAAATGCGTCTGTTTCGTTTTCGATGCGCCACCCTGTATATTTTTTCGCTGGTTTGTTGATATTTTAGAAGAAATCGGCTATATTCAGTTGATCTATCACTAGAAAGGTGCCTTCTCAGTGATCTATTATGATCCGGATCATGACTATAGATGTCGTGAGTGAATAGCAAAATCGAACTTTAGCAGTATTTCTCAAAGTTGGCGGTAACGCTCTCTGTGGGCACTGGGGACATACACATGGGGCGATAATGGGTCCAGCGGAAATTGGGGGGCGATGAATTGATTTGGGGAGGGGGTATGCAATGGATAATTTGGTAAATTTGTAAATACTACGAAAATTGAAAGGTACGTACCTACACTAATACATCGGGGGAACTAGACGAAATAAATTTGAGAAGGAATATACTTATTGGCATTCAACATTTTCACTCAGCACAAAGCTTACATAAATGCTGATTGTTACATGTCATACGAATCTCATAAACTTGCAGCTTTGGTATCGCTTTAAGGTGTATTAAACCATAACTCTAACAGTGTTATGAACATGTCTTTCAACAAAAAACTGTGGATTCCTCCTTTCACCACGTCGCCTTCTAACACTGGCACGACCATCGCGCATGCCTAAACAAAATCGAGACTCGTCACTAAAGACAATACTGTTCCATTCCTGATCCCAGAGTGACCGTTGTCTGCACCACTCAAGGCGATTACGTCGGTGTAAGGGTTAGAAGGTGACGTGGTGAAAGGAGGAATCCACAGTTTTTTGTTGAAAGACATGTTCATCACACTGTTGGAGTTATGGTTTGGGGTGCTATAGCTTATGGTTCCAGGTTACCTTTAATCTTCATCAGAGGTAACATGAACGCGCAGCGTTATATCCACGAAGTTCTAGAACCCCATCTTTTACCCTATCTTGACACCATGGCAGATCCAACTTTCCAACAATATAATGCCCGACCACATGTTGCAAGAGTCACAATAGACTTCTTTCAACATAGTGATGTCACATTGTTAACATGGCCACCAAGATCTCCCGACTTATCCCCAATTGAGCACGTGTGGGATATGATGAGTAGGAGATTGCTCCATTTGCAACGGCCTCCTCAGACTCTAGAAGCACTTCGAGAGGAGTTGGTGGTTGCCTGGAATGAGATACCACATGAGGACATTGACCACCTGATCAGAAGCATGCCTAGGTGCGTTGGAGAATGCGTAGCACATCAGGGTGCATCCACACATTATTAAAGGTCAAAGGGCTTTAAAGCAGTGCAATCATTTTGAAATTTTTATCATTTACTTATTATGCTTCATTAAGTATTTATACAAAATTTGATTAAAATAAAACCATTTAAACTGGGTGTTCGGATTTATATGTCACTTAGTATACTTTTAGTGAAAAGGAGCAACTAGTAGACAAGTGAAGCTGTTTCTCTGGGTTCTTTTACACATAATCAAATAAAAGCACATGTACTGCAGTGACGGAAAGCGATTGATTATGCCAGCTCGTCTAAAATGGGCCCTGCTCTGGCAATATTTAGACGAATTTTACAACGGAGTTGTTCTTAAGGATAACTGTAAAGGTCTTCCGTGTGTGTCAAAGCTTTAAAAATCACTTTATGCGAATATTCAAAAACCTTGAAGTTATTCGCCTTAGTGATCTACAATAGAGTTTTAGAGGATGAAAAGACCTTCCAAACGAAACTTCATCTATTCAGTTTGCTTCTACAGCTGCATTGCTAGTCAGTTTATAAGAAATGACTATTACCTTCGAAAAATCTAGTGACAACTCTATAATTTCAAAGAATGCTGAGCATCTTTGATGATTTATTTTCTGAATGTGCAAGATCGAGATACTTCATATTTAAGGGAAAAGGAATTTGGATATTGGTGATTTTTGATGCTCTACATTTTTCTCCAAAGCAGTCTTACCAACACTTCATAGTTTTGTTTTATATGTATATATAGTACATATTATAATGTAGTGGTAGTATAGTAGTGATATCGATAACTTAGTCTAATACAAAGCGCTCGTACGATTAGCGAATCATTTTCAAGATCCTTTACCTTCCTGTTTAAAGATCTATCAGTTTAGATCAACGATAACTTTAACATAAAAAAAGCTCATCCATATTACTGATTTCAATTACGACTCATCACATCTTTTACATATGATCCAGATTACTAACGAATACGCATCAATGAAATTCAACTCATCAGACTCAGAGAGGCCGGTTTCCATATAGAAAAAATATCGCCGACATATCGCCGACTCTACCATGAACGGCGATATTTAATTTTCAACCCTTTCCGTTTCTCACGCGTCAATGCACGCGAGGGTTGTAGATCGCTCTGTAATTTTTTATACTTGCTCGTCCGGAGCTGAATCGTGCCCCGGAGCATGGCAGAACTACCGGAGCCAACGCGCCATTTTTTAATAATCAAGCTTCAAAGCGAATGCCGCCGACCTTATGTAGGCGATAGGCTGGGCATTCGACTCTCGCGTATATTAAATTATGGATGTAAGACCCGCAGTCACTACTTTCTAGTTAAATAATATACACGTTTTATAGGGCATAAGCTAGAAGAGGCTGAGTATAAGAAATAGCGTCAAGTCATAAGTTCATAAAGGATTGTGTTGAATGTATTACACAGAAATTAGGTTAGTCAAACACGTTCATAGATATTCAAATTGAAAATTCAAATTATACATTATCCTTTAGACACTGATATGTGTGTATAGGATTCATCAACTTATATATCTAACAATAAATAAAAATGTATAAGACAAACAACAAAGAAAATAACAATTATAAACAAATGAATTTTGAAACAACTCAATAACATTTAGATACAAGAAACTCTTTCTTTCAAATTCGCTGACTAATTGATATTGGAGCATTCCTTAATATCCTTCGGTAGCCTATTGAATACTTTAGCAACAGCTAAATTCAAATCGTTAACCTGCCTGGTATTATAAAATCTACTAATTAAAAACTTATTTTTATTTTTAGAAACATTCACAGACAGTTCATACAAAAACGATGAGGGAAAGGTTCACACTTTTAACCTTCTAAAAATATCTTTACACGAATGTAACTCCAACCAAACATGTAATTGCTCTTTTTTGGACTCAAAAATACCTGCTGTAGATGTCCAACCCCAGAAATACAAAGCATATCTTAATCTTGCGCATAGTAAATAACAGCTAACTCTCCAAAAGAAATGTTTTCGAAATTCAGATCGCATATCTTTCGGAGTTTAATTTTCAGATTAGATGCTTAAAATTTGGGTTTGCTTCAAGATATACGAGCCCCTTCGCACTTCAGTTGGCCCAACTATTGAAATCTTAGTTTTTTTCTTATCAAACACAAATAATAAAAATGGAGCAGGTTTAAAATATTAACAATGAATATTTTGATAATATATAGTAGAAAACACCAACTGTATCACTCCCTAATCAAATTTGCAGCATAAAAATGGCACATGTTGCAATTACAGCATATCAAACTATTTTCATTTCAGTGCAAAACAAGTCTATAACGCATAGGTGGCTGTGAAAAATAAAAGTCATGACAATTGTTTTTATTAATCACAGCTGTCAGAATACGTTTAAAATGGTTTTGAGTAGTGAAGGTTTTCAAAATGGGTAGAGGAAAGGTTATTAGTGAGAAAATAGGCCAAAGAAAAGCCACTATTAACTCCACTGCAAAAGAAAAATCAGCTTAGATGGGCTAAAGAACATAGACAGTGGACACCTCAACAATCGTATGCAATATATTGGAGTGATCAAGCCCGATTCGAAGTTTGTGCTGGTGACAGTCGCAGTAGAGTTATTCGCAAAAAAATGAAGCATTCCATGTTGAATGTCTGAAGAGAATAGTGAAATTTCCAGCATCCATTATGGTCTGGGGCAGTATGTCATCAAAAGGAGTAGGAAAACTTCATTTTATTGATGGAAATGTGGATACAAACAAATATTTGGCAATTTTAGAAGAACCGCTTTTACCAGTGATGGAAGAATGTTTGACATCCGGCCAAGATTTTGTGTTTCAGCAAGATGGTGCAGCGTGCCATACCTCAAAAACGGCTATAAAATGGATGGAAGGAAATAATGTACCACTTTTGAAATGGGTTTCTAGCAGTCCAGATCTGTCACCTATTGAAACTTTGTGGCACGAGATGAAAAAGTTTCTACGACAACATCCTGCTCGTACAATCGCCGAACTGAGACAAAAGCTTCAAGAAATATGGGATTGTTTTACACCAAATTTTTGCCAAAACTTGGTTAACACTATGCCCCAAACAATTTCAGCAGTAATAAAAAATAAAGGTGATGTTACCCAATGGTAATAATCTTTCAATTGCTGAGTGTATCTAAAATGTTTTTGAGAAAATAAATTGTTTTAGAAGTAAATAGTTTCGTCATGTTTAGTTTATAAAGGCATATTTTGGTACAAATCTTGAAGTGGGCCAACTGAAGTGGGAAGGGGCTCGTAGTCCCAGGAACCTTACTTGAGTTTCAACGGGTACTATTGAGCCATTTTCATTAATACTAAATGCTTCTGTTTTTTTTCTGAACAATATGGAATCCGAAAGTGACGGTTTTTCAGGATGCAGAAACACTTGGTTACTCATAAACAACATATGAATAGCTTTAAGAAGTATTTCCTTCTTAAAGAAGTATCGCACTGGTTAGATACATTAACAGAAGTATCATCCGCATAAAGAATAAAGCTACCTTCAGGAGAACAATGCTCTAAATCGTTAATATATAGAGAGAATAATATTGGACCCAAGATAGATCCCTGAGGTATGCCTATGGTGATATCAGTATTTTCAGACTGTACGGGCGTCTCAATATTACTATTGGATATGCCACATTCTTAGACCTATCCTACCGGTAGTCCATCTGGCAACGTCGCCTGTCCTCGATTCCTAACCCAAACAGATGTGGCAGTAATACAGGAACACTTACCAAGACCAGCACGGTGCAGGGAGCAGAAGCAAACGCCTATCAAATAAGGTTTTAATGGTAGGTGTAAGGGGGTATCTATCATGCGTGAAATATGTGTAATAGTTGTGAGTCATTGCCGAGGCTGCGATCGTATGAATATAAGAATATCAAAAAATTCCACCCTCCTACAACCCAACCCTCAAATTCTTTACCTTAAATATTCTTTAAAAAACGGGAAAGATTTCCTAAAACGTCAAAAAACGGAGGTCGAGAGATTTTTATTTTATTCTTCGCCGCCACTGGACCGATTTTCAGAAACCACAAACCTTTAACGTCCTTGGCATAGTAGTAGCCTTATGTCTACAGGTTAGCCCATCTATGTGTGGATGGAATATTACTCATAAACAAATGCATTTTGGGAAAATCTATTTATGGCATGATATACATGACATTGGCACATTTCTAAATTATTGGCTATTATACAGGGTGTCCTCAAATATCGTGTATAACATCCCATAAATTGATTTTCCCAAAATGTATTTGTTTATGAGTAATACGAATGTCTTTTAAGTTTTGCATATGGAAATAAAACAACACGGTAGGTAATTTTAAATGACTTTACCGTTTTTCGAAGTATTCTCCACTAAGATTAATACACATCTGTATGCGCTCTAACCAATTTTCGCAGCACTTATTTAACTCGTTTGCTGGCAGATCTAAAAGGCCAGTTTTGAATGCGTCAACTGCCTCTTCTGGTGACTGGAACCTTTGACCACGCAGTCTGTTTTTAATTTTCGGGAAAGCAAAGAAATCGTTAGAATTTAGATCTGGACTATATGGAGGATGGTCCAATAATTCCTTGTTTTCTTCCGTTAAATACTGCCTTGTTTTTTGGGCTGTGTGCGAGCTTGCATTGTTTTGTTATTTATATAATTTTCTTACTCCTAATTCTTTGTGTAAAATTTTTTACGTTTGAATTCTTCATACCAACGGGAAATCGTCGACTGATGTGGCGCTTCGTTGCCGAAAACAGACAGTAACTCAGCAAGGCAATCTGGTTGCGATAATTGTCTCTGAAAGTTGTAATAAATTATGGCGGGAAAATGTTCACGGTTGAGTTACATTTTTCTAATAACTTGGTGACACTTAAAAATTCACTGTAGTGAGAACACTGCACGTAATGTTGTGAAACTTTGAATTTAAGTTTACTAAAGAGTGAGGTTAAGATTCAGTACTGACGTTCGATCTGCGCGGCCTACTATGTTTCTATATGCTAAACTTAAAAGACATCCCTCGTATTCCGTTCACACATAGATTGGCCACCCTGTATGTGTCATCCAAGTCCAAGCAATGTTCTCGCAATTATAGAGGGGCTGAAGATTAGCGGACGTACCAACAGGCAGACAGATCTAAGGAAATGAGTGACATTTTATCTCATTTCCGAGATTTTTTGCGATCACAATACTGACTTTCCAGTGGGCCTGGGAAATAAAATGCATTTCAAAATAGTTCCGATCAGGCAAGGAATGAAAATGAAGTTTTTATATTCCATATGGGCCCCAATCTTATAAGACCTTATGGTCCGTACGCAGTTTAGGTCGAGCGGTAAATGATTTTGGCGTTTTTTTAATTAGCAACCAACGTCGAATTGTCGAAGGTCATTTGCTGGTCAAGGCTCCAAATCCCCCCAGTCTCAACAGAGGAGGTAGGCAAATTTAGTCAACGTACTTAATACAGAGGGTTTCAAATTCGACCCTCACCTTTGGAATCTCAGGAACTATAACGGGAACAAAATTGCTTATTTATGTAATCAACGAAAGGCCGCTTAGAAATTCTGGAAATTCGTTCAAATTTTTTCGTGACTTTACTTGTAGTCGGATTTTAAAATAAATTGCAAATTAACATTGCCAAACTTTTCCTCTACAAGATGGCATGATTAAAATTTCAATATGACGTTACGTCTCTTGTCCTCCAGCATCACTTTTTATTTTTTCTTAGGCCGCCATATTGGATATTTGCATGAATGAATAGAATTTTTAACCCTGATTCAAAAATTGCATAAAAAGTCTTGCACTGACATTGCCAAACCTAAGTTATATCAAAAAAGCAGAATTTCCAAGGTAGCCTTTGAAATTATCAGATAGTTTGTTTCGCAAACCAGATTTATCCCAACAATAACCTTTTTCTCTGACTTTATTTGAGATGGGATATCAACGTAAATTGCATGTTGCCATTGTTACTTATTTTTCTCTACAAGATGACATAAATGAAAATTTTATTGCTGGTGATAACAATAATACTCATAATTAAGCAGAGGTAAATCATAACAGATGTTCAAAATGTTGTTTGTTATTTTGTAGCAAAGCCTGACTCTTCTCTGTACATTGTTCACTGTTCACTGCTGATTCACTGCAGATGAAACAACGGACATTTCGGAGAAAACCCAACAGATACGTATTTAACGGCGAACCAGTAGAACGTTTTTGGAATTATATGAATCCCGAAAAATGTGACGCTGATACTCTCACAGGACATATCTTGAGCGTCGTAGATCCAGTAATAGGAAATTTCCCTAAAAAACTGATTTCACAAAGCTATGATGGAGCCGCGCTACTTATCCGACATAATGCTGGAGTACAGGCAAAAATTAAACAAAGATATTCATATGCTCACCATGCGCATTGCTATGCGCATCAGTTAATCCTGATTATGTCCCAAGCTGCTTCCTTGGGGTGTTCTTTGGGGATTTGAAAGATATTCCGGGATTTTTTAATAAATCTTTTCAACGCGTAGAGGTACTGAACAGAATTGTGGGGAAAAAATTTCCCAAGGAGCAACAAGTCGTTGGAATTTTAATATTCGAACAATAAATGTAGTGTTTGAGAACAGAGAATCACTCATTGAATACATGGAAGAAAATTTCACTAAAGAAACCGTTTGCAAGGCAGCTTGCAGTATTTGTCGTATGTTAAACGATTCTGTTTCCGTGTTTTGGTTGACATTTTTTCATCATGTCATGCCTCACGTCGACAACTTGTTCAACCAGTTGCAGAAGAGAAAAACCGAGCCAGTGTAAGTTAAAACGGCTATCGGTAATTTTGAAAAATGTATTGTCGATGTGAGAAATAAAATTGATGACATAATAAGTGAAGTCAAAAGTATTTGCACTGGACCCCAAGGCAACAAAAGGAGACGACCTAATAATTGCAGTCACGATCACCGAGTTGCCGCATTAGAAGTATGCGACAATATAGTGAATTCTGCAACTGACAGATTTCAATTCAAAGATCATACCTGCTTGCTTGTCCCGAATTTGAAAAAGGTCATTTAAAGACAGAGTTGTCTGTTATTTATGCACGGAATGATTGCCGAGATTTACATGAAACTCTGTCTCTTTTGAAATTTTTGATACAAAATAGTTTGGGGGAAACACTAAAAGAAACAAAAAACCTATTTGAAATTATAGTTACAACTCATATGTCAACATCAGAGGCTGAGCAAAAGTTCTCAACATTGAAAATAATCAAGACCTTTCTTCGAAGTATTATGAATCAGGATCGCCTTACAGCGTTGTCGATGCTGTTCATTGAAAAGGAATTTATTTCGACCATGGACAATTTCAACGGGAAGGTGATCGACAAATTTGCTGCCCAGAAGGAGCGCAGGATCTAACTGACATATAAAAAATAGCTAAGTTCGGATTTGCAGAACATCTGTTTTATTTTGCCACGAGCCGCCACTTTTCACTGCTCCATTTATTTCTTGACTTCTCAGTCTTGGTAAAAAATTTGATAATTTCAAGGCCTACCTAGAAATTGCTGATTTTCTGGCATATCTAGTATTTGACAAAGTAAATTTTTGACATATTATACATTTTTGAAATCAGAATTTAAAACTCTATTCATTTGCTTCAAAAATCTAATATGGCGTCGATAAGAAAAACTAAATTGATGCTGGAGGACAATTGACGAAACCTCATACTGAAATTCAAATTATAGATGAGAAGAAGTCGCAATATTAACGTGCAATTTATTTTGGAATCCCACCACAAATGAGGCGAGAAAAAATAGAACTATTTTGGGAGAATGTGTATTTTCTTCCGCCTCTTGCCGAAAGTACGTTGAATTTCGGAACTTCCTAGGCGGGAGTTTGTTAGTGACCTAGATAAATAACTTTTTTCCTATTTAAGCGACTTTGTATCTTTTACCGTTTCCTAGTCCCGAATTATTAGGTTCGGATTGGTTAATAGGTTTTATTTAAAATTCATTCAAGCTATGGGCCTATCGGAAATAAATCATTATGAGACTTGGTCCCATATGGATACATCAGTCTTGGGGCCGATTTCACCAACATTAATATAATGGACCAATAGGAAAATACCTTATCGAAATGCAATTTGAGGGAAGCTGTTAAAGGTCTCAGAATATCAGTGATTTCTATTAAAATGTTGAATAAAATCGTGAAAATTCGACTGTATTATAAACAAGACCACTTTTTGATTCCAACATGATGCTTTTGTACAGAGAAAGCAGGTCAACTTTCATGTATTTTGATTTATGTTATAGGTGTACATTTGACCATCCGTTATCCCCTCAGCGAATGGGAATGGGATAAATAATAGGTCGATTTTCTAGCTGTTAAATTTGGCAGCATGTTTGGTCGTTTGTTAATTCATGGCAATCTCGAAATTGGTTAAGTTCAATATACTGTGTGTATATGTGATCATTATAGCTACACATACCTGTTGAATTGTGTGGATTTGCAAGACAATAGAATATAAAATGTATTCCAACCAATTCCTCACCTCTCTTTACATCATAATAGGAATCATTTGTTATAAATTCATGGGTTAATGAATTTCTTCAAAGCAATCAAAACAGTATGGTCGTCCCCATCCTAAAACACCGATATGTGTAAAACATGTTAACCCCTACCTACATCTCCGAGGTGCATAATGCAATTACTGTAGACATAGACCTAAAATTATTAGTAATTACTGAAGAATAAGAGCTAACAAAAATTATAAATAGTGATAAAATATTGGTGGTTAAGGTTTTTGAGTGGTGACTGGTGGGGATACAATATAGGGATGGCGACGATAGACGATACATTGATGTATCGACAACATCGATACATCGGACGTAGAACATCGATCTTTACGCATCGATGGTTTCATGACGTGGAAAAAACAAAATAAGGATAGATCTAAAATAAGGAGTTATTGAAGGCCTAAAGTAGCCAGGCGCTAATAATTCCTGGCCATGTTTGAATATCTAAGCATGTATATCAGGCACAGTAAAACAAAAATAAAACTTGGAATTAATAAAGTTTATTTTGACAGTTGGCAGAGTTTGCTCCACTGGGACGAAGTGTTGATGGATCCCACAGAATTATGTGTCACTTGTCGATATGGTTAGTTTTAAATTATCAGAAGATAATCAGCTGTTATTCAAATCAGTGTATATGTTTTGTGATTCAAATAACGTCTAATATAAATATAATCCAGAATATGTACTCAGTGAAAAAAGAAAAATATTGCAAATTTCTAGTTCTTATGCAGGTTTTATGTTTGCTGGTAGCTCTACGACATATATTTGGATATTTCTTAATCGCTATGAATATAGTGTGGATGTTTGTTAAGTTCCTGAACAACGAAAAATATTCAACCTTATGGATGTATGGATATTAAAAAACCAGAATGGTTTTGTGGGAATATCAATCTAAGGTGCCATAATGATTCTGATGAACGGCAAGAAAATGAATGAATGTTTGGAAACGAGCAATATCTATGAACTTTTTGGTAGAGCCAGTCATGAAGTAGGTGCCAAATGGCTATCTGCAAGAGGTTTATAGGAAAAAACACCCAGTAGATGATCTTGAATCAGTAAAATCGCATATCAATTGAAGAAAATAATATAGACATGAATAAAAAATCAACAATTATTGTAATTAAATTTTATTCAAAAAATCAGACATTTGTTTAAATTTTGACTGAATTTCTTAATATTCAATAAGCTGATGATGTTTCAATGACAAGATGTCATGTCATACTTTGACAGTAATTTGTTTTCAACATTTCATAGCTATTGGTTGCTAAAATTTGTTGATTGGAACTTGAAGCTCATTCGCTGTATTTGACGGGCTGTTACCCTATAGGTGGAGAATAACGGACTGTTGTTGGTGAAATTGGCCCTTATTGTAACATCAACTACCTATTTTTTTCTTATGTACATGACGATACAAGATGCCTTCATAGTTGCTACTCTAACCTCCGTATAGCAGTCACTGTATTCAGGTCTCGCCTTTCTGCCTTAAGATGACACAACGCACCGGCTCATTAATTATCCCACTTCTGAGGGGTTCCACCTCCTTGTTAGCGAGCCGACGCCTAATTGTTATACACGCCGAGGAAAAGCAAACATCGGTCCTTCCGCCCCTAATAATTCCCCTGTCAGCTGGTGCCAGGTAAATCCCCAATTTTTCCCGCAAGGCCATTATTTGTCCCCCTGGCTAACCGGGCCAGTATTAATACGTTTACATCTGTTGGAGCGGTAGTGTCACCGATGCCATGTCGACGTTTAGCGGGCGTTAAGCTTAGGTTTTACCTCCCTCATTCATCACTTGCAGCGGCACGTCGCGTAGACTCGTCTGCATAGCTAACAGCTTAAAGCCATTTGCGTAGCTTAGGGGACAAGACCTACGGAGAGGGATGGCAATTTTCCAGAAATCATCGATATATATATGGCCATCGTAACATCGATATCTTCGATACAGGTGCAGTTAAAATCAGAATCGTGGTTGGATGTCTGACAAGGGAACGATGTCGATCAGATTGCTGAGAAGCTTGTAGATAATAATAATAATGATAATAATAATAATAATAATAATAATAATAATAATAATAATAATGTTTATTGTCACAAAATACAGGTAAATATTCTGCACAATAAACATAAAGCACCCAAAAAAAGTTTGCACTTGTGTTTGGGTTTGTTAAAAATAAAAACTAATAGTACAGTCAGTGTATGAAGAAAAAACCGTTAATACTGTATAATTTGGTGAATTATTATGGTAATGTCAGGAAAAATATCCAGACAGTTATAACCAAAGTAAAAGTATGGATGTTGGTGTAAGTAAAATATTATTGATTTTGATAATGATTTTTCGGATCTTCAATTTCGTGGATGGAGTACCTTGGTTGTTGTAAAATCCATTTTTTTAGTTTTTTTTTAAATGATTTATTTGATTTAATTACTTTTAATGACTCTGGTATGAAGTTATAGAATTTTGGTCCCAAGAAAAACAGAGATCGTTGTGTAATGGTTTTTGATGTTTGTGGAATACACATTGAATTTTGATTGAATCTTGTTGGGTGGTTATGAATGGTACGATTCAAGTATTTCGAATATTTGAAATAATGTATTAGACCACAATAAAAATAAATTTGTCTGCAATCTAATAGCTGAGCCTCCACATATAGAAAATCACTTGAATAAGTAGTCTCCCTATGGAGAATGAATTTTAGAATTAATTTTTGGATTACATCAACCTTTTTGTAATTATTATTCATAACTTCCCCTCAAGCCAAAATTCCGTAAAGTAATAGAGGATAAACAAGAGCATAATATAGATTATATAGATATTTCTTATCTAGAATTTCTCTGAAGTACCTGAATTTTGGAATAATACATCACAGTCTCCTCACAAGGTACTCTTTATGGGTATCCCATTTTAAGTGTTTGTCCAAAATCACGCCTAAGTATTTTATTTTAAGGGTTGACTGAATCTCTTTGAGACCACTGCTTGTATGAACTTCAAGTTTTTTAAATTGTGGTGAGAGGCTGTCGTTACAAGAAAATTCTGTATAGTGTGTTTTGTTGTAATTAATTGTCATAGTTCTTTCCGAAAAGAAATTTATAAATGTTTTCAAATCATGTTCGATTGTGGTTTTTAGTGAATGCCACTGGTTGCTTTCATAGAGAATAGCTGTATCATCCGCAAAACCGATAACTTCACCTGTACTACTTATTTTGAACAAATCGGTGATAAATAGATTACATAAAATGTGTCCTAATACTGAGCCTTGAGGTACACCGTATGATATAATATGGGGTTCGATTTGACAAATAATTTTCTATAAGTTTGTATGTTATTCCCCGGAAATCTAAGTTTCTTAAAGTTGTTAAAAGCAACTCATAAGTAATAGAGTCGAATGTTTTTGCCTGTCAACAAAAACACATGCAGTTGGTTTGCCAATATCGAGATTCGTGTATATTTTACTTGTTAATATTACAATAGCATCTTGAGCAGATTTGCCTTCTTGAAAACCATACTGCTGTTCCGCTATTAAGTTATATTTTTTTGCAAATTCGGTGAATCGTTTTTTTAACACTTTCTCAAATATTTTAGAAAAATTTGTTAAGATGGAAATTGGTCGATAGTTGACGGGTTTTTCTGTTTCTCCATATTTAAATAATGGTTTTACCATAGCGTGTTTTAAACATGTAGGGAATACTCCTTTATTCATACAAGAATTTATCAAATATGACAGTATGCCGCAGATGTTGGAATTTATTCTCTTGAGAGTATATGCTGTTATATTATCTAGACCTGGAGATTTTCTTAATTTCAATTCATTGATTATTGTCTTTATTTCATGCGTATCGGTCGGTTCCAGATATAATGAGTTACATATATATAATCTGGTCTTGCTATAATTTCCTTGCGTTTTTTTATGTTTTCTGACAACCTTTTCCGGATTTTTGGAAAATATTCACAAAATTCATTTGCTATATCTAAATCATTACTCACTAGTTCACCATTTTCTTTTTTAATTGTACTAATTCTGTTGTTTTGTTTTTTGCCTTGTATTTTATTGATAAATTGCCACATTTTGGACGAACAATTTTGTAGATTATCAAACTCTTCTTGGAGATATTTAATTTTAGCCTCTTTGATTATTTTTGTCAGTCTGTTTGGATATGATTTAAATTCATTCAAAAGTTTAACATCATAAGGATATTTTTGGTTTCCTTATATAATTCTTTTTTTTTGTTGATCGAGGTAATAATCCTTTTTGATATCCATGCTTGTCTTTTTATTTGTGTTCGTGGAATCTTTACTGTTTTGGTGCATTCAACAATATGGCCTTCAATGCTAGATATAAAAAGGACAAATGCATTTTCGATATTAGGTTCGTTATATACTACAAGTTGTTATTTAGTTTTTCACAATCAATGTAAATTTTTGTATTATTCACTGTCTTTTCAATTTTGGTTGATGTACTTTCAAGATCGATTTTGTAACAAGTATTACAAATACGGTGAGATCTTTCAATTTCTGCTCCTGTTCCTTTTATTGCGGACATGCTCAGGACTATACTTCGTTTTTCATCTAAGTTTCCCCTAGACTACTTGTTTTTCTTTGTATACTCAGTGACATTAGAAGTGAATTTTTTCAACTTGTTTTTTAGCAATATAATGACTATATTTAAAGCATAGCAACACTGTCAACGTTTCATCTTTGTTTTTGTTAGCCCTTGTTAAAATGTTCTCTTATTTTTGGTGAATAAAGCAGTTTCTGGGAGATGAGTAGTACAGATATTTTTAGCTATTGCCTTTTCATTTACTAGTGCATATACGTAGTCAAAGAAAATGTCTGTGAAAGATCGTGTGTGTAACAGTCGGCATTGAAGAAATTGCGGTTTCAATATTTTATCGATCTCCTAACAGCAGTGTATATACGTTTTTAAAAATGTGTGCTATGTAGCGTGACTAAAGATTTTAAAAATATCATAGTTGGTGGCGATCTGAACATAGACTGGCTAAGCAACTCGAACAGCAAATTGATTTTAAGTGATATACTCGATAGCTTTAATCTAACATCATTCACTAGAGAATTCCAAACAGTCAAATCAGCAATTGACTGTATAATCATAACTTCTGTTAATGCAAGTGCGTGTAACCAGGACTTAAACATATCTGACCTCAAATTTCAGATAGGTCAGATCAGCATGGTTAATAGACCGCCTATGCTGAATAATCCCGTCTATGTTCAACGAATATTTTTTTCCGAAAGTAATTTGCAGAATTTTAGATTATTCCTGTCTATGATGGGTATGAACTTTATTGCATCGAAAACGTCAACGTTGCTTGGGATCATCTTTGGCAAAGTTTCATATATTGCCTAGACAAAGCTTGTCCCTTAACCAAAACTAAGTTAAACTATACTGACTGTAATACTGATTGGATTGACGCCAGTATTGTATATGGAAGCAATTCTTTGAAGGACCTATTTTGGTTATCAAAAAACACAAATAGTCTGGAGATAAATGAGATATATAAAGAAGCAAAATAAGTATATGCGTCAAAACTTCATCTGAAGAAACAAGAACTCTTCCAGAGCAAAATCGACTTTTCTACCAACCCACCAAAGGTAATATTAGATTAGGTAAACCGATAATGCAGGGAGATGCAGTACAATTAATCCTGGATAATAGCATGATCAGTGAACCTCAAAAAGTCGCAAATATCTTTGGGGATTATTTTGCAAAAATTGCTGAGGATATGCTACTATGCACATACGATTCTTTAGAGAGCCATTCTTCTGTACAAAACAATCTAAGATCATTGCGCTTTAACGATATTGTTCCATCAGAGTTACTATCAGTTGTGAATGACTTCAAAAACAAACCATTGGGCGGCCCAGATAGCATACCAATTAAGGTGATCAATTTTGTGGCTGACTACCAAATATATCCCCTATGTTATATATTTAACCTTTCTATCAGTACAGGAAGCTAGCAACCATCATTCCTGTGTATAAAAAGGGAGACCGAGAGGTACTTGACAATTATAGGGTAATAACGCTAGTCTCTTGTTTTTCTAAATTATTTGAAGCAATTGTCCACCACAGATTAAACAATTTTATCAACGAACACTCAATTTTGTCACCAAACCGACACGGGTTCAGGCCTAGACTATCCACAAATACAAACTTTTAAGTTATATCTATGAGTCTGTAGATAGTGGGCGATATACCCTGGCTCTCTTCTTCGACCTAAGTCGAGCCTTTGATTGTATTGATCATAACCTTCTCGTTGAAAAGCTCAGACATACGGGATTCAGGTCACCAGTAGATGCATGGATAAAATCTTTTGTATCGAACAGAAAATTAAAAGTAAGAGTGAGCGATACCACTCCAGACATATTTGAAATAAACTTGGGGGTCCCTCAGGGATGTATGTATCATCTCTCTTGTTTCTGTTGTTTATAAATGATATGAGTGGGAGCTTGGCTAGTGGGAACGTCATAGTAGTACAGTACGCAGATGACACAACTATCACTATAACCGGAAAGTCACCCGAACAACTCGAAGATAAGGCAAACATTATTTTACTAAAATTTTCAGAATGGATCGCGGAAAACAAGTTGATAGTAAATACATCCAAGACAAAGTATATCGTGTTCTATAGAAGGCGAACTATACCTACTTTGATGCTCATGCTAAGCAGTACTACCATAGAGAAGGTGGTAGGCCACAAATTTCTGGGTCTCTACATTGACGAAACACTTTCCTGGGAAACACACATAGAGTATGTGGCTAGTAAGCTTAACTCGGCATACTTTGCATTAAGAAACCTACGCGTCCTAGTTAGTCGTAGGTGACTCCTTAATACTTATTTTGCAATGGAGTACTGTCACATGAAGTATTTGGTTATATATTGGGACATTTCGTCTGGCATACAAAGAATATTCATTTTGCAAAAGAAGCTGATTAGATTAGTATTTGGTCTCAACCCACTTTACAGCTGTAGACCAGTATTTAAAGATAATAACTTGTTAGCATTACCGTCATTATTGATCTACGAGTCATGCTTATTTATTAAAGAACACACAAATTTATTCCCCCAGCGCAGTGAAATACACGCCTACAATACTAGATATAATACCCATATTCATATTCAAAATTTTAACCTTAGTGCTTATAAAAAGAGTCCGATGTATTTATGTAGTGCCATGTAAAATAAATTGCCTTTAGATATTAAGCAGATTATCAGCTTATCTTTGTTCAAAAGTAAATTTCGGAACATCTTACTAAATAAGGCATTTTATAATACAAATGAATTTTTGTGCGAGTAACACGTTATTTTTATATGTGTTTCTGTATCCCTATTCTTTCATGTCATCCACATCTTTTCTTTTTATTTTGACGTTTTGTATCCTATTTATAGGCTCACAGAAATAAAGCATTCTATCTTTCTATCTATAACAAAATGCCTCGAGTTCCAAGTCGTCCAAATTATCAACATATTAGCGACTTTGACAGGGGTAAAATTATTGCCTATCGTGATCAGATGTTGGTTTGTCCTAGGGGGCCGTGTTAATTGTACTGCACTGACGGTTATGTATGTGTGTCGTGTGTAGATAGAAGAAGGTAGGGGAACACTAAGAAGGCTTACTGGAGCACCAAGCCGTACCACAGAGCGTCAAGATAGGCGCTTCAGACAATTAGCCTTACGAGACCGTTTTGCAACTATGCGTTAAAGCGCTGACAAATAGTTTGGAGAAGAAGGTAGACATGTTACCATACGTACACTTTATTGCCGCCACATTCGAGTCTTTGGACTTCTTTCGCACCGTCCACGGTAAGTGCTTCCTCTGACTGCTGACCACTGTCGTCAACGTTTGAACTGGAGCAGAGAACGGTAACATTGGGAGCCAGAATGGCATAATGTCATCTTCAGCGACGAATTCCGATTGGATTTGCTGTTGAGAAGCATTTACACAGACTGTTGGAGTAATAGTTTGGGGAGCTATTGCCTATGGTAGCCGATCACCCCTTCTCGTTGTTCAAGGCAATGTGACTGCTGCGCGTTATGTCCACACGTCCTTTTTTAGCAAGGCAACGTCCCCATATTGCTATCCACTTTACACCATCTGTCACAGACTCTGCCACATGTAATCCACGAAGCTCGAGTTGCTTGATTGAGGAACCACAACCAAACATCGATCATTTCACTTTGTCGATGCCTAGACGTATACAGGAGTGTATTCAGCTGCCGGGTCGCCCAAAACATTTTTTCTTATTACTCGCTAATGAAATTTCATGAGAATGTTATCGTTTCTGTTTTTATGTAAGGCTTCTCTCACAGTGGAAGCGTGAACGCGCGAATAGCGCTGAAATTCAATCTTGCATATACGTGCGTCAACTCATCGCACACTGGCTGCGTTGAAAATGAGCGAATTGCAAACAGAACGATCTGAGAAAACAAAATGTCGGCTAGTGATCTTTATTTATCAGAAAATGCGCAGACCATGAAAACATGGGTGAATGAACTGCTGAGAAAAACGAACGAGATTGGTGAATTTCAGCTTACTTGGAATAGTCTAAGCGAAAATGAGGACATTTCCGAATGAGAAAGGATACATTTAACTATTCAGGGTGTCACTGTTTAGTTGAATTGAAATTCCAAGTACTGCTCTGTCGTAAAATTCGTATTTACATCGTAGTCGTACGTCGTATAAATATACGCTGGCGCTGAGGACGTGATCGAAAGATAGGACAGGACCGGCTTCGGTTTGCTTCAGGTTTGTTTGAGTATGCGGAGCCCAATATCTCGATTCTCTTAAGACATTGATGTATACGCCAGAAGATCTACACGTCGTGTAAAAGAAAACCCCAACTTTGAAAGCGGTAAATGACAGTTTATCCAAATATTGTAATTTTCGAAACCCTATGAGTGCTATGGAACGGCTAGCGTTTACTGTAAGGTAAGTAAAGACACTTCATAATAACAAAAAATAGATTATTAAAACACAAAATAAAAATGTATATATTAGCGCGGATCGTAAGTTTGAAAAAATGTTGGCCCGAACAAACATTCGCGCGTTCACGCTTCCAGTGTGAGAAAAGCATAAGACTACCTCATTGCCAAAGAATCAAGTTGAAGCAATTATGGGTTTGCTTGTAAGACTGCTAATGTCACTTAGTTGCAAGTTCTTTGATAAACTCACTGAGAGCAGAAATACTGAGATCTGAATGAAGTGTATGATCCCACACATACCATGGAGCTCCCGTGATGGAGCAAAGAATTCTAAGTTGGATTACCTCTAACGCATGAATGTGCATGTTAGCAACAGAGCACGAAGCCGCACATGCATATGTCATGGAAGGTTTGATAATAAATTTGTAAAAGGATAATTTATTTGAGGTTGACAATCGACTATTTCCTCTTAGCTTAAAAATCCCAACAGCCGTGTTTCGGGCACAACGTGGGGCTTCAAGGTCAATTTTCTGTCAACTATCAACCTCAAATACTTCACCTTCAATTGCCATAGTATGTTTCGATCACTACATAGAACACCTACGTTTTGTTAGGAAAACAACTTGGTTTTTTTTGTGGATTAACATTTATTTTCCTCATACATAAGTATTCCTCCAGCTGACACACTACCTCCTGAAGGCGATCTACGATTTCTTGGGCGTTTATTGACTCACCCATCAGAGCGGTGTCGTCTGCGCAAAGGAACACTTCTGTGTGATCAAAACGAAGGATGTCGGAGGTAGAGATCAGGTATAGGGTCGGAGCAAGGACGAAGCCTTGGGGAACTCCTGCCCTGATGCTCCTTAACGATGAACGATACCTAATAAGTTTGACCTGAAACTGTCTGCGATCCAAGAAAGATTTCTCCCTCCACAGGAAAATCCTACAACCGCTCAAAAATGACTCTCTCTGTCAGATTACTAGGAAAAGATAATAGACTGATCGAGCGGTATTCTTGCGGATTTTCCGTCATTCCTTTCTTCGTTATCATTAATAAATATATGTGAAAGCTTTCAATCATCAGGAAAATATTGCAAGCGAAGGATAGCATCAATAATGGTCAGCAGATAAATCTGGGATCGCTCAGATAGAAGTTTAATAGCTTTAGCTAAAATGCGATCGCTTTCCGGTGGCTTAGGCATCTTAATGACATTGATATGGCCATCAAGCTCCATAAGACTGCAAAGAGGGACGTTATGAGATATTGCTTGTTTGAGTTCTCTAGGATATATACATATATACATACTTCCGCCTTTTGTTGGGTACTTCGACAAACATTTAAGCAACTTAAGCACTCTTTATACTTTTTTAATCCTAGAGGATTCTATGCCCACCATTTTGTACAATCATCAAGTGGTTTCACGATGTAATGTTTAACTTTCGTTTTAAATATTTTTAATCTGTTTTTAATTTGTTCTTGTCATACAGCTGTGTGTAGTTTGTATAATTTTGGCTATTGTGCCATGTATCCAGCTTTCTCCATGTTACTGTGTGTTTCCCTCATCCTTAACGTAAATATCATTTAGCAACATCCTCACATACTACACTCCTGATGATGATGGCAAAGACCATTGAAAGCTAAAGAGATTAAAAAAGTATAAAGAGTCCTCCTCGCTTAAATTTTCGTCGAAGTACCCAACAAAAGGCGGAAGCTTTAATTTTTCACCTAACTGGTCTAGACAACAATGACCACGTCTCGAGTTATATACAGTGTGGCGCATCGAAAACGAAACAGACGCATTTACTAGCAGCTCAGTTTTTTTTTGGAAAAACGCTCAGACCCGTCGATTTTGTTTTCGAGGGGGACGCAAGTTTGGCAAAAGGGGCGTCGAGTGATACCTTATTTTCAAGACCTTTCAATTCCCTTTATAATGATGTAAAATACATGAGCTTCAGTCCGGTAGTTTTGAAGATTTATTGATTCAAAGATTAAATTAAACTAATACATCATCATTAGTGGAGATCAATACATTTGGCAGCAAAGTAATTTAAAAATGAAAAACGGACTGACCCGTTAGGCAAGTAAATGTTGAAAATGGCCACCATGACGCACCATGCAATAATAAAGATTTTGCTGCGCCACCCTGTATAAACTAGGTACAGAGAATAATCAGGATTAAATGATTCGAACATTTTGGTGTCCTAAAATTTTTCACGGTATTGACAGTTTGCACAATTCTTGGAAAAATTTACCTAGCATAACCATATTGAAATTTCATTCTTTTTTTAGGTATGGTTTCGAAAAATGGTCAGAGTAGTCCCGAAACTCATGGTACATCGGCTATTTTTAGATTACTAACAACTTGAATAACAGTTATTTTTATGAATTGCATTAAAAAATACACATTTCAAAAATAAAATCAGGATGAGCCTTATTTTACTTAAAATATCTTGTATGTAATTTGAATATCAAATTTAGCTCCACAGTATAAAGGGGAACTCCAAAGATGGTGCTAGGTATTCTATATTTTAAAGGCTTCTATAACCGTTCGTGTAGGTTGTATAATAAGTTCGGAGTATATCGCAGGGATGGCGCTACAAACTTAGTGACAAACCTTAGCATTACAGATTCCCTTATAAAGTAGGTGTTACGTGTTTCTCAGCTCAGAAATGGCACTAAGCGGATTAGGTTATTGGTAGTCGAATGTCATCTGGTGCCCGCATCTTTTTGGCCTGTTTGACTGCGCGACGCTTTTCACGAATCATCTGTTTCATCTCTATAGGCAAGTATGGTTTTTTAGGAACCATTATATTATTAGTAAAAAGATTTCTGCCATGTCGGGAATGTGAAAGTTCTGCCAATTCTGAAGCTTCCATTCCTCGTTTATTGATGGCAGCACAGTTAAAGGATACCGATGCTTTTGATCACTTTGATGCCGATACTTCAATATATCGTCATACAACCATCGATACCAAACCATTTCCCCATTTCCCCTGTACCGTTTCACGATGAACATTAGTCAAAATTGAGGATCGATGGACAAATTTGAGAGGTCCACAAAAAAATAAAAAGTGGTGTATGCTGAGGGTCTCATTATAGTTTTTCCATTTCTATTTTCTGACCACGAATCCTAAATGACACTTAGGGAAAGATAATCGAATATGAAAGCAATTCAGACAGAAGTTTTTTATTTTTATTTATGAATCAGCATCTCTCTAAAAGTGAATATTCGTACATATCAAAATACCTGCGTGACATATTCCGCGATGTCCACGTAATCCACATACAACGTTATTTCACGTGAAAATAACTTCACTTATGATCAAAAATGCCATTTTAAAGTGAATTTATTTTTACTATCACGTGCCAGCATGGAAATGTAACAGCCATCTATGGTTGGCTGCTTTTTGATCGGACAGACGAAATCATCATGTTTAGTTCATGTCTCATATTGCTGAAAATTCCGCTCTGGTCCCTGAGTCACTCTGTAGGACAGCTCAGCAAGGCTACCAGGCCACTGCATCCTGTTATTAAAATATCGTCGGGTCAGAGCTGCAACCCTTCTCAAAAATCCTGTAACACGTCCTTGATCCTAGTCACTGCTGTTGATTGATTAATCTTGAAAAGGGATTCGTGTTGAAGTTATTGTGTGTTTATTTTCCGAGCAGAATTTCCCTGTCGCTTATATATTAACGGTAAGGTGGGACATGATTGATAATATGTGAGCTAGCGGGAAATTACTAAACTCAGTGGGACACTGCTCGACATACAGCTTGTATTTTAGCAAGCAACCCGATTCTCTGATTTAAGTAGCTTGGTTTTTCATAAGCCAATTTGACTTGGAAAAAATTACTTGAAATGCTAGTGCTTGACCTGACTGGATTTTTTTATTGTTCTACTTGATTTGAGGTCAAGCATTTTCAAACTACTTGATACGTGATGTACTTATACAGGGTGACTTCGAAGTTGAGTCATTTATTTTGACAGTGAGTAGATCTGATCAAAAGAAATGTTTTTTCCTTTACCATTTTTCTGGTAAAATTAAAGTAACAAAGATATAGCCCTTTGGAAGTTTGAGTACCGCCCTGTCTCAATAATAATATCATGTGCTCGTGTTTGGCAACAACGGATATAATCCGCCTTATCGGTTCATCGCATCGGAAACAAAAAAGCGAAAGAATTTGAAACGATGTTTTTACAACTATTTTATTCAGTTCAGTTATACATACAGTCAGTGTCAGTCGAAGGGTTTATCTCTGGTCAGTCGGTAACGCGTATGAATAGTGTCTGTTGCGTGGCTCAAACGAAATAAAAAATGGCACATGTTTATGCGGATCGGTTTCCCAATCGAGTGCAACCAGCCCCTCGTGCCTTTGTTAATGTAGTACAACGGGCTCGTGAATCAGGTGACTTAAGACCTCACAGGGGACCTCACGATCAAATACAGGTCCGCACTGAAATACTTGTCGGGAGGATACTTTATAAAACAAGGTAAAATTTTTTTTTATTTTTTTTTATTTTTACACACATATTTTGGTTTATCTTCCTTCTACAATCATTATCTGAAAATTAATGACTCAACTTCAAAGTCACCCTGTATATTATAATAGAGACCTAACCAAACCAATCAATGATTTAATTTATTTTTCTACTGTAACGGCGCACCTACCAGTAATACAGTAGTACGGTAGATTATATTTATTTTTATTTTAGCTGGTCCTCCTACACGAATAACTATTTTCAAAGACGGCGGCGGCCGATAAATTCGCAGAACCACACTTTGTTTGATACGATGCTCCGGCTGTGTAATGCTTAATTCGTAAAAGGGCTCATGTCCCGCTATAAATTGACCTCCTTTTAACTTTCTTTATATGACGTTCTAGACGAAAAAGTTGTATCTAAAAGTTCAGGATGTAATATTTTTTGTATACCGGGTGCTCATAAAAGTGCTATCGAATGAATATATATGACTTGTTGAACTTATTTTTATTGCTTTAGTCAAAAAAATGAAGTTTGAGTGTCATTCAATCATGTATTCGGACCCTATACCACATGAAGTTACATATTTCTGAATTGAAAATTTCGGTGTTCTCATTTTCGATCATATGCTGTTTCAATATTTACGGTAGCTTATCAAGCTATTTTGGGAAAAAAATGGAAAGCGCACGTAGGTCACTTCGTGAGAATTTTCAGAAGCTTTTTGTCAGATAGAGCCAAAATATATTTTTATTAAAGCTCTTGTTATTATGCTTCCTTGAGATATATAGAATTTATTTCATTTACTTATACTAAGTGACATATAAATCCGAACACCAAGTTTAAATGGTTTCATTTTAATAAAAGCTGGTGAATGTATTTATCTGACTGTAAATAACAAGTGAAAAAATTTTCAGCCTTATCAGTTGGACATTCCGGTTTTTATACGGGTTTTTTTTAATTCACTAATGCTCTAAAAATGAATATTTCAGCCGCAGTAAAGAATCAACGTTGCCGGATTTTGGTTCTTGACATCCTTTACGATCGGTTACGATGCCTAGAGTACGGAGACCTGTACGATTTCGGCAACTTAGTGAGTTTGATAGGGGCCGTATAGTGGGACTTCGGGAAGCTGGACTTTCTTTTCGGGCAATTGCAGTTAGAGTGCAAAGAAGTGTAGGCACTGTGGTTAGGTGTTGTAAGGCATGGCTTCGAGAAGGCCGCACGCAAAGAGCAAGGGGCACTGGACGCCGCCGTAGAACAACAGACCGTGAAGATCGCCGCCTAAGATTATTGGCCTTAAGGGACCGTTTCTCCACTACCAGGTCCATTGCAAATGAATGGTTTGCAGAACATGGAAGACCTATTGGCATGCGAAGTGTTTACCGACGAATGAGAAGTTTTGGCTTGTTTTCATACCAGCCACACTGGGTCCTCCCTTAAACTCGAGAACACCGACGTAATCGCCTTGAGTGGTGCAGACAACGGTCACTCTGGGATCAGGAATGGAGCAGTATTGTCTTTAGTGACGAGTCTCGATTTTGTTTAGGCATGCACGATGGTCGTGCGAGGGTTAGACGGCGACGTGGTGAAACAAGGAATCCTCAGTTTTTTGTTGAAAGACATGTTCATCACACTGTTGGAGTTATGGTTTGGGATGCTATAGCTTATGGTTCCAGGTCACCTTTAATCTTCATCAGAGGTAACATGAACGCGCAGCGTTATGTCCACGAAGTTCTAGAACCCCATCGTTTAACCTATCTTGACACCCTGGCAGATCCAACTTTCCAACAAGATAATGCCCGACCACATGTTGCAAGGGTCACAATAGACTTCTTTCAACATAATGATGTCACATTTTTACCATGGCCACCAAGATCTCCCGACTTATCCCCAATGGAGCACGTGTGGGATAAGATGGGTAGGAGATTGCTCAATTTGCAACGTCCTCCTCAGACGCTAGAAGCACTTCGAGAGGAGTTGGTGGTTGCCTGGAATGAGATACCACAGGAGGACATTGACCACCTAATCAGAAGCATGCCTAGGCGCGTTGGAGAATGCGTAGCACATCATGGTGCATCCACACATTATTAAAGGTCAAAGGGCTTTAAAGCAGTGCAATCATTTCGAAATTTTTATCATTTACTTATTATGCTTCATTAAGTACTTATACAAAATTTTATTAAAATAAAACCATTTAAACTGGGTGTTCGGACTTATATGTCACTTAGTATATAAGCAGAGAATCATATTTCCTGCCAAGGGAGCGATTATCTCAGAAAATTTGTTTTAATTTTTTAAGTAATCGTTGGTCTGCTTACAGCAGGGTCTATGTAAAAAAGTTCAGTTCGACTTCTGAAATTGGGTTTCCAGTGAAAAATTTCCCTCAATGTTCATGCCTAAAATTGATGTAGATTATGACACAACTCGAGACGTCTAAGAAATTTTTATTGAAATAGAAACTAAAAGAAAGGCAACTAACTGAAACACAGGCAAAACTATCAAAAATTCATTTCGTTCATGGGGTAAATTTATGAAAAAGTTTTGGAATTCTGGTAAGCACACAACGGGTGTTGGATTTTCACATAACGAAATTAAGTTAGAGTAATTCTTTTATGTTTGTTTTTTTACGTTGTTCTAGTTTAATATCATTGATATTACTATTTCTCATCAGTCTTTGTAACTCAATACTGTCATAACTAGTATCATTATTGCATTACAACATTAAATATTTTGAAAGTTCCTTGAAGTCAAAAAATTCATTGTGATTCCTAAATAAGGTTGACGTGTTCTGGCCAATCGAAAAACCGGATATAGTTGTGAGGGCTCAAAAAGATCTGCAGCTTCCTTTATCGTAGTATGATTTGCACTGTGGGTAGGGTCTCCCTCACTTTGACCATGATTCGACCACCGAGATGCGTATAGTAACAAGGATTATTGCACACTTGGAAACCTATCTTCATTTAGGTCTCTTCGTGGGAATTATATATTTAACCTCTGCAGATAGGACACCCAGGGGTTAAGGCGGCTCCGACGCAGTGAGCTTCAAGCTATTTACAAGGGTTCAGCCGACACTCCATTTTTTAATATTTTTGAATGAAACTCATTCAATATGTTCAGAAAATAATTGCCCAGGGTACTATAGGAGCACTTTTTGAACTTTTGTTTTTGCACAAGTTTTATGATGGGTTGAAGTGCGCACTCTTTCTGTTCAACTTTTTTAAAAAGAACCTAATGAAAAAAGTGAACAAGTGGCTCTATAGCACCCTGTGGGGTTTTGTTTTCAGCACACTGTGAAAATTTCATCCAAAAATATCAAAAAATAAAGCGTCAATTTCGAAACGCGCAAACCTCTACCAATCGTGTTTTGGACGACTTTTGTCTACTGTTTTGTGCTGCCAACCCAAGCGTTGTGACGCAATGTACGGACTAAGAAAGGACGTATTCAGATAACTTGGTGGGCCTATTTCATATAATATCGCGTAGATATACTAAGTGACATATAAATCCGAACACCCAGTTTAAATGGTTTTATTTTAATAAAAGTTGGTGAATGTATGTATTTATCTTACTGTAAATAAGTATAATAAGTGAAAAAATTTTCAGCCTTATCAGCTGGAAATTCCGGTTTTTATACTGCTTTTTTTTAATTCACTAACGCTCTAAAAATGAATATTTCAGCCGCAGTAAAGAATCAACGTTGGCGGATTTTGGTTCTTGACATCCTTTAGATCGGTTACGATGCCTAGAGTACGGAGACCTGTACGATTTCATCAACTTAGTGAGTTTGATAGGGGCCGTATAGTGGGACTTCGGGAAGCTGGACTTTCTTTCGGGCAATTGCAGTTAGAGTGCAAAGAAGTGTAGACACTGTGGTTAGGTGTTGTCAGGCATGGCTTCGAGAAGGCCGTACGCAAAGAGCAAGGGGCACTGGACGCCGCTGTAGAACAACAGACCGTGAAGATCGCGGCCTAAGATTATTGTCCTTAAGATACCGTTTCTCCACTACCAGGTCCATTGCAAATGAATGGTTTGCAGAACACGGAAGACCTATTGGCATGCGAAGTGTTTACCGACGAATGAGAAGTTTTGGGTTGTTTTCATACCGGCCACACTGGATCCTCCCTTTAACTCGAGAACACCGACGTAATCGCCTTGAGTGGTGCAGACAACGGTCACTCTGGGATCAGGAATGGAACAGTATTGTCTTTAGTGACGAGTCTCGATTTTGTTTAGGCATGCACGATGGTCGTGCCAGGGTTAGAAGGCGACGTGGTGAAAGGAGGAATCCACAGTTTTTTGTTGAAAGACATGTTCATCACACTGTTGGAGTTATGGTTTGGGGTGCTATAGCTTATGGTTCCAGGTCACCTTTAATCTTCATCAGAGGTAACATGAACGCGCAGCGTTATATCCACGAAGTTCTAGAACCCCATCTTTTACCCTATCTTGACACCCTGGCAGATCCAACTTTCCAAGAAGATAATGCCCGACCACATGTTGCAAGAGTCACAATAGACTTCTTTCAACATAATGATGTCACATTGTTACCATGGCCACCAAGATATCCCGACTTATCCCCAATTGAGCACGTGTGTGATATGATGGGTAGGAGATTGCTCAATTTGCAACATCCTCCTCAGACTCTAGAAGCACTTCGAGAGGAGTTGGTGGTTGCCTGGAATGAGATACCACAGGAGGACATTGACCACCTGATCAGAAGCATGTCTAGGTGCGTTGGAGAAGGGCTTTAAAGCAGTGCAATCATTTTGAAATTTTTATCCTTTACTTATTATGCTTCATTAAGTACTTATACAAAATTTTATTAAAATAAAACCATTTAAACTGGGTGTTCGGATTTATATGTCACTTAGTATAAGTCGTTCTGCAAATTGGTACTCATAATCGCGATCTCTGATAATGAGATGTTATGTTTTTTAACTCATATGACATCTACATCACGAAAAACTGTATCACTCACCATCAACTTGGAAATTATCGCTTGGATTATTATGAAATTTCCACACTCATATGCCAAAGATTTGTAGTTTTAGTCCAGTGGCAACGGTGCTATAGGCAAAAAAGGAAAAAGTCACAATTGCTGAAACTCCGTTTTTGACGTTTCAGGGGTTCCTAATCATGGACATAAAAAAATTGTACTGCTTAAAAAGAGGGGGGGTTGGAGTCAGTGAAACACGTTCTATTATTAAGAAGCTTCTGATACCAGTGATCTCAAGAAATTTAAGTAACGAAAATCTGACGAATAATGTGCTCAAGATTTGAGAAAATCGGTACCTGCTCTATAGGTTTGACACCAAGAGCCAACAGATGTGCAACTACCGACAGTAGGGAAGAATAAATTAGGATATCACTCCAGTCTTGTATAGGGGAATTTAGCGTGGAAGTTTAAAATTATCGATATGTCAAGGAAATATGTTTTTCAGAATGATAATTTGGTAGATTTTATACCTGAATTTCCATTTAAATTTCATGACTCGTGAAATGTACCCATTTCGCCGTTACCTTCAATTTGTGTTCTGCATTTTGTGATGTTTTTCTGGATATAAGCAGGACATAATTGCCTAGGGTGCTATCAGAGCTTTTTACAAAATTTTGTTTTGCTCAAGAATTGTGGTGGGTTGAAATGCTTACTATTTGTGCTCAACTTCTTGGTATTTTAAAAAGAACCTAGTGGATAAAATCGAAAAGGTGGATCGCAGTTTCATTAGGAAATAATAAAAATGAAACGTAAGCTGTGAAGTGCAAATCGGTTTTCGGACGAAATTCATCTACTCTTTCGTCCTGCCGGTCCAAGCGACGCGACGGTGCGTTCCGACTAAGAAAAAATGTATTCAAATAATTTTATATGTTTCCTAAAATAAATTCAAGAACTCAAATTCGAATTCGTTTATTCATGTCAATAAACACAATTATGTTTACAGGGGTCATGTGGTAGATGGTAACAATTGAACGAGGGTCATAAAAATATCTTATGCGGTCAAAATAAGAGGAAACGGTTAGGTAGTTTTTGCACAGCAATAAACAAATAGGCTTATACCTGGATTAAGTACATGTCTTGTCTACTGTAATAGGTAGACGGAGGTGATGCTGCCAGAAATGGATGTGTGCGATTAATAACCAAACCACAAGATTGCACTGCCGTGTCCAATGATTTTTGTATTGCCTTTTTTATTGCCTTACTAGAAAACTCTGTTGGGTATATGATGGAGTTGACTAGACCTTTACAGCTTATTGTCTGCCTTCTTCTACAAACTTCACCAAATCGAGACGCTGTCAACCTTATCCTCCGATGAAGGCGCGATAAAGTACAGTCCTGTGATTTGGTGACTTGTTCGATCTGCAAAATCTCGTCGTCACTTTTTTGGATTTCTTTGGAATTGTTATCCGAGTTGTTATTTTTATATCAGCTGTCTTTGGTATGAGTTTCTTTTCAAGATTATTGTGTCTGAGTCCTTGTTCCATCTTAGTGATAAGCGAGGTTGGACTAAGCTTAGAACGCAAATGTATTTGGACCACATAGACAGGCCGCTGGGTATTGTGGCTTACTACAGCTGCAGCACTTCTTCCATGGTATGACCCCTTCTTGCAATAATTTATTCGCTTACTCCAATATATTCTGCGATTATAGAGTTGAACAGCTCCATGCCATTGTTGTCCTCATCATGAATTAAACTCACTGCATTCGTAATTAAAATTGTCGCATATGACCTTTTATTGTCCATTATCAACCTGGATAAAAAAAGGCACTCAAGAACAATCACACACCAACAAGAGTACAGTACAACAATTCAACAACACAATATCTATGAACAGTAACAAGGGTAAAACTAAATGATCACTTGCTGAGTACCAAAATAGGAAATGATTTACAGGCTAGAACGCTAATCGAAATCCGACGCTGTTATTATAAAAATTTACCTCGGTACGCACCCGCAGTCATCATTTCCTCTTTTAAAGTACTGCCGACGACCATCTAAGGCCAGCCCACCCTCGTTTCCTTTTCACCCCCCGGTTACCTCAGCAGATGGTGCTCCTGATTGTAGGAGCCCCGTGAATGGTGTGTTGCTTACACAAATAGATATATAGTTTTTTCGTCAGATTAACCGGCGTGAAATAATACACCTATATGCGGGTTATCTCAGTTTTTGGTATTTTGTCAGTTAGGACACTTCGACGATATATATTTTAAGACAGCAAAAAATGGACAATCTTTTTCCCTGAAAACATACTGGGTGCTACATTTGAAAAAATACAACTTCATTCGATAGCGCTTTTCTGAAGATATAAAACAAATTAGGTACATGAAAAAAACTTCATATTAGACCTTCCATATACACTTCTTTTTCTGGAAAGTCATCTAAAAAGGTTAGAGGTTATAGCCGTACACTCTGTACCATCGAGAGACGTTGAAAAGCAAGATGTCAAAAGCTTTGTTGAAGGTAAACCCAGTGCAATTATACCGTGTAATAACATGCAGGGAGTGAAACCCCTTAGGAGATATTGCCGACCTGATGGTGTAAATTTTCATGTGCACGTGTCCGACGGACGGACCCTTTTCCCAGAATCGACGTGGGTTCGATCTTCGTCAGATGTCGCCCGGCGATTCGTGTCGTGATTTATGAAGCTTTGGCGTCGCGCGTCGGGGCGCCCCGCCGTGAGCGTCACTGTGCGTCGGTTTTAGACCAGAGAAATAAGCGAAAAAGTCCGGCACAATTGGCTACTTGACATATCTAATTCCATAGAATATGTGAGTGTTTCTTACAGTATTTGGCGTAAGAAAACGAAATGTACCGATATCAATTTTCAAAAGCGCAAAATGGATATATAGTCCAATTTAAAAAACTGCTTCACCTTCAATATGAAACGATGAAAACACCATCGGCCGTGATGTGACATGACACAAATTGTATACAAGGAGACGTTATCAGTATGTCGCATGTGGACCATCTTTGTATCCTCTAGATAGTTCTAATAAACTCCTAATTAACGTAAAAGGTTATGGTTACCTAGTTTTATTGAAATAAAATTTACCGAAAACTGACGCACTGATGGTGGGTAATTTTTTTGCCTGCAACCCAGAATTCTGCTCTGCGGAACAGAGGAACATCCAAATGTCTATGTGAGTATAGTGCATCTGATATAACGATTGGCATAAAAATGAAAGGATAAGTTTTTAGAAGCTATTCAAAACTAAGCTCATGCGTCAACACTTCCGAATGTTTTTATCTAATATTGAATTCCTTCCTACACATCTGTTATGTATATACAGGGTGGCGCATCGAAAACGAAACAGACGCATTTACTGGCAGCTCAGTTTTTTTTTGCACCCTTCGATTTTGTTTTCGAGGGGGTGACTCCACCCCCAAAATCTTAAATGGTAAGGGGAGTCGAGTGATACCTTATTTTAAAGGTCTTTCAATTCACTTTATAATGATATAAAATTAATGTACTTCAGTTCAGTAGTTTTGAAGATTTATTGATTTAAAGCTTAAATAAACATCATCAGTAGTGGAGATCAATACATTTGGCAGCAAAGTAATGTGAAAATGAAGAATGAACTGACCCGATAGGCAAGTAAATGTTGAAAATGGCCACCATGACTCTCCATGCAATAATAAAGATTTTGCTCAAAACGTTGCCGCACATTTTGCAATATTTGAGGAGTAATTTGACACTCATTCAAAATTCTTTGTCGCAGGTCTTCTAATGATGTTGACTGAGTAGCATAGATCTTGCTTTTTAAACGACCCCACATAAAGAACTCCAATGGTGATAAATCTGGCAATCTTGGGGGCCATTCAATGGCACCTCTTCTACCAATCCATCGATCTGGAAATGTCTGATCTAAATATTGTCGAACACGTAATGCGTAATGTGGTGGGGCACCATCCTGTTGGAATTTCAACCTCATGATAAATTCTGGGATTAGAATCGGACCTATATCGGCAGTTATGACGATTTACTACGCCATTTAAGAAAAAGGAACATTCGTCGGAAAAGCAAGTGTTGAATAGAAAATGTTCATCGTTTATAATTCGTTCACTCATATCTTCACAAAATTGTAATCGCCGATCAAAATTGTCTTCATTAAGTTCTTGTACCAGGTGAATTTTATACGGATGAAAACTATGGGCCTTTAGAATCCGTTGGTCAGTGCGTCGACTAACACCACACACAGTCTCCAATTTGCGGGTACTTAACGTAGGATCTATATAAACTTGCCCTAAAACCACCACTTCTATTGCTTCGTTCATTATTAGATTTTCAATGTTGCGTTTTTTATTGGCGACTGGCCCAGTTTCCCGAAATTTAGCTACAAGTTCTAGAACATATTTTCAATGCACGTTACTGTTCTCATGTCGCTCAATAAATATTTCTGCTGTTCTATTAGCGCACGGATTATTTCCGAAAAATATTTCGATAATTTCAACTCTTTCTGCTGTGGAATATACCATAGTTAATTTATGTAATAAAGCGTTACAAGTTATTTTAGCAACAAAGTTTGGTCAAATCAATCGCAAACTATTTACTAAATTCCTATTTAAAATGAGTACGAGATATTTCCTTATCTTTCTTCAAGAAATAACTTTTTTGCCACAAAAAAAAAACGCTCCAATTGCTATTTTCAGCAACAAAATGATAAACATACCATGGGCGTAGTGAAGAAAAGCATTTACTTATTAAGTAAATTCCTTTAGACAAATTTCTTCTCAAAGTAGTACAAACTAATATGATGTACCTATTAAAGTCTACTTTAAGCTTTAAATCAATAAATCTTCATAACTACTGAACTGAAGCTCATGTATTTTACATCATTATAAAGGGAATTGAAAGACCTTTAAAATAAGGTATCACTCTACCCCCCTTTCCATTTAAGATTTTAGGGTTGGTGTCACCCCCGCCCAGGGGGCTGTACTTGTTAACGTGATTTTTTTCCAGACTTGTGTCCCCCTCGAAAACAAAACCGACGCGTCTGAGCGTTTTTCCAAAAAAAAACTGAGCTGCCAGTAAATGCGTCTGTTTCGTTTTCGATACGCCACCCTGTATGTTTACCTGTGCATAATCTACAGCTTTCTTGAGCACATTAACGATGTGTTTTTACATTCTCGGAGGATACAATAATGATAATTACTATATTTTTCATGTACACTGCTGCTGTTTGTAGTCGTATTGCGGCCAGCTTTTTCGCCTGTCTAGTAATAATAATAATGTTTATTGTCACAAAATACAGGTAAATCCTGAGTATCATGCAAAGCAAACATAAGGTACCCAAAAGAGTTTGCACTTGTGCTTGGGTTAGAAGGTCTGAAGAAACTACAGTAATATTTTTTTTTGATCTGATGAAACAAATATTCACTATTTAGTGAACCACTGGTCGGCTTGGATGATATAGGTCTATAGTAAATGTAACTAACGGGTGTTTTTTTTAGATGTATAGAACTTGCAATAAAACAACGATGAATTATTCGATTGACATAAATTGTTTTTATTCGAAAGATAATCTTGTGGTATTATATTACAAATATGATTTCTGGCATATGACTGCCACGGCTAGCTTGGATGTAGTCCAATTCAAAATTTACAATTTGTCATTGCAATCTGGTGTTTTCCCTTGCTGTTGGAAAACCTCCTTCATCAAGCCATTATACAAAAAAGGTGATACATCTGATGTCAACAATTATAGACCAATTTGTAAGCCTAATGTTTTAGCAAAATTTTTTGATCAGTTGGTACATGAAAAGCTTTCCTGTTATTCATCAAGATTATTACAAATCAACATGGCTTCATGAAGAATAAATCAACTATTACTAATTTAAGTTTATATACAGAAAATTTAGTTGATGCAATGAGCAATGGATTAGCGACTGATGCTATTTATACAGACTTTCCTGGTGCCTTTGATGTAGTTAACGTTTCTTTGCTTCTAAATAAGCTTGCAGCTTACGGTATCAATGGTGCATTGTTAAAATGGTTAGAGTCTTATTTGACTGATAGAAAACAGTATGTCAAAATCGATAATCATATATCATATGTCATTGACGTAACATCAGGAGTTGGTCAAGGTTCTCACTTGGGACTATTGCTATTTCTTGTTTTCATAAATGATATCAAATCTTGCATACGTCATTGTAAATTTTTGCTGTTTGCTGATGACTTAAAATTATATAGAGTAATTAGATCTATTTATGATAGATACTTAGTGCAATTGATATAAATTCGTTACTTATTTTTATTATATTAAACGGTATACCTTTTAACATCAAAAAGTGTTATTTTATTACTTTTGGTAAATGTAACTTACAATATGTTGATTATAACTTTGACAACGTTGGGTGAGAAAAGCTGGACTCCACAAAAGATCTTGGTAGCATTTTTGATTCTAAATTATCGTTGAATTATCATTCATTAGAAATTCAGCAATAAAAAAGATCAATTCTTTAAAGAGATTTACAAGAGATTCTAAAACTATTAGCACTTTCAGAACTCTGTACTATTCTTTTGTATATCCAATTCTAAGCCATGGTTCTGTAGTTTGGAATCCTTATCTTAAATATCAAATAGATTCTCTTGAAAGAGCCAATCATGTCTTTTTAAGATACGTTGCATACAGAACTGGTATGCCAATGAATTTTACCGATCACAACTACACAAATATACTAAGTGACATATAAATCCGAACACCCAGTTTAAATGGTTTTATTTTAATAAAATTTTGTATAAGTACTCAGTGAAGCATAATAAGTGAATGATAAAAATTTCAAAATGATTGCACTGCTTTAAAGCCCTTTGACCTTTAATAATGTGTGGATGCACTCTGATGTGCTACGCATTCTCCAACGCGCCTAGGCATGCTTCTGATCAGGTGGTCAATGTCCTCCTGTGGTATCATCTCATTCCAGGCAACCACCAACTCCTCTCGAAGTGCTTCTAGAGTCTGAGGAGGACGTTGCAAATTGAGCAATCTCCTACCCATCATATCCCACACGTGGTCAATTGGGGATAAGTCGGGAGATCTTGGTGGCCATGGTAACAATGTGACATCATTATGTTGAAAGAAGTCTATTGTGACTCTTCCAACATGTGGTCGGGCATTATCTTGTTGGAAAGTTGGATCTGCCAGGGTGTCAAGATAGGGTAAAAGATGGGGTTCTAGAACTTCATGGATATAACGCTGCGCGTTCATGTTACCTCTGATGAAGATTAAAGGTGACCTGGAACCATAAGCTATAGCACCCCAAATCATAACTCCAACAGTGTGATGAACATGTCTTTCAACAAAAAACTGTGGATTCCTCCTTTCACCACGTCGCCTTCTAACCCTGGCACGACCATCGTGAATGCCTAAACAAAATCGGGACTCGTCACTAAAGACAATACTGTTCCATTCCTGATCCCAGAGTGACCGTTGTCTGCACCACTCAAGGTCTTCCGTGTTCTGCAAACCATTCATTTGCAATGGACCTGGTAGTAGAGAAACGGTCCCTTAAGGCCAATAATCTTAGGCGGCGATCTTCACGATCTGTTGTTCTACGGCGGAGTCCAGTGCCCCTTGCTCTTTGCGTACGGCCTTCTCGAAGCCATGCCTGACAACACCTAACCACAGTGTCTACACTTCTTTGCACTCTAACTGCAATTGCCCGAAAAGAAAGTCCAGCTTCCCGAAGTCCCACTATACGGCCCCTATCAAACTCACTAAGTTGACGAAATCGTACAGGTCTCCGTACTCTAGGCATCGTAACCGATAGTAAAGGATGTCAAGAACCAAAATCCGCCAACGTTGATTCTTTACTGCGGCTGAAATATTCATTTTTAGAGCGTTAATGAATTAAAAAAAAGCAGTATAAAAACCAGAATGTCCAGCTACTGAGGCTGAAATTTTTTTCACTTGTTATTTACAGTAAGATAAATACATTCACCAGCTTTTATTAAAATAAAACCATTTAAACTGGGTGTTCGGATTTATATGTCGCTTAGTATATTTCAAACAAAATTATGATTCCAACGCTTGAAAGTACTAGGAACAGGATTGATGTTTTATTTGCTTATAATTTATTTAATAACATTATTGATAATTTCAATTTATTGTCAAAATTCAGATTTTATGTGCCACCAAGAATGTTAAGACGTAATAATGTTTATTTTCATGTTATGCCACCTAAATCAGATCTGATAAATCATTCTCCTGCTTTTAGATTATCTAAACTATGTAATGAACACAGTAGTTGGCTTGATTTGAATAATTCGAGAAATTATATTGTTAGAAACTTATCAAAGTCTATGTTTACATTTGAGTAGTCTTTTGATTTTGTAATATTTGAATTTATGATTACTAGATTATTGCATTTCCTCATTTGATTATCTGTATTAAATTTCGCAGATGATTATGTTAATCTCAGTTGATTGCCTTATATACTATTATATATTACTGTACCACATATGTAGCGCCACTTACGCGACGTTTGCGGTGCATTTTTCTATTTATAATACACATGTATAGTGAGTTCGCCCGTAAGTTGAATCAATAAATAAATAAATAAATATCATCTTATGATGGTCCAACTTCACTAATAAAGAAATGAGTGAGTGAATGAATGAGCTTTTCCAGTGGCGTTTTCCTAACAATGTAATTTTTTGGCTCATGCCTTTTGTCTTCCAGACATGCGCTATGGTTATTGTTGCTGTACAAACCGGCTAAACCTTGTCTTCCTGATCTATGCGGGTCCTGGCACGAGAGAGCCAGCTCTACGGCGCCAACGTCACAGAAAAAACTGCAATTAAATCCCTTTAATCGGTGCTCGCTACACGTCGATTAAACGGACGGGCAATTACAAGGACTAATCGCCTCGCCCCTTAGATTCGATGCTGGAACTTATGAGGTGGTTATACGGGAAATAAAGGCTTGTAAAGGACAAATTGACCTCGTACTTCTTTAAGTTAATATATTGTTAAATTATGACGGTACGGTGCAAAATCGGAGCTTGACTACCACGGTGTAAAACCTTCCTACTCAACTTTTTTTTTACTAGTTCAGGCAATCTAGCGAAAATCGAGCTGCCAGTGTCAATACAGGAGTTCCCAACCAGGGGGGCGCGCCTCCCAAGAGGGCATAGAGAGATGTCAAGGGGGTGGAAAGGAAAAACAAAAAAAAACATTAACAAATAACATTACAATGTAAAGTTTAATTTACACGCATAAAATTAGAAATTAAATATCATGTCAACCCCTGTGACATTCATTCCCACAAACTTGCGAAAAATTGGACATTTCGATGTACACGTTTTGTTGGGAAGTCTGTCTTAGGCCCAATTTCACCAACAACAGTCCGTTATTCTCCACCTATAGGGTAACAGACCGTCAAATACAACGAATGAGCTTCAGGTTCCAATCAACAAATTTTAGCATCCAATAGCTATGAAATGTTGAAAACAAAATACTGTCATTGTATGAGATGACAGCTTGTCATTGAAATAGCACCAGCTTATTGAATATTAAGAAATTACATACAATTCAGACAAGATTTAAAGAAATGTTGGATTTTTGAATAAAATTCATGTTTAATTACTACTGTTGATTTTCTATTCATGTTTATATTATTTTCTTCAATTGATATGCGATACTGGGTGTTTTTTCATATAAATCTCTTTCAGATAGACATTAAGCATCTGCTTGATGACAGGCTCTACCAAAAGATATTGCTCGTTCCAGACATTCATTCATTTACTTGCCGTTCATCAGAACCATTATGGCACCTTAGATTAATATTCCCACAAAACCATTCAGGTTTTTTGATATCCATACATCCATAAAGTTAAATATTTTTTGTTGTTCAGGAACTGAACAAACATCCACACTATATTCACAGCGATTAAGAAATTCCCAAATATATGCCTTAAAGCTACCAGCAAACCAAAAACCTGAAAAAAAAAACTACAAATTTGCCATATTTTTCTTTTTTCACGAGTATATATTCTAGGTAATATTTATATTGGACATTATTTGAATACAGCTGACTATTGCATTTCAAGGAGTGACACATGTGTGGGATCTGTCAACTCTTGGTACCAGTCACAAAACATATACTCTGAAGGTTTAATTCCATTCTATTCAATGACAACACGGTGACTTGTGTGGTTGTCAGAGGCCATTTTGTGAGGGTGCGACAGGGTGGCCAGATTGTGCATTAATATCCCGTTTCACCCTCCTGGTCCCAGTGGAGTAAGTTCCGCCAACTGTTGAAATATACTATACTATGCTTTATAAGACTATTCGTGACATTTTTTCCAAAATCATTGCACAACACTTGAAAAAATGCAAATGAAAATTTAAAATTATTTCCATGACGCCGCAAAATAGCTCCGTCGGTACCTTGGTGTATACATCTTGACAGTAGGGATGTTCGATACAATCCTATATTTAGAAGTATCAATTCATTTCACGAGTATCGTCATCTTTCGATCCGGACTGTGTGAGAAAGAGTGACTGCGACATTACCCTGCCAAGTCAGATATATCTTTCATCATATTCAAAGAAATCTTCAAATTTGTGAAGTTTCACTTCATACATTGTTAACAGATATGCCCACATCATCAGTTGCTGCCGTGATATTCATCCCGACCACTGCATCCCCACGGCTAGGCGACCTGTATGTTAAATTTGTATTGATAGGGCAGCGGGTTATGCTATAAATCATATGTCACAGTGTTTGTGCACTGATTGCAACGGTTAGATGATACCAAAAATATTTTCATAAATAAGATGTCTTTCCCATTCCGGATCGAACAATCTACCAAAGATGCTTATAATCATGATACCTAGTAAATTTTCACGAAAAAAATTCAAAACCAGCAAATGTAAAAGATTCATTTCGCACCCTCCACCACGGCACGTGATCGTCGTTAGACTTGGCAACCCTGCGAGTGACAGATAGATATCCCCGCCAGTCAAAAAGACAAACAACAAACATTACTAGTTTTTATGATTTTTGGACTTAATGTGTATTTGTGAAACATTTTTCATAATTTTTTGTCTATGTCCATAGTAATTGCATTATGCATCAGGGAGATGTAGGGATTGACACGTCTTACACATATTATCTGTGTTTTAGGACGGAGAGGACATAATGCTTTTATTGCTTTGAAGAAATTCATTAACCCAGAAATTAATAAATGATTACTATTATGACGTAAAGGAAGATGAGGAATTGGATGGAATGTATTTTATATTCTATTTTCTTGCAAAATAGAGACTGTTCAACAGGTATGTAATGATAACTTTCAGTATATTGAAGTTGTTAAATTCGAGATTGCCATGCATTAACAAACATCCAAATCTGCTGCCAAATTTAACAGCTAGAATATCGACCTATTATTTGCCGCAGTCCCATTTGCTGAGGGAGATAACGGATTGTTAAATGTAAACCTATAACATATATCAAAATACATGAAACTTGTCCGGTTTTTTCTGTACAAAAGCATCATGTTGGAGTCAAAAAGTGGTCTTGTTTATAATACAGTCGAATTTTCACGATTTTATTCAATATTTCAATAGAAATCACTAACATTCAGAGACCTTTGACAGCTTCTGCATTTCGATAAGGTACTTTCCGTTTGGTCCATAATATTAGTGTTGGTGAAATTGAGCCTTAGTTTATTTAAACTTTTGAAGCTTCCTTATTAGAATTAAGGTAAAGGTCTTTGTATCTAGATCTTGTGCGTTTTTTTGTATTAATCGAAAAAGTAAAGGGGAGCATGAAAATATAATTTATAGTCCGGGGAGCCTCAACAAAAAAAAATATGGTTGGGAAACCCTGGTCTATAGAAACATTAGTGAGTAATATTGGAACACACTGTGCATAGTCATTGCTTAATATTGATGTCCACCATTTGTCATGTCCTTTTTTTCTTTATGTTTTTTTCTTAGATTGTCCCAGTCCGTAATTTGTATCATGCTCTATCGTGCTTTATGTCATATAAGCTACCTTCGATTTTTCATTTTTTTGTTATTCTCATGTCACCGTATACTTTGTATACCTTTCCGCGCTAGTGGTTAAGTGTAAGAATAGCCCAAGGCTAAACTTCGCCACTAGTGTTAGATCTGTATGTACCCGAATGTACTTAATAAAGTCGAATTTATCATTATTATTATGAATTGTTATTATTATTATTGTTATTATACCAAGTGACATATAAATCCGAACACCCAGTTTAAATGGTTTTATTTTAATAAAAGTTGGTGAATGTATTTATCTTACTGTAAATAACAAGTAAAAAAATTTTCAGCCTTATCAACTGGACATTCCGGTTTTTATACTGCTTTTTTTTAATTCACTCAGACTCTAAAAATGAATATTTCAGCTGCAGTAAAGAATCAACGTTGGCGGATTTTGGTTCTTGACATCCTTTACGATCGGTTACGATGCCTAGAGTACGGAGACCTGTACGATTTCGTCAACTTAGTGAGTTTGATAGAGGCCGTATAGTGGGACTTCGGGAAGCTGGACTTTCTTTTCGGGCAATTGCAGTTAGAGTGCAAAGAAGTGTAGACACTGTGGTTAGGTGTTGTCAGGCATGGCTTCGAAAAGGCCGTACGGAAAGAGCAAGGGGCACTGGACGCCGCCGTAGAACAACAGACCGTGAAGATACCCGCCTAAGATTATTGGCCTTAAGGGACCGTTTCTCCACTACCAGGTCCATTGCAAATGAATGGTTTGCAGAACACGGAAGACCTATTGGCATGCGAAGTGTTTACCGACGAATGAGAAGTTTTGGCTTGTTTTCATACCGGCCACACTGGGTCCTCCCTTTAACTCGAGAACACCGACGTAATCGCCTTGAGTGGTACAGACAACGGTCACTCTGGGATCATAAATGGAACAGTATTGTCTTTAGTGACGAGTCTCGATTTTGTTTAGGCATGCACGATGGTCGTGCCAGGGTTAGAAGGCGACGTGGTGAAAGGAGGAATCCACAGTTTTTTGTTGAAAGACATGTTCATCACACTGTTGGAGTTATGGTTTGGGGTGCTATAGCTTATGGTTACAGGTCACCTTTAATCTTCATCAGAGGTAACATGAACGCGCAGCGTTATATCTACGAAGTTCTAGAACCCCATCTTTTACACTATCTTGACACCCTGGCAGATCCAACTTTCCAACAAGATAATCTCCGACCACATGTTGCAAGAGTGACAATAGACTTCTTTCAACATAATGATGTCACATTGTTACCATGGCCACCAAGATCTCCCGACTTATCCCCAATTGAGCACGTGTGGGATATGATGGGTAGGAGATTGCTCAATTTGCAACGTCCTCCTCAGACTCTAGAAGCACTTCGAGAGGAGTTGGTGGTTGCCTGGAATGAGATACCACAGGAGGACATTGCCCACCTGATCAGAAGCATGCCTAGGCGCGTTGGAGAGTGCGTAGCACATCAGGGTGCATCCACACATTATTAAAGTTCAAAGGGCTTTAAAGCAGTGCAATCATTTTGAAATTTTTGTCATTTACTTATTATGCTTCATTAAGTACTTGTACAAAATTTTATTAAAATAAAACCATTTAACCTGGGTGTTCGGATTTATATGTCACTTAGTATATTATTGTTACTATTATTGTTACCATTATTATTATTATTATCATTATTATTATTATTATTATTACACGGTGGCGTGCGTAAAAACTATAATCCTGTTTGTTGATCCTCCTGGTACAGGCTCCGTGGACCCATCTGCCACTTTTCGGCGGCTAGACCCAAAGCATTTAACGATGACGTCCCATAGTAATGGCCCAATAGATTGATCACTGTCATCAATAGATCCATTGTAAACGTGGCTAATGTGCCGATAATATTAATATCGCCGGAACGAGGGTTTTCCATCACATTACAGACTCAAACGTGAGGACATGATGGCGTGGCGATATGAGAGGGCCATTAATTGAAGAGGGGGACTTTCACGTCGTGTTTCTGCTGACGTCATCAATCCTTTGATGGGACACTTATTGGCAAGGAGACTGTGGTGGAAGATGAATTGTGCCATCGCGTAGATAATAAAACGACTGGTACACTATGCAGTTTCAAACAGTTATAAAGAAAATGGCGTCAAGTAGGTTGACTCTATACTTATTACGCTTTCGTTGGAGGTTTTAAATAAAAGTTATCAGCCAAATCGTTTCAAAACCAAACTCTGGTCAGGTAGGTTCAATTAGGTATATTTATTTAACCTCCGCATATCATCCCAACTAGCAAAGTAGTGGTATAAGCTTTTGGTAAAAGAACCGTTCAGCGATAAAAGCTCTCTATTGTTGTTGCTTGAACACCAAAATGCTGGCTTAATGTTGTGTGGAATGCAAATTTGCTTTCTGCAACATATTTGCTCTAAAATGAAGTTTTTAAAATATTCTTATAGAAGCAACACGTTATAGGGCAAATTTTTAACTATTGCACAAACGTTACTATTTTTACGGCATATTTGCACGTTAGTCAAAATGGTTGTGTTGTGGCATCTATGGTAACGTTTATAAAACAAACCCGAGCCTTGTTGTTTTGCTGTGCAATTTACTACTTTAGCCCACAAATTGCTCTCAACGGAAGCACTTATACAACTGTTTTTTAGTAACTGTTAAAGGCTGTACATATCCTAAATATGTTGGTAAACAACTTCACCATACCCTAACTTTCTGCTGTCTAATTTTTGTAAAATGCCATAATCAGAGTTTTGAGACAAACAACGCATGCATATTGGTTCAAAAGGTTTTATCAACTGTTTAAACAGAAGATATAGATCTGGTACAAATTCTGGGTAAATCATTCGGCTCTGTCGGTATTTCATTTCAGACATTTGTCAAATTGTATAACACCTGCAGGCAAGACCAAAATATTCTAATAACCTAAAGACAGCATGGACGATGCCATGATTGTACACAACCACCCCCCATATTGGGCAAACATTTATTCCTCTATTTAATATTAAATAATTATGTTTCAGTTCGAAATTACAGATATAAAGTGATAAACATTAGCGTCATTGTGTCTAAATATAGGATTTGTGGAAGATTTAACGCAGATAAGTTCAGTTCCCCATCGTAAAAACCTAGACATACTTTTGATCATTGTCAAAATATGAATCAAATACGAAGCCCGTAGAAATTGGTTAACTAATCTGCACGATAATCACAATAGAATTTGCTGCGCAAGTAATTCAATAGCCCTATATCACAGTGTAGAAGTTTATCATATACCTGTGTATGAAATTCACAATGGCCGTTATATAAGTAAACAAGATGACTGTAATGTGTTAGTTATATATTCTTCACTTCGTCTATACAATACTTAAGAAATAGATAGGTTGCAATAAAGTAGAATCACGTAACAGAATAGTTGTATAGTTGACAAAAACTGAATCTTGCACTGACGCAAATGTCGTATAGCGGCTGCAAGAGGCTTACACTTTTGTTTTATAACTGTTACGTGCATTTAACCTCTTAAATGACTGAAGTGTCCTATTAGGTGTGCCCATTCCGCTTGTATAGCTGTTCTAAGAGGGTTTTGCCAATGTTCTTACAGTATACAATGCTGTTTAAGGAATACTGTATAATCATTCTTGCAACTCTATTAGGAGTGATAATTGTTAGTTGGGCGGTTATCAGTGTTTGGCTATGACGTGATTTAAAATGTGCCTCAGAGATGTCATTGGTGGAGGTCTAAGCTGTAGGTTCTATACTATAGCTAGAAGAAAACGCATAGGTGCCTAGTGAGGATTTGTAAAATAAATATTATTTTTTCTCTTCAATGTTTTTATGCATAAAATCATATTCGATGCTCTAATCACGGAATTTAACATACAGCAGATAGATTTTAAATACAATGTCAATTTAATTAAAAAATAATATTATCAAAGTAACAACTAGAAAAATGTGAAAAAAGACTATGGTCTAAATTTTACAGCGAAACATGCGAATTTTATAGTCAAAGGTTAAAAAAACATCAGTATATTTATCTCAATATGGTAATATAATTTTGTAGTTTTTTTTCTTTCCATCGTTTCGGTAGAAGTTTCTCGGTGAATCAATCAACAATCAGCAAGCATTGTTGATGACCATTTCCCATTGCAGCGTCTTTCAATAAGCATGAAATCCTAATGAAACCTTTCACAACACTCATGTGATACGGCACCGAGATTTTCCGGAAAGACATCTACACGCGAGTCCAAGAAATAAATTTTAGTGACACATTGCATCTTAAAGCTTTAGATATAAGAAGAAAGAAGCTCTCGAATGATTTGTCGGTGGTGGTCAGCTTTTGTATTACCAAGAAAATTATGACACACATTTACAAAAGCCACTCAGCTATAAATTTTGTGCAAAACCTACTAAAGTATTTGATATAGTAAACAATTAAAAGTCAAGTTTTCAACTAACTCTTTTAAAGTCGCAATTAATACTGCGCAGACGCACATGTACTACCGTAAAAATCACCTGACTTTCTTTCTTTTCCTTACGACTAGCAAGAACTTATTTCGTATGTATATACATTGTTTATAATGTTAGCGCATAATAATAAAAAAAATGACTATGATATTTTGGAAAAAATTCATTTTGAAGTATCTAGACGTGATAGAAAAAATCGGCCACCTGAAACAGATTCAGAGCATCAAAATCTTCATATTCATGACACAATTATTTGAAGGAGGATTTTGTTGCAGAGCAGTGTAATATATATATACAGGGACTTCGAAGTTGAGTCATTTATTTTAACAGTGAGTAGATCTGATCAAAAGAAATGTTTTTTTCCTTTACCATTTTTCTGGTAAAATTAAAGTAACAAAGTTATAGACCTTTGGAAGTTTGAGTACCGCCCTGTCTCAATAATAATATCATGTGCTCGTGTTTGGCAACAATGGATATAATCCGCCTTATCGGTTCATCGCATCGGAAACAAAAAAGCGAAAGAATTTGGAACGATGTTTTTACAATTGTTTTATTCAGTTCAGTTTTACATACAGTCAGTGTCGTCAGTCGGTAACGCGTGTGAATAGTGTCTGTTGCGTGGCTCAAACGAAATAAAAAATGGCACATGTTTATGCGGATCGGTTTCCCAATCGAGTGCAACCAACCCCTCGTGCCTTTGTTAATGTAGTACAACGGGCTCGTGAATCAGGTGACTTAAGACCTCACAGGGGACCTCACGGATCAAATACAGGTCCGCACTGAAATACTTGTCGGGAGGATACTTTATAAAACAAGGTAAAAAAATTTTTTAATTTTTTTTTATTTTTACACACATATTTTGGTTTATCTTCCTTCTACAATCATTATCTGAAAATTAATGACTCAACTTCAAAGTCACCCTGTATATATATATATGTATAATTCCATTGGATTGTTGTCTCAAATAATACACTTATTTGAGATTCAAATCTAGCATTAGTATGCAAATTTGCTGAATTTCAAAAATGAGATACGTAAGAAGTAATTATATTCACTGTACACTGACGAGTTACAAGTCACATAATTACATGCTAACGCGGGCGCGGTGATGATTTCCCGTAATTCTACTCAGTTTTTCGTAATTTATAACTTTGTACATAACCTCTTTTCAGAAAGCACAACATAAAAGGGTGGTCCTAAGACCGATCCCTGCGGAACGACCAGTCTTGCAGAAAATACATTCATAATTTTGATTCTGAATTTAATTCCTTCCAGGAAGGATTTAAGTACTTTCAATAGCCCAAAAGGGAAACAGTTTTGAATAAGTTTATACAGGAGGCCTGCGTGCCACACCTTGTCAAAAGCTTTCGCGACATCCAGAAAAAGAATTCCCGTGCACTTGTCGTGGGTGAATCCGCTGGTTATACGCTCCACCAGCCTGACTGCCTGTAGCTTCATACTATGCTCGGATTGAAAACCGAAATGAACGTCAGGAACCACTTGAAGACCTGACGAAAAATTCTCAAGGTGACCGTAAATCACCTTTTCAGCGAGCTTAGAAGGAGCGGACAGCAGACTAATGGGGCGATAATCCTGCGGAAATATTGAACCTACCTTCTTTGGGCTCTTGACGACATCAGCGACCTTCCACGCATCTGGGAAGTATTGGAGCCTGAGCATTGCGTTGATTATTGTTACCAGGTATGGCACTGCCTTTGACGACAGCAGCTTAAGCGACATAGCATCCGTACAGATCGCTATGCTTATAATTTTTCAGTTACGTAATAAGGATGCGGACCAGTGACGCGTAACAGTTGATTTTCCAAACAATATAGCCTTATTTTTTCACAGACATAATCCCCTCACATAATACACCTGCTAATGTAGCCAAAGTTGCTATGTCATGAAAACAATTTCCCTTTTCATGGTGTTGGGAGTTTCCAATCTAACAACCTAATAAACTGGAAGTTTGGAATAACGGTAGCTAAATAGACTGTGATAGATTTGTGGTGATCCAGCGCTACATTATAAACTAGTGTGGGAGATGGAAAGCTTAAAAGAATGAGTTAACAAATCTATTATAAATGACCTTAACAGCGTTTATACCTGTATGCACCAAGTAGCCAACTTTTCGTAGGAAGCGTTACATTTTTTTTTTGTTAATAAGCAAAACGGGATGTTATATGACACGTGCATCACAAAAAACCATTTCCATCCGCCTGTCTGTGTGTCTGTCGGTCTGTCCGTTAATTCTATAACCGCCTATAACTTCAGAAGTACCGCTCGGATTTTGATGAAACTTTCCAAAAAGCATTGTAGTTTTTGAAAATCGGTCTAGTGGTGGCGGAGCCAGGGTCAAAGACACAACAAAATGAAAATGAGTAATCAGTTTAAAACAAATTTTTTAGGGGTTGAAACTTGTGGTTGGGGGTTGTAGGGGTGGGCGGCTGTGGACGTAACGTCTTCAGTATTGACTGTGCAATGGATAACAAACTGCAACTGGTCTGCGGTGGTGTCGTCACTGACAGATACAGGAGAAAAATTTATATATCTTAGCTATATTTGGATAGGACTATGTAGGTACTACTCTAGCGTTCTGCGATGCTTTTGTAAATGATGACTTAACTGTTTTTATATCTACACCTATATTTTTCTGTATTTTATGATACTTAAATGAACCATCCATTTCGCGTAACATTTAATGTGTGTTACTATGTTTCGTCAAGTAGATTAACTCAGTACTTACGACGCGTCTTTAAGTAGCAGAAATCTGGTGAAACGAAGTTTGAATATTATTGCGAGTTCAACACGTATAAAAAAATGGCGACTTTGTTTAAAAGATTACTTGTCCCTGAAAAATTTGTGGGAACTATATTTTCGAAATAAACCTCGTATATTTTTCTTACATTGGCCATGGAAACCGAAATATGATTGATTTTCCTTATACTTTGAAGTTGAGTCATTAATTTTCAGATAATGATTGTAGAAATATGTGTATAAAAATAAAAAAAATATAAAAAAAAAATTTTACCTTGTTTTATAAAGTATCCTCCCGACAAGTATTTCAGTGCGGACCTGTATTTGATCGTGAGGTCCCCTGTGAGGTCTGAAGTCACCTGATTCACGAGCCCGTTGTACTACATTAACAAAGGCACGAGGGGTTGGTTGCACTCGATTGGGAAACCGATCCGCATAAACATGTGCCATTTTTTATTTCGTTTGAGCCACGCAACAGACACTATTCACACGCGACTGTATGTACGAGTATAACTGAACTGAATAAAATAAACATCGTTCCAAATTCTTTCGCTTTTTAGTTTCCGATGCGATGAACCGATAAGTTGGATTATATCCGTTGTTGCCAAACACGAGTACATGATATTATTGAGACAGGGCGGTACTCAAACTTCCAAAGGGCTATAACTTTGTTACTTTAATTTTACCAGAAAAATGGTAAAGGAAAAAAACATTTCTTTTGATCATATCTACTCACTGTTAAAATAAATGACTCAACTTCGAAGTCACCCTGTATAGTTTGACTTGCAGAAGTAGAAGGATTTATCGTATCTAAGTGATTTCTCCTTTTCGAACGATTTGACTCACCATTTCTCTTTGGAATCTCCAACCAAGGCGTGGGAGGTATACATATATACGCCAGCCTTTCTGAAGGAGAGAAAAGGCTATGAAAATTAAGCAGGCCATAAGGGCATCCTACAATTGTAGAAATGACTGGCGATACGGCACTAAGGAAATTGGCACAATCATCAAGCTCCAATAATTGACTTAACAATTTTCTTCTATACATATAGATGGATTTTTCCAGAGCTTTCGATCGAGTTCCGCATAAAAGGCTCCTGCACAAGCTTAAACATCTCGGAATCAGGGGAAATTTATTGTTATGGATTGAAGCTTTTTTGTTAGACAGATCTTTCTCCGTCCGTGTTGGAGACGCCTATTCTTCTAGTCATCGTGTTACCAGTGGAGTTCCACAAAGATCTGTGCTAGGGCCAATACTTTTTCTTCTTTATACAAGCGACCTTCCCACCCGACTTTATTCTATGTGTTCCATCTATGCAGATGATACTAAAGTCTATAACACTGTCATGAACTCATCTGTGCTTCAAGAAGACCTGAAGCTGATCAGAAAGTGGTCAGAACTCTGGCTCCTGCCCTTAAATCTATCGAAATGCTACGTTCTCCACCTGGGAAAGAATAATCCTAACTTAACATATAAGATCTTGGTCTAACAGTTAATGACCGGCTCACCTGGTCGGAGCACATTCAGAACATAACCTCTAAGGCAAAGCGGTTGCTATATATGATGGAAAGGTCATTTAGCGGTTGCACCGTTAGTACCTCCTCCTTTTTGTACACAACTTTCGTACGACCCCTACTGGAGTTTGCTGGTCCGGTATGGGATTCAAACCTTGTTCGCGATAGCAGCTTATTAGAGGCCGTTCAGCGTCGTGCTACACGTATGCCATATGGCACACGTAGGCCAAGTTATGAAGACCGCCTCGAGCTATATAACCTGCCTGCTTTTGCTGATAGAAGAGTACGAGGAGATCTCATCATCACTTTCAGAGCACTGCATAATTTGTTTGGTGTGGACATGTCGCATCTGTTTCGTCTGGCAACGAACAGTCTCAGAGGCCATAACTTCAAATTGCAGAAGGAAGCTTTTAGAACCTCTACTCGTCAGCGCTTCATCTCAAACCGTGTCTTCGATGCATGGAACAGTCTTCCATCTTATGTAGTGAACTCGGAATCCGTCAACAGTTTCAAAAACAATTACGATAGACACCGCAGTGCTTAACATATTGTTCCCATTCTGTATATGTCTACTTCAGAAGTGCTAAGATTGTCAAATTGTTATATTTCTTTTGTCTGTACACTATTATCTATTTTTGTGTTTGAGTTTATAGTACTTGTACTCAACTCAAATTTGTTGTTTAATAATAATAATAATAATAATAATAATATATCAAATTTACAGGACCGTAACAGGGAAGCCAAACATTAAACAGATTTTAACAGAAATTTCAGTTGTCGCCTACGCTAAGGTAGGATCCCGAATGACTGAATTATACTTTAGCGCAAAACGCAAATATTTCATTTCTTATTTCAAAATGGAAGATTAGGATGTAACTTGTGAGAAAATATCATTTTCTGCTTGCTACTTCATATAACTTCAAAGTTGCCTTTTGGGTGGTAATACTGTGGTATATAATACTGCTTTATAAACTAGTTTTTTCTTGTTTACACACACTAATGCCCAACACTATATGAATATAACATAAACTGTTTACTGTGACACTGATCATCGTAACGATGAATTTTTGCATTATTTCAATGATGAAAATAGAGCATTGTTAAGTATTCATTTACTTTATCTCAAATTAATATTCCCATAACTATACCACCATCACTGTCATAATTTCTGTATCGTTGCGATAATGTCAAATCGTGGATAGTAATATATAGATTGATTTGGTTTGTCAAACTCTTACTTATATACTAGCGCAAAAAAGTTCAGTCGGCACCGGATTGCCATGAAGATGCGATTTGGAGGTGTGACCAGCAGGTTTTACTGTACTAAATCTACCTCGTGTCGTACGATAGCATTAGTGAAATACACCTTTCTGAACAACGCCGTATGCCTTTTAGAAAAACACTTCGGTTATTGCGTTTCCTATATCATAGTTATAATCTATTTACTTTTTGTATGTAGGTACTAGAAGAATTATTTAAGGTGAGGCTGATGTCACAAAATATACCTAATTAAATGTGATACAGGTATATGAGAAATACTGGAAACGTAGCTATTGCAGGTCAATAAATAATAGAAACATGACAAAAAAGAACATGCAATTTTGTTGATGATTTGATGAAATGGTCGTTGATCTTAAGTTAACTATAATATTGGACGATGATTATTGAGTGGTCCTGGCGACGTGGTTCAAATTGACGAATCGAAGTTGGGTATTTTTATATGCAATGTGCTTTTTGTACTTTTTATGTCACTTGAGCGTCTGGTGCATTTTCCACTGTTTAGATACGTACCAAAATTTCATCTTATTATCCATAAATGTTGGGATAACTTCTCATACAACAAGCCATTTACAATAAATTAAGACTTTTATTTTACAAATAGTCTCATTTCTTTATTACGTATTTCTCCCAAAAGGAATTCAACTTGGCAACAGTGGACATCATTTATCTTATCTACCAAGAAATGAATGTTATAATATATATATAATGGCGTTTGAGAATGATTTGTACTGTCAAATATTCCTTATAAACGCAAAAATTTTGATCTCATTGAAAATACGCGAAACAAAATGGCTAAGAAATTTCAAGAAGACATTAAAAAATCTCAACATACCTGTACACAATTTACCAAGTAAATACACTGAACTGTCATTTTAGCTTATTACACTGCTAGTTTTGAACCTTTTTAGCTAAAACAACGATTTTTTATAGTTTCACATCTGCTTTCCTTAAAAAACTACCATATCTGCTGATTTTTTAATTTTTTTCCGAAAAAAAAAACAAGAATTTCGGATTTTATGTGCCAAATATATAGTTTTAAAGGTATGTATTTGGAACTACCAATTCAGCTTATTATACGGCTAGTTTTTAACCTTTTTCTTTGAAAAAACCAACGATTTTTACAGTTTTACATCTATTTTCCTTAAAAAGCAAAAAACAACGTAACAGACAGTATTCTATTTTAGAGTATTACCACAAAAATGCGATTTTGAAGTTCTATAAAATAGAAAGCAGGAGGTTCCTTAAAGAAAAAATATTATTTTCGTAAAGGTTACATCCTAGACCTTAGCAGGGTGGTGCATTTTAAAATAAGAAATGAAATATTTACGATATGCCTTACCTCCCGAACTTTTAGTTATACTAGTTAACACGTCTGAACTATACTTTAGCACATATCGCAAATATTACATTTCTTATTTTAAAATGAAAGATTGGGCTGTAACTTGCACGGAAATATAATTTTGTCTTTAATGAACCCTCTGCTTGCTATTTTATAGAACTTCAAAGTTGCATTTTTTGTGGTAATACTGTGGTATAGGATACTGCTTTATAAGCTGTTTTTTTTTGTTTACACAAAAGATTGCTCAAAATTATATGAATATAACATACAATGTAAATTACTGTGACACTGTTCATCGCAATATTGCAATTTTGCATTATTTTAATGATGAAAATAGTTGACTATTAATTAGTAATTTCTTTAGATAAATATTCCCATCACTACACCACCATCCACCACCATCACCATCCTACTCTCTCCATATAGTTGCGATGTTGCCAAATCGTGTATAGTTATAGAGTGCCTTATACCCTTCACAAAAGTACTTCGGTTATTGTTTTTCCTATATTATAGTTTTTAATCTATTTACTTTTTGTATGTATGTACTTGAAGAATTATTTAAAGTGAAGCTGAGGTCACAAAATATACCTAATTAAATGTAATATATATGAGAAATAACTGAAAAAGTAGCTGTCGCCAATCACTAGATAATGAAAACTTAACAAAGAAAATTGCAAGTTTTTTGATGATTTGATGAAATGATCGTTGATCTTTAATTAACTATAATGTTGGATGATGATATGTTGGGTGGACCTAGCGAGGTGGTCCAAATCGATTAATCGAAGTTGGATTTTTTATATGCAATGACCGCTGGTGCCTTTTGTATTTTCTATGTCATGCGAGTCGCTGGTCCATTTTCCACTGTTTAGACATATACTGTTCAAAATTTCACCTAGTTTTCGGTAAATATAGGGTCAACTTCTCATAAAACAAGCTATTTACAATAAATTGAGACTTTTATTTTGCAAATAACCTCATTTTTTATCACGTTTTCTCCCAAAAAAAGGTACAACTTGGCAACAATGGACGTCATTTATCTTATCTGTCAACAGATGAACGTTATAAAATGGCCATTCAGAATTGTTTGTACTTTCAAATGTTTCTTATAAATGCAGAAACTTTTATCTCATTAAAAATACGCGAATAAAAGATTGTTAAGCAATTTCAAGAAGACTTTGAAAAATCACAACACAAGACCTCTACACAGCTTACCAAGTAAATACCATCATTTAAGTATGTATTTTGAACTGTTATTTTAGCTAATAAGCTAATGTGTAGTAACACGGCTGATTTTGAACCTCTTTTTTCAAAAAACGATTTTTCACAGTTTCACATCTATTTTCCTTGGCACTTACAGTGTATGTTATATTCTTATAATTTTTTGTGCAAAAAAGCGTATAAAACAGTATTCCATTCTAGAGTATTACCACCAAAAATGCAACTTTGAGGTCCTATAAAATAGCAAGCACAGGGTTCCTCCTTAAAGAAAAAATGATATTTTCGGGCAAGTTCAATCCTAGTCTTTCATTTTAAGTTAAGAAATGAAGTATTTCCGATATCCGCTTAACACTGTTTCAATAACCTAAATTTGAAGAGACATCCATTATAGATTGTGTGTGAGATTCTGAGGGGATTTTGTGTTCGCTTAGCTATTATTTCTGTTGACAGTCTCATGTCACAAAAAATCAACTTGACAAGTGAGACGCTTCAACTACATTTGTTGACCATGTCACTTGTAAATATTGCTAGACATTTCTACAAATACGTACGGCCTTCCAGCAGTCGAACTTATTGCCGAAAAGTCTCAGAGTTCTCAGACGAAGACGAAGGTGCAAGCAAGAAGTCAGAACCAAAGGACCAACTGAAAAGGTTCGGCGAATACGTAGCAGAATGCCTTCCAAAGTACGTGCAAAAAGTGCAAATGACTCATGCTAACGAACTGGAGATTCTGGCAGTACCAGATGGAATATCATGTGTGGTGCAGTTTCTGAAAGATCATCATGATTGTCAGTTTGAAATGCTGGTTGATCTCACTGCCGCTGATGTACCTTCGAGAGTATATAGGTTTGAGGTGGCTTATAACTTGTTATCGCTTAGGTATAATTCTAGATTGCGCGTGAAAACTTACACAGGTAAGTATAGTTTATGAATAGATCAAAACTAAAATTTCATTACCTAGCTTGGTGGCATGAGGATCAGTGTTGATGACGTAACCGCCAAGAACGGTGACTCCAACTACATAAAGTCTCTATTTCAAAATATGCAGTAGTGGACGGAACAAAACGGATTGATTGTCAAACTTATTTTTTAGAAAGTAACTGATTATGTC